>SPJY01002502.1:2734547-2913273 GCA_005191435.1 Raddia distichophylla
ATGGTGAATCTAAAAATATAAATCTTATGTTGTTAAACTATACAAATTTCTAGTAATTGACGGTCAAAGATAGAAATGTTTTGACTTAGGACAAAGGTAGAATGACATTCTTTTTGGGACGGAGGGAGTAGTTGCTTACATGATAGTGGAGGACATAAAGGTCTTTTTACATTGCAAAACCTATAAAATTTGCTTAGATATTTGAAATGAGGCCGTAATAACTTCGTATAGCATACATTATACGAAGTTATACGAGATCGAGAAAGCAAGTCGAAATAGGAAGCAAGCGATGGAGAGCTTATTTTAGCGGGGCGCGAGCTTTTTTTTTTTTTTTGAGGAAAGGCAAAAGGGTTGCCTTAAGGAAAGGCAAAAGGGAGCGAGCTAGCTTCGCCTGCATGGGTAGCACGCTGGCTGGCGTGCATGCCGGGAGCTTGCTAGCTCGGTAGCTAGCTAGTAGGCGACGATCCTGAGGCCGAGGCTGTTCTGCGCGAACTCGATGAGGCCGTCCACCTCGCTGTCGTCGATGTAGCCGTCGCCGTTGGCGTCGGCGTAGTCGATGCCGCGCTTGCTCTTCCACCCCGTGAACCGCGCGCGGATGGCGCGCATCGCGCGGCGCAGCTCGTCGCGGCTGATGCGCCCGTCGCGGTCCACGTCGAACCGCCGGAGCCACTCCTTGAACTCGTCCACCGTCATGTCCCCGTCCAGCGACCGCGTCGTCGTCGCCACCGTCATGTTCCTGATCGCCATCTAGATCGCCGCAGCCTCGATCTCCTGCCGGCGAGCGCCCTCCTGATCTGCTCCGGCCAACCACCAGCGCAGCCCTTCACACGCTGTCCGAGGTCGCTCGATCGATCGAGCAGCTATCAGCTATGTGTCATGTGTGTGTCTGAATGAGCAGCAGCGTGTACAGCCCTATTGCTCTTATATAAGCAAAGCTAGCTGCGCCACGCATGGCCCAAAATAGTCGATAATACGGAAAGAAACAGTCGGTTTATTGGGCTTGTCACGCACCAGTGCACCACACGCCACCACGGCGCCAGTTTATTAAAGCGTGCCACGCAATCTCACCTGAAGTTCCAGCAACGAATGCAACGCAAGGGTAGTACACAATCTGACCCGCTTATCTTTTGATCTAACGGCTCTGGATGAGTGCTACAATACCTTTCCAATCTATAGCTTTAGTAATATAGCTACAATAACTACTAAATCTTGGTCGTCAATTTTAGGTCTGACAATGCCAATGCAACGCCTAAAGTTACAAGTATACTCTCAGCTGGACAAACGAGATCGGATGTATATATGTAATCAAACCGCACGAATGCACCGTCACCGACATGTGGTCCCGTGGGCTCGACTGGAACATTTGCTCAGTCGACCGTCACCGACATGTGGTCCCATATGTCTTGTATTTTATCACGGTTGCTATGTTACGGAGCGACCTTTTGGCGACTTAGCTTATTTAGCACGCGCTGTGGTAGTAGCTAGCTTCTCATTATTCTCTCTTTGATTTGATTGTCAACAAATAGTTTAGCTCCAGCTACAAGAATAATAGTAGCTAGCTTCTCATTATTCTCTCTCTGATCGGTGTGCACGTTGAATGGAGCAAGAATCTGCACCAAGTGGCTCAAAAGAAAGAAAAGTTGCTGATGCATTTGGGTAGTTGATGTGGAAATAGAATCGTATAAAGCTTCACAGCCTAAGAACGGCCTCACAATGTGGGAATATGCCAAGAGGAATTGGATTTCTGCAGTGGGAAAATCGGGCATGATATGTTTCTAAATAATGGAATGTGATGCGGGATGCTAAGATTAGGCCTGCATAATCGATCGTCCTTGCGTGTAAAATTTTTCATTCCTATGTGTGCGTGTATCATTTTTCTCGTGCCTGCAACCTTGATTCTTGAAGGCTATCTAATCAAAATTCACCTTTTTTTCTGTGGGAAAGTAAAGATTCAACATTTCTGGTTGATGTATAATGTGGGAATCTTCAAAACGAACTTACGTGGATGGTTAAAAAACCTGATCAGATAAGCGTGCAAGCGATGGAATTGGATTCCAAAGTTAGGTCTTCGTTATTTTACCATGCAATCCTTTATTATAGCATAGGACTGAGATATATTTTTCTCCCACCCAACATAGCACCGATACTTTTACGGGTGTTTAAACTAGAGAAGAGATGTTTAACTATGCATCAAGACTTACATATGTGCATTGGAAATGAGCTTATCACCATGGGTGTTTAGTGATACAGCAACGCCTTGCATCAGAACCTTGAAGCGTGCATAATCGTACCTGTTATGGTTATCGTTCACTTTTTGCTTTTAATAACAGGGGAGACGACTCATCCATGGACCATGGTATGTGTGCATAGCCAGGTAAAAATGACAAGCAGGTTTCTTTCATTCAAAGGTAAAAAAGAGAGAAATATTCTAGTTAAAAAATGTAACAATTACACGGCGAGGAATCTGTATATTTGCCCCAAAGTTGAGAGAGCGTGGCATAATTGCCCCCATCATTGAGTGACGTTGCATATATGCCCCATAGTTGCTTGACTTCTAGTAAATATGGCCCATTTCAAAATTTTGAGCAAGATTCCCTGATTTGGATAGGTAAAAAAACTTTTATGCCCCTCCTCTTTGCTGGTAAGGTTAGTGAACATTTCAGCAACAAGGGTGCACATTTAAGGATGTATATTTCAGCAACATTTCAGCATTTTACTAGACATTTCAGCAACATTTCAGTGTGTATACATTCAATTTCAGCAAAGCACATCACATTTCAGCATTTCTGCATGTCAAACATGTCTCTACATCCAAACTGAGCAAAAATACAACACATTTTAGCATGTCAAGCATGTCTCTACGTCCAATTTCGGCAACAGGGAGCATATTTCACCATGTTTTTACATCAAATTCATATAGAGCATCAAATTTCAACAAAATAGAGCATCTTAGCATGTCATTGGCATCATGTTCCTCCATGCTAAAGGCAAGCCTTCACTTGGATCCACCGCTTGGAAGTGTGTTTATGGAATTCCTTTCGTGGCTTTCTTTTTCAATGAATACAACAACATGGAAATAAATTAGAGTTTTGCAAGAAAAATAGGCATTGAAAGGAGAGTTGAAAATGTACCTTTTTTCGGTTACATTGAGAGGACAACTAGCCTGCCTATGACCCAACTCACAACATTTCTTACACTTGTATCTGCCCTTACCATGAGCTACAATCTTGCCACCCTTATCAAAGAAAATTTTAAATTTAGGTTTGCAAGGCCTCCCTGCTGACCTGTTTTGCCAATGGTGGTTTCACCGCAAACCAAAATGTACCTTAGGCCATTGTGCTTTATCTATCAGTGGTTCTACAAATCCCTCATATGCAACTTGAACCGTTGCACGGCATAATATTCATGCACATAATCTCCCAAGCTTACATTTTTTCCTTAGCTATGATAAACCTCAATGCATGCTCACAAGGTTTACATGTGTGTTGCCACTCAAGACATGTGCACTCATGTGAAGTGTGTTGACTCTATGCCTTATATTATGAGTTAATCCCTCACATCTGCTTTCCATTCACCGGATGTGCAAACCGCCAAGTGACTCAAACCTCTTGTCTTTTCACTTAACTTGTGTATCACATCTAGCAGTATAGTATTTTCTAGTCTTTAGCCAAGTCTCCCCCTTATCAACAAGCTTCGTTATCATCTCCCTGATCTTGTCAGCTAGCTGATGGACAGAAAATCCTTTATGTTCGTAACCCATTTATTGAAGCACTATGCAAGGTTATCATGAATATAATCATGCTTGATTTCTTTGTTGAATTTGTACCTCATCCATAACATGTTGCGATGTCTTTGTTGGCTAGCTGATGGACAGAAAATCCTTTATGTTCCTAACCCAATAGTTGAAGCACTATGCAAGGTTATCATGAATATAATCACACTTGATTTCTTTGTTGAATTTGCACCTCATCCATAACATGTTGTGATGTCTTTGTAGCTAGTTAGCCACATCAGGACTGACAGGGCATGCTTCAATCACCTTGTCCATGTGAAGGTCAAAGACCTCTGTCCTATATGCCATTGCAGCAGGCCACATATGCTGTGAAACACTTCCGTGGAATTTGTTCATGAAATTCAGCATCAAATGCTAAAAACACTTCCTCCTTTCAGCTTGAGGAAACACCTCATGCACTACATTTTTTATGCCTACATCCGGGGTTTCCATGCCTACATCATCAACATCATCTCTCAACCCTAGTTGAGCACAAATGTTGTCATCGTACATGGCCTCTAAAGATCAATCAACCCTGAACAAGAAAAGAACAATGCTGAGTTATAACTTGGTGGCCACTATGCAAATCTTCTCACTGCGTACACTATGCAAAATGTCAAACATAGGGAACATACGTATTACCGTCGTCGTAATGCCCTCCAGGACCATTTCCGTCTAAGATGGGGAGAGGAAGGGGCCGCCACTGCTGCCATCGTGGATGCTTCCTAGCACCTCCAGCCCCCATGGTGCGTCGCAGCCGCCTCCATGGGAGTGCCACCACCGTTGCCTTGTGCCGCCACTGCCTTGGGAGTGGCACCGTTGCTGCCTTGCGCCGCTGCTGCCATGTCATCGTCGCGGCCTTGCACCGCCTCTTGGATGCATAGCACCCCACGCGGCCGGGACTTTCGCCGTCAACTCTCATGTACACAGGGGATTAGGGTATTAGGGATATGGAGAGGGGTTGAAGAATTGGGGAAGGCATGGACCAAGATGGTGGGAGATGTGCTTAGTTAGTACTCCCTCCGTCCAAAAAAGAATGCCGTTCTAGTTTTGTCCTAAGTCAAACATTTCTATTTTGTCTATCAATTACGAAATCCTTATAGTTTAACAATATATGAATTATATATTATGAAAGTATTTCTCATGGTGAATCTAAAAATATAAATCTTATGTTGTTAAACTATACAAATTTCTAGTAATTGACGGTCAAAGATAGAAATGTTTTGACTTAGGACAAAGGTAGAATGACATTCTTTTTGGGACGGAGGGAGTAGTTGCTTACATGATAGTGGAGGACATAAAGGTCTTTTTACATTGCAAAACCTATAAAATTTGCTTAGATATTTGAAATGAGGCATATTTGCCGGGAGTCAAGCAACCGTGGGACAAATATGCAACACTTCTCAAGTTTGGAGCAAATATGAAAGGCCCACTCAACTATGGAACAAACACGTGAATTTATGTCACCTAGGATTGTAGGGTTTCTCTTCACATTTTCTCGCTATGGCTTTAATTTGGCTATGGAATTAAATTTAAATATATTTTCCTTAAATGGATTTAAGAGGCCAATTGTTAAACGTTGGTTTTGGGAGCTTAAGGCCTTATTTGTTTTAGCTAAAAGTTGTTGAAAATTTTAATCCGAAAAAAGTTGTAACCCTCGAAAGACGTCTTAAGAGTTCAAAATATTATTAAAAACTATTTTACGAACTCTAAGAACTATTTAAAACCTATAAAAATGACTACGTACGAAGTATTACATCATTTGTCTTGTACAAAAATAATTTTTATTTTACTTTTCTTTAATTTAATTTAGGTTAAAACAAACAAGGCCTAAAGAGCAACATTAAAAAGAACGGTTTTGAAGCATCGAACGCTTGTAGAATGAGCAAAATTGCAAAATTTGGGATTTAATCCCAATTGAAGATTAGCAGAATAGGTTGTCCAACTAAGTTCATTCGTTGTTGATATTCTTCCCATTCTCGATACATTTCACCACTCCACAACAAAAAAAAAATCCCTTTGCCCAGTTCGTTAGTCTTCACCGCCTCTCCAAGGTTAAGCCATAGGATTTGACCGTGGCCTTGAAAACCACTTATGTATACTTTGGTCTGGTTTATTTGAGTTAAAAATTGCTAAAACTTTAATATAAAGTTGTGACCCGCTCGAAAGACGTCTTACAGAGTTCAAAACAATATGAAAAAAATATTTTAAGAACTATTTAAAACCATACAAAAATGACTACAAAGTATTATATCATTTGACTTGTAAAAATTAACAAATTTTCATTTAATTTGATTTAAGCTGAAATAAACAATGTCTTGATGCCCATTCATTTTTTGTATCACATATCTCCTCTATCTTACCACAATCATTATTTGTTTCTTAAAAATGGACTAAACAAAAAATGAGAATGTTTCACATGTCCCTTATTTCATAGGGAAAACAATGTTCACTCTCAAGTCTCACTTATGTTTTTCTCTACTCACAGTGAATCCAACACCCAATCCTAAGATGCATGTTTTTTTTTCAGCTCTATGTTTAGCCCATGCCTTCTAATATTATTCCTAACTCCTAAGCTAATGTGTTGCAATCTCTCCATCCTAATCCGACCAGTGGTGTTTGCACACGCACAAACTGTTAATTCGTTCATTCAAGCAAAAGAAAACAAAAAAAACACGCGGTGTCTATTATGTGCTTTTCATGGTCCTTCGGAGCATTGGTTTGAAGCTAGTTAGTTTATTTATTACACGCAGCAACATCACACAATCAACAGCCAAATCACATGCATATTCACAGGATGATGACGTTCGTGGAGGCTCAGGGCTTCTTTCTCGGGCGAGTCATCATGGCCATGAAATCATCCATATCCACGAACCCGTCATGGTTCCTGTCAATCTCCTTCACCATCTTCCTGCACTCCTCCAGGCTGCACTCCTCGCCCAGCTTGCCCAGCACCGCCATGACCTCCTCGGCGGTGATCTTGCCGTCGCCGTCCTTGTCGAAGACGAAGAACGCCCGGCGGATGTCGCCCAGCAGCACGCCACTCCTGTGCACCTCCATGAACTCCTCGAAGTCCATGTAACCGTCCTTCTTGGAGTCGGCGACGCAGACCATCCGCCTCGCCTCGTCGGCTGCGGCCGTCGCCTGGTTCCCGAACGTCTCCAGGAGCGCCTGGAGGTGCTTCCTCGAGATCCGGCCGGACTTGCCGGCGATCTTGTCGAACACTTTCTTCATCTCCTCGTCTTCAGGCCTGTACATCATCAGGTCGGAGGATGGCTCCCGGTCCCTAGCAGACAGCAGACGCCCGGTTGGCCGGCCGGCCATGGACCGGAACCTCGCCATGTTGTATTTGAAGTTCAGAATGCTAAGATGCGACATTTTGCAGCTAGACGGATTAGAGATGATGGCGAATTCTAACTGATACGTCTAGGCAGCTTGTGTTGTGTGCGCCCTTCATCAAAGTTTATACTCATTTTGTGTCCTGAATAAAAGTTGCAAGGGATACGGATGCCTGACAGCTGCAGAAAGCTTCAGGATTTGGGATTCCTGCAGAGCTTGCACTATACGCGACCTCAAAACAGAAAGGAGGGCAAAAGATGGACCATGCCAACATGCAAAGTAAGAATCTAATCTGTAGCTGCTCGGGTAATTCAGGCCAAAAGTTCTCTGAAAACTTGCTCCCTTGAAACTTATTTTTCCCTTTTTCTTTATGAATTATGATAATATATCTGTCAATGAAGAATCAGAGGTACAATGTAGTTACAACATTTAAAGAATGGTATCCCATCATGTAATGCGCCTGAAACAGACTGTAGTGGAAAGAATTGCAGGTTAAATCGTTGAACGCTATGAGCTCAATCTATCCAGCAGCAGTTAATAAAATTACTGCTGCCAAACGGACAAGATCATCAAATTATGGAGGCTTCCCATTGTCTAACTCGTCCATCTTTTCAACGTCCTCACGATATGTAATTTTCCGAACATAACCTACAAAATAAATAAAATGCCCATCCAACAGGCACAAAAAGAAGTCAGCACGAAAATTTTCTACAGGAAGGAACAAACAGCAAACGCATTAGCAAGCACCATGATGTTGACCAAGCGTCAAGATCCAAATTTAACAAAGTGATCACTCAAGCTCTACTGTAAGACCTCTTTTTCTTCAACAATTTCATAAGCAGATCTTCCCCTCCAAGTGACTTCAACCTATACATTTCTACATTACAAAAAATCCTACACAAATTGGCAGCATTAGCCAACCATCTTGACTTCTATTCATCCACTGACCAAAGGGGTTGCAATTAGGGCTGGAACTTTAGCTCGAAGCTCGCGAGCTGCTCAGGCTCGGCTCGGTAAAAGCTCAGCTCGTGCTCGGCTCGTTTGTAAATGAGCACGAGCCGAGCCTCATTTCCAGCTTGTGACCATTAATGAGCCGAGCCGAGGCAGAGGCTGGCCCGCTCGGGCTCAGCTCGTTTACATGGTATTGCTATTTATTCCATCTTCTAACCATTAAAAAATAATATATCCTATTGCCAAAAGGCTCATAAAATAGTCCAAAAGCCACATATGTATGCACAAGTTATTTTGATACTCATATGTACAATGCTAACTTATATTTTGTAATGGTTAATGCCTTAAAAGGTTGGGAAACTAATATTTCCCCTGGCTCGCGAGCTTCCAACGAGCCGAGCCCAGTTTCCAGCTCGGACACCCTGTCGAGCTCGGCTCGGATCGGCTCGGTAACGAAGCGAGCCGAGCCGAGCCGGAGGCTAGCTCACTCGAACTCGGCTCGTTTCCACCCCTAGTTGCAATTGAGGTTAGATGCAACCGCCGGGAGGACAATCCGCAAAAGAGGCAGTAAAGGAGCAAACCGGTGTAGGCGTACAGCAGTGGAACGAGGAACGGACAACTGCTTACCTGGTTAAAGAAATAAGGCTCCCTTTCATCCCGGCCGGAACAGAGTGGAGGAGAGCCCGGATCCAGAGATTGATGATGTACTAGGGATTAGGTTAGGTAACTAGAAGAGGTAAGAGGGAGCTGGTTTTCTAAGGACATCCTTGAGTACCAATGTGCATACTCTTCCTTTCCTGTCTACTTGGTTGGAGAAAGGAGGTATTACGTCGACCATCATCAATGAAAGAGCTAATTCTCGGCTTCATGCTTGGCTTTTTCTGAACATCTAATTCAACTTGATCTCCTACTGATTTAGATTGCACATCTAATGACCGACACCTCTCCTCTCCAGGTCACCTCGTTGGTTGACGCCTCCCAACTCGCTCTCTCTGTTGCGGCCCAAATTGAAGCAGTCGTCGCTGTACATCCCCCCGAGATTCGCGCAGCCCACACTGTCGTCGGCCTCGTCATCCCCACCGTCGGCATCTCTGAGGAAGGGGTGGGTACCTTCTTGGGTGGTTCCCGTGCCGTCTTCGCCCAGCCTAGGCAGCGGCGCCGTCGGCTTCACCTCTCCCGCCGTCTCCGGCTTGGGCAACGGCGCCGCCGGCTTCCCCACTCTCGCCACCTTTGGCAACGGCGCCGACGGCTTTGCCCCTCCCGCCGCCGCTCGCCTCTGCACCAGCGCCCGCAACCATGGCGTTCCCCTGCGCGAGCGTCGGCCTCACCGGTGGCCCCCTCTCTACCGCCGCCGCGGGCCTCCCTGCTGCCGCGCGGCTTTCCCTTGCCATGGACGCTCGAAAGGGGTGAGCCCCGTACCGCCGACGCCGGTGCCGCCACTCGGGAGAGGGGAACCCTAAATCCCTCGCCCTAATATGCTGGCCTGGGCCAGCCCGGGCGGCTCGGCCCCCTCTTGGGCGCCCGGCTCGGCTGCGCCCGGCGGCTCAGGCTCGGCTGCGCTAGGCGGCTCGGCCTCCTTTTGGGTGCCCGGCTCAGCTCCGTTAGGTGGCTCGGGCATCTTTTGTCCGCCAGGCTTGGCTCCCTTCGTTCACTTCGGCTTGGGTGGACCAACTGCTGCTAGTCATGCAGGCTCAAACGGACCACTCGAAGCCTACCCCAGCTACTCTTCGACGGGACCCCTTGTTACCGTTCCCGCGATTGGTATTGGTCTTGGCGCCCCTGTCGAAGACCATGATACGGTTGCTACACTTCATGCTCAAGCCGTCGCCATCACCAGTGTGGCGTCGCTCGTCCCGGTGGTGCTCGACCTCAACAACCCCAACTACCACCGATGGCGCGAGCTCTTTCTCGTGACACTCAGTCGCTACGCCTTGGCAGATCATGTCCTCTCTCCAATCGGCAACTTCTCCGACACTGCGTGGGCCTGTATGGACTACGTCGTTCTGTCGTGGCTATACGGGCGTGTCACGCCCGACTTTCTTGAGGTGGTCATGACCGCCAACGCCATGGCCCGTGGCGTGTGGGCCAGTCTCGAGGATCAATTCCTCGGGAACAGACGCGTGCGCATCTCTACGCCGAGGCGCAGTTCCGCACCCTCTCTTAGGGGGACCTCTCCATCACCGACTATTGTCGTTGTCTCCGGAGCCTCGCCGACAACCTTGCGGATCTGGGTCAGCTGATCAATGACCGAACTCAGGTCCTCACCATGCTTCGTGGGCTGGACGAAAAAAATTTCGGCTCAGAAGAAAATTATTGAGAACAAGACGACCCTTCCAGACTTCGGCCATGCTCATTCCTAGCTGCTTCTCTACGAGCTCCAACTCGGCCCTGCTTCTGTTGCTCCTTCCTCCACCTTTGTGGCTACTGCTCCCCGTCCACCTTCTGGTGTCTGCTTGGGCGGGAACAACCACAAGGGCAAGAACAAGGGCAAAAACAGAGACAAGAACGGTGGGGGCGGAGGCAACGGTGGTGAGGGAGACAGCAATAGCCCTCCTGCGCCGTCCTACTACAACCCTTGGACTGGTACAATCCAGCTCTGGCCCTTTCAAGGCTCGGGCATCCTTGGGCCTGCTCGTCCTCCTGCACCGCCTACTTCGCCTACGCCGCAGCGACTCCACCCCCATGCCCTTGCCGCTGCCGCCCTTCCATAGCATACAGGTTTGGATCAAGGCTCCCTGCAGCCTTCCACCCCTGGCTCGTGGAACACGATGGTGGGGGTGGTTGGGATCAGCAGTCCTTGGCCAGCGCCTTCAACACCATGTCCCTTACTCCGCCCCCAGCACCGCGGAGTGGTACATGGATTCAGGGGCCTCTTCACATATGACTTCAGATGCCGGTACTCTCTCCTCATCTCAACCACCCTCTCCTTCCTGCCCGTCCAATATTATTGTTGGCAACGGGTCTCGCTTACTGGTCACCTCCACGGGTCACCTCACCTTCCCGACTCCACAGGGACCTATTACTTTACGTAATATCCTTGTCACTCCTCACCTCATTAAAAATCTTATCTTTGTTCGTCAGTTTACTACTGATAACCACTGTTTGTTGAGTTTGACCAGTCTAGTTTCACTGTGAAGGATCTTCGTACCAGGAGCGTGCTCGTGAGGTGCAATAGCTCCGGGGACCTCTACTCCTTCACTCCAACCTCCACCAGTCATGCCCTCGCCGCCAACCACACATGGGATCTTGTCCCACCACCGACCGGTGCCAACGTGGTCAGCGACAAGTGGATCTTCAAGCACAAGTTGAATTCAGATGGCTCACTTGATAGATACAAGGCTCGTTGGGTTGTTCGGGGTTTCACTCAGCGCCCCGGAGTTGACTTTGACGAGACCTTCAGCCCAGTTGTCAAGCCAGACACCATCAGGACAGTCCTTTCTTTGGCTCTCTCTCGAGGTTGGTCTCTCCGGCAGCTGGATGTCAATAACGCTTTTCTGCATGGCTCTCTCATGGAGACAGTGTACAGCGCCTAGCCATCAAGGTTCGTGGACCCATCTTATCCTGAACATGTTTGTTTGCTCCGCAAGTATCTCTATGGTCTTAAGCAGGCACCTCGGGCTTGGTACAGCACCATTGCTTCCTTTCTCCGTTCCCTCGGGTTTGTTGAAGCTAAGTCGGATACCTCCCTTTTCGTCTATCATCATGGGGCTGACATGGTGTACCTGCTGCTCTATGTTGATGACATCGTCTTGACAATCTCCTCAGATGACCTGCTCAGCAGGATGATCATTGCCCTGGAGCGCCAGTTCTCTCTGAAGGATCTTGGCCCTCTACGTCACTTTCTCAGCGTATCAGTTCAACCTCAACATGGTGGTCTTCTTCTTTGTTAGCGGCAATACACCCTGGACATCCTGGAGCGTGCTGGTATGACATCCTGCAAGCCGTGCAATACTCCAGTGGACACGGGCTCCAAACTCTCTACTGACGGAGCCGCGGTGACCAATGCCACTTTGTATCACAGTCTCGCTAGGGCCTTGCAGTACCTGACATTCACTCGGCCAGACATCACCTATGTAGTCCAGCAGGTGTGCTTATTTATGCATGATCCTCGGGAGCCTCACTTCGCTGCTCTGAAGCGCATTTTGCGCTATCTACAAGGCACTTTGGATCTTGGTCAGTTTCTGCATCGGACCGCCTCCGTTGATTTGATAGTCTACTCCGACGCTGATTGGGCAGGCTGCCTGGACAGGCGTAAGTCCACCTCTGGCTATGGTGTTTCCTTGGCGACAACCTCATCTCCTGGTCCTCCAAGTGATGAGGACATCATTGACAAAGTTCCCGACACCGGGCCCAAGACGAGAGGACGTCGAACTCGCTGCCGAGTCCGGTTCGGACTTTCAGGACTAGTACACCTTCAAATGGACGTCCAGATCATATACAACGTCCAAATGAGGCAAATAAGGACTCTACGAAAAGCTTATGAGATAAGATTTCCAACGGATCCAACCAAGCCTCAAAATTCCATCCGAGTCAACGGGAATCGTGAAAACAAGTTGATGGACAGAAACTTTTCGGCGCTGCGTCGCCGTATTTTTGGGTCCAAAGCACATGTACCCCTAGAGTTAGGGTTGAGCACGTGTGGGCGCCTGTTTGGGCACCCCTCCTCTGGCCGCCGCCCTATATAAGTTCTCCGCCGTGCTTCGTCTTAGTTGGATTTTGTTTAGTTGATTTCGTCACTGTCGTGTGAGATTTTGCCTTATTCTTCTTGTGTCGGCTAGACCAACAGGACCAAGTTTCTAAACCCCATTATACTTAATCTATATTCATAATTGTGATTTCTTATCTTGTGTTCTTACTCATTCTTTGGTTGCCTGCAGGAATCGTCCTTCGAGGACAGGTCGATCGTGCCTCTGGTTCGGTCGATAACAATCGTCGTGGTGGTTTAATGATCACCGGGATTTCCAGTTCCTTTGCGGGGTTGGAAGCCGGATCGTTTAGGTCTCCGTGACACCTACCGAGTTATCCTTACCATCTCTCACCAGAAGATCGGGATCCGCGTCCGCGCCCATCACCAAGCGATAGCACACAGTGTCCCGATCCAGTGCCGAGGCTGAGTATCGCTTCATCGCCAACGGTGTTGTAGAGGTGTGCTGGCCACGTCAACTTCTTCAGGAGCGCTACTCTCCCCTTCGCCGTGCCACCATTGTCTATTGTGACAATGTCAGCGCGGTATATCTTTGGACGAACCCAGTTCAGCATCAGCGCAGCAAGCATGTCGAGATCGACAGGCATTTTGTCCGTGAGAGCATCACTCTCGGTCATGTGCGCGTTCTCCACGTCCCGACGTCTTCGCAGTACGCCTGGCCGTTCCGACTGCGGGGGAGTAATGCAATACTTGGGTTGCTGTTGTTCTTTCTACTTGATGGTCACTTTGTTTTGACTACGGGGAAGTGTGTGTTTGCTTTGTATCAGTCTGAACAGCTTAGTGCCGTTCAGATTGCGGGGGCGGCCCATCTCATGTACTATAAATGGCGCGGACTTGGGGACGGATGTCCGACGCGCGCGCATCGGACGCTGCCCCGCCCAGCCCAACACATCGATGCGTGCTCGCGAAAGGAGAGAAAGCTCTCCCTATTTGCATGCATGCAATGATGTCAGCGATGACGTCAGCGAAAAGATTCCTTTCAATTTCTCTTTTGACGGCCATAGATTTTGACTGGTTGCTCTAATGCATGAACCGTTTGCACCGCTGCGTTCCTCGCATTTTACGAACAAAACAAGTCCAATGTTGATATAAAAAAGTTACTGAAACAATTTGTTATCCTAATGTAACAATTAATTTAGTCTGTTGAAACAATATGGCTAGCCTGCTGAAACAATTACTTTTACCTATTGGACGTACAACCAAGTGAAACAGTTGGTTTAGCCTATTGGAACAATATATATATAGCACGCTAAAACAATTAGTTTAGCCTGTTGGAACAATATATATAGCCTGTTGAAACAACTAGTTTAGCCTATCGCCGCCTCTCTCTCTCTCTCTCTCTCTCTCTCTCTCTCTCTCCCTCCCTCCCTTCCTCCTATGATGCTACGTGGGCTTAGCTAGACCCACGTTTGGGCTTAAAAGGGGACGAAAGGGAGGGGATCTCTGCCCTAGCCACCGCCCTTTCTAGGTGAAAGGTCAGGACGCCATCCTCCTGCTACTGCCTACCACCCACCCACGACGTTGTTGCCGACTCACTAGAGAGCCGCCGGTGCTGGAGCGCCGTCTTTCCTCTTGTACGTTGCATGCACCAATTTCCACCAGTTATGGAGGGCAGCGTTGCCACCTACTTGGATGCCACCACTAGGGAAAGCTGCTACTAATGTTGTCCCGAAAAGACGCCGCGACCGCATTGCATGCTGGACCTTCGTCATCTCCTAGTCGATTGATTGAGTTTTGACGTAACCCCTATTGATGCCTTGTCATGAGGAGAGAGATGAAGCATTGTGGGAGGAAGGACAAGAGAAGAGGAGGCATCACTAGTTGGAGGGTGGAGAGGACGAGGGCGAAGACAAGTTAGGGTTAGGGGTTTGGTCGGTTATCCTGTTGATGGAGGTTTGGGTAATGAGATTAAAGGTTATTTTGCAATATATATACATCGCGTAGATAATGGTTCCCTTTGTGCTAACTTGCGATCAACGTGAAGGTCAAAGTTTTAGTGGATCCAATATATATAGGTGCAGCAAGTTCAAGGGTGTTTTTAGACCGATTATGTTGGGAATTAGAGTTGTCTCATATAACGTAAGTTGTATGCTTTGATGTTAGTTTTATTTGTAGCCCCAAAACACATAATTGGATAAGTTATTTGCAAGCTATGGCTTCTTTTGGTCCTATTGTTCAGAAATTAAAATTATGGATTTTCTAGGTTTTGGTGGTAGAGGGGCGATTTGGATATTGAGGAAGAAGGTGTGTGTAGATGAGGCATTGATTGCCTTATTATATTATTTGTGTGAGCTTTGCATTGAGATTCACCATTTCCCGTAGGTGGTGGTGTGGTGGCATGGGATAGGTGTCAACCGAGTATCGATCTAATTCTTGTGGCTAAATGGCAAGTACATGTTAAATATATGGCTGGTTGGTTGTATATGCTTACTTGAGTAATATGCTATTTATTGTTGTATGATGAAGATGTGTGAAGTTGAATGGCGGTGGGAGCATATGAGTCAGGTCGGTGAGGAAGTTGTATAACTAACTATACGAGTAATCCAGAGTGCTCTAGAGAAAGGCCTACTTGGTAGGCATTCCATAGGAGTGGAGTAACTGTTCCCGTAGGTAAGGTGTGGCATTGACGGATGTCCATTTACAAAAACAGACATGTGCATTGCTTTGCATCGAATTGATAAGTGGATTGTGTGGAGTATTGGAATGACTATTGCTTCTAAGTATGAATCAATACATGGAGTTTTATCGTTTTCTCTATTTATTCATATACTTTGTTGAGTTTTTAAATAATCACTCTTGTTTTTATTTGATTTTTTAGGTACAGGTGACATCATCTTGCATGGGGTACCCGGTTTTGAAAAGTAGCACACGGTTCCAAGCACTCGCGGTTGTTAACATTAAAGGTAGTGTACACACCTTTGTAACGAGGCCTTACTGGGTTTAAGCATTGTGTATGATCTAGAGATATAGCTCTTTTTAATTTTCTTTATGGCTATTTCTCGATGGAAAATGGCTATATAATCCTGTGATATCAATTGTCTGCTGTGGATGTCTAGATTTATATGGGACTCAGTCAAAATTTAGAGTAAATAGCAAAGTTAGTAGCATTCTGGGTTCATTAGAAGCCGGGGACTTAGTCAAAACATAACATTGGCAATGCCAAAAGGAGGAACGAAAATTCAAGAAAGTGACACCACGCATGCATGTATATACGATTGCTAATCGTCATCTTCACTCCACTATAACGTTCTCTGTCGATGGCTTCTGATAATCTGAGCAAGTTTATGTTCCCTGTAATGTTGTTGTTACCCAAGGTTATTCCCAGGTGTGTACCTGTCGAAGTACGAGAAATTCCTCGTCAATCACTGCAGGAAATAAGAACCACAACATTAGAATACAAGAAGTTCTTGGTCACTCACTGGAACCTAATGTCCGTTCTGCTCTTGAGATTGCTTGGGATCATGCCTTGTAAATTATTATTCTGCACAAACCTGTGAAACAAGAAGAGTCACAGATAGCAAGATCGTCGTTGGCTAATGGAGCAACACGTTGAAACCACTTACAGTTCTTTAAGTTTTGGTAGGTTTCCCAGCGTCGGAGTAATGGGCCCAGTCAATCGGTTGTTTTCTAGGTGCCTTCAGATAAGAAATGCAACAAAACTAGATGAATGAAACAGCAAACATATTCAGTCTATTGAGTTGTAACACTTAATTTCCTGAAAAATCATTGATCAATAAGTAATTACATGGGTGGGTTAGTGCTTACACAGAAACCAAATGTTGTAGGGGGCTCATGTCTGGAATTGGTCCTGTGAGATTGTTCCCCACAAGCCAACTGCAATCACCAATTTACCAATGATCCAATTATTGTTAACTTTTTCACTTAGCATGCACATCTAGCATCAGTTTGTCTGAAAGGATTTTTTTGAGGGAACATCTAACATCAGTATCAAGAAAGCTTACAAGCTAGAGATTGCAGTCAGATTAGCAATGTGGTCAGATATGAACCCTCCATCTCCAACACCGAAATTTGTGAGGTTTCTGCAGGGCAATGGCCATTACTCAATTGTTCATAAATAATAACAAAACATCATGCTGATCTTGATTGCACAATATGATAATCAAGTTCCACTGTTGTGTAGCTAGTAACTTACAGGGCGACTACTCGAGCAAGTGGTTCTTGTGTGCATGTGACACCAGTCCATGAGTTGCCCTGAGGCAAGCAAGGATCACCTCTCCAGTCTGATGGCGGGTTGACGAAGCCTCTCGCGAGCGCCTCCATGCCGATCACTGCAGATGATTTTCCCCGTTCTTGTGAGCAAACACTGAATTAGCCATGGTCCATGAGAGATTGCTGAACCGAATTGAAGCTACCATCTCTTGGATGAGTCCTCCCACCAAGTGGGACAACCATCATGAGCTCCGCCGCGTTGATCACCGGCCCGACCGGCGACCCCGTCGCGGGCGTCAGCGTGATCTTCGTCTGCCCGGAGAGTGGCCACTTGTCGCCGTACAGCATCGACCCCGCCGTCGTGACGTTCAGCCTGGCAAAGAACGCCTCGCCGTTGACCGCGACGTCGAAGGCTCGCCAGCTGAGCGGGCTCGGCGTCCGGTTGTCCTGGAAGTAGAGCGCCAGGTAGTAGCTCGCGGCGGGGAGCGGCGCCGGCGGCCACTGGAGCTCCAGGCTCTGGCCGCGGCTGGCCGTTACGCCTCGTCGGAACACCTCCTCCGGCGGCTTGTTCCAGAACGCCGCCGGCGCCACGCTCGCCATGCTCTCCACCACCGGGCTCCTCCCGTCGCTGTACGGCTCCCAGTACCGGTTGAACCGATCGCCTGGGTAGCTAGTGTGTTTGCGCAGACATTGCGAATGATCAGCAGCAATTAGCAAACGATGGCAGAGTGACATGGCCGTCTCGTTCTTGTCGTCGTCTTACCCGAGGATGGAGCCGCTGCCGCCGCCATGGCCAAAGCTGTGGCGCGCGATGGTGCTAAGGGCGTAGGACGCGAAGTCCGTGGTGTTGTACACCGACTCCTCCAATGGCACCACCTCGAGCGCGGAGATGAAGGGGCTGGACGCGGACGCGGTGGCGCGGCTCCTGGCGAGGCACACGCTGACCTCCCTGCCCGCCGCGCGCACCACGGCCTCGTAGTACGTCGCGCGGCCACGGGCGTAGTCCCCGGCCGTGTCCACCTCGCTCCACCGCGTGCCGTCGATGATCTGGTCGAACACCGGCGGCGCCTCGCCGCCGTCGAACCCGCCGTAGTAGTACGTCGTCCGGACCAGGTACTTGGCGTCCTTCTCCGCGGGGATCACGTAGCAGTACTTCCTCGCCGACGCGTCCGGGAAGAACCGCAGCGAGGAGAGCATCGGCATCATGCCCCGGGACGTCGGCAGGTCGGAGGCGTTGCCGACACCGACGAACCCGGCGTCGGGGACCCATGTCACCCCCCCGGCCACCTTCTCCGACCTCGCGCCGCAGCTTATCTGGTACCCTGTGAACGGTTGCAGATAATGTTACTTAAGAAATTCACGGCGCCGCGACAGAAGAGAACCGAGATCGACAAACTTCACCTGACAGGGCACCGGCGCCGCCAACGAGCAAGACGAGGACGCCGGAGACGAGGGAGAAGGGGATCATAGTTGGTAACGCAACTTTGGACCGGAAGGGAGGAGGCAACGCGGATGCAACGATTTGGCAGCTGTAGCTGCCGGCTTGCGACTTCTCTTGTTGTTTGTTTTGCTTGGGCGGCAGTTTCTTCAGAACTTTTGGAAATTCTTCGGTGGATGGTGACTCGCATTGTTTACATACCCGAGAGGCCGAGACCTGTTCCAAGTGCCAGAGCTGCGTTACAGCCTGACAGAAAAATGGCTTGATCACTCCATAATTTGTGCAGTTTAGGCTGGCTGTGATTATTCGTTGCGTCTGGTGGTCTCCATGGACGTGGTGGGTGCTTGTTCCTTGCTTGCTTGCACCAATCTAGCTGAATCTTTATAAATTCTTTCTTCTGGCTCCAGTGCGTGTAATCAAGGATTTTTTTTCCGACGAAAGTTCGCCAATTTCGAATTTTTCGACAGCAACCGAAACGAAAACGAAAATTTTGAATTCAAAAAATTTGATAGATTTGAGACTTGCACATAAAAAGAAGGCATAACTTATTTTTTTACAAGACCCTCTTGTAGCCTAGCGGGTAGTGCTTGTTGAAACAAAAAAGAGTTGCATGGTTCAAATCCTAGGTTTGACATTTTTTTAAAAAAATTCAAATTCTCTATTTTTATTTCGCCGAAATTTTAGAAATTTCGGATATTTCGCCGGCCACCGAAATTTTTTTAATACCGAAATTCAAATCCCTGCTATATACAAGCTAGGTTTCAGTCAATTGGTCTTTCATCCTTTGGTAGGAGACGTGCTTGTATCAATGTATCAAACTGTTCATCGAGCCTTGAAGCGACAGGTTTAATGGGTGTACGGAACTCCATCCCCGTTCCATCTCAGGCGGATTCTAAACGTTGTATAAAATCTATGTATCTATCTATCTTTGTATTATTAAAGAAGAGAAAAATCGAGTCACCACAATGCGTCCTGCACCATCCGATCAATATCCACCAAATCAGATAACAGTTCAATTATCGTCCACCAAATCAAATAAAATAGATAATGGATAAATAATCTCTATAACAAGCTACTAAACCTGATCTAATATGCTCCCTACATTTTTTATTTGACGCCTTTGAACCTCAGCCCTGCTATTCGGCCGGCGCCTGCGCCGGAGACATGCGCGCAGGCACCTGCCCCTCCATGCAGCCGCAGGCCCGCAACACAATGTGCAGGCGTGGGACACATCCGGGAGGGTCCCAGCACACGCCACGTATGCCATGCGTAGCCCCAACCCCAAGTCTGTCCGATTTTTTCCACCAAAATAATTCATTTTTCTAATTAATGAAAAAGTGGAAAAACAGTATCAATTTACTGAAAAAACATATTTTTTTCAACTTCATACTGTTTTTTCAGAGAGTTTGCACTGTCAAATATGAAAACAAAATAAATCTATAATAAATCAAACCTCACGCAACAAATTCCACTATCATCAAACATTTTTCCAGTAAATGGAAATGTGAAAAACAGTAGAAATTTAGTGGAATGTTTTGCGCCTGCACTACTTCGCAAATTTTAGGCGCATGTACCTTTTTCCAGTGATTTTGCACTATTTTTCACCTTTTGTTTCATTGGAAAAAGCGTATATTTTTTGTGGTAAAAATTCTACTAGAGAGTGGAGGTGCTTTTGCATAAAGGACTGTCACGCTGCCAGTTTTTTTTGCATGTTGAATGAGGAGCCGGGGGCCTGACAACTTTTTTTCTACGCATGGAGTCCACTCGGTGGATTGCCTTACCTTTCTGCCTCCTGCGCGCACAGCGCCTACACGATTCCCCTAGGCGCAGGCGCCTGCCAGGGGCCGATCCCTTTGACTTTTGAACATGCACTTGACCATCCATCTTATTCAAAAATGAGAAAATTGCACTGTTACCCCACGAACTAGCAGCAATTCTCACTTGACCCCCTGAACTTAAGTTTATTTTTTTGCCACCCTAAAATTGTTTCTTTGCACGGTTGCTCAAAACCGTTAGGACAATCGATAAGTGCTGACTTGGCGCTTATGTAGCTGTTAACCAATTGATGATCCACATGATAGAATGATGACATGACAACCCACATGGCTAGTTATTAATAAAAAAAGTAAAATACACGGGTGGTCCCTAAATTATTAGTCGATTCTCATCCAGATCCTTATTATTTGAAATTATTGTTTTGGGTCCCTAATCTTTTTAAGTGGGTTTGTCCTGTTCCAAACCTGCCACGTGATAGCCCTAGAGCTGACGTGGCGTTGACATGGTCGTACATGTCACATTAATTACTTTAAAAAATTAGAAAAAATCATAAAAATTCCAGAAAACATAAAAAGGGAAATCATAAAAATAAGGAAAATTCATAAAATAGGTAAAATCATTAAAGTAATCATTAAAAATGGGGAAATCATTTTAAACCATGGGAAATCATTAAAAAGGCATAAAAAATGGAAAACAAATCATATAAATATAAAAAGAAACATAAAGACAATGCGGTCGTCTTTAATGCCTCTATAGTTGTAAGCGCAAGACCTCTAGCATCGTCGCGTTTGGGAGCCCTCAAGCGCTACTTTATTATAGTTTTTAAATTTTTTTAGATATTCCCTAAGTTATGGTTTTCATGGTTTTGTGTCAATTTTCCAGTTTTTTATGTTTTTCTTGAATGTATATGTTCTCCCTTCATTTTTATGATATTACCTTTTATGGTATTTCTGGTTTTCTATTAGTTTCTTAATTGTTTATTGATTTTTTCTGAATTGTTTTATGATTCCCCATTTTGTAATAATTTCAGATTTTTTAAGGATTTTTCTTGAATTTTTTAAGTATTTTTATGTGACATGGACGACCATGCATGTTAGCGCCACGTCAGTTGTCGGGCTGTTACGTGACATGTTTGGAACGGGATAAACCCACTTAAAAGATTAGGTATTCAAAATTACAATTTTAAAAAATAGGGATTGGAATGAGAATCAACTAATAGTTTACCAACCACCCGTGTATTTTACTAATGAAAAAACCATAAAATTAAGAAAGAATCGTAAAAAATAGAAAAGCACAAATTCAAAAAAATTTAAAAACAATATAACATAAAATTACGAAAAATTTAAAAACTAGAAAATTTTTTAAACAAATTAAAATTTTTTGTTTTTTGTATTATTTCGTTTTTATTTTTTATAAAATTTTGATGCTTTTTTACTTTTTTGAATTTTTATGTTTTTTCATCGATAACTAGCCATGTGGGTTGTCATGTGATCCTTCTGCTGTCATGTGGCATACACATTAACGTTTAACGGTCATGTAAGCGCCACATCAGCACTTATCGGTTGTCATAACGGTTTAGAGGCAACCGTGCAAACAGAGAAAATTTTAGGGAAAAGAAAAAGTAAAACTCAAGTTCACAGAGTTAAATGAGAATCACTGCAAGTTCCGGAGGCAGTAGTGCAATTTTCTCTTCAAAAATTTATTGCAAACATGCAAAATATTAATGCTTAGAGTACTTTTAATGATAAAACAAATGATAACAGAATAAATAATATTTACATATTTTTTGAGTAAGACGAATGGTCGAATACATGTCTAACTAGAGATAAAATCTAAAATCTGATCTAGACATCGAACTGGGTGTTTTGTGGGTAAATCTCCCTTTATCCTTAGCCTTGCATTATGGCCTTATTCTTTTTAATGTTACGGTGCATATTACTATAGCAAATTTTGTTAATAGCTTATATATTGTGATAATTTGTAATGATATTTTCGTGACTTTTAGTAGTCTTTTCAAATATTTTAAAACTATTTTAATTACTCCCTCCGATCACAAAAAGAAGTCGCCGTTGACTTTTGGACACGCCTTTGACCATCCATCTTATTCAAAAAAGTTATTTAAATATTATTTATTTTGTTATGATTTGGTTTATTATTAAATGTATTTTAAGTATTACTTATATTTTTACATATTTGAACTAATTTTTTGAATAAGACGAATGGCTATAGGCGTGTCCAAAAATCAATGCGACTTCTTTTTACGAAAACGCTTGAGGCCGGTAGGCCGGCGCGTCTGGACGTGCGCACGGCGCGCGCGAAGGCTAGTGAACGACACTGTGCCGGCATGCAATGGTGGGTCCCACATCATTGTTTTCTTTTGGTGACCATAAATTTTGACTGGGTGCTCTAATTCATAAATCGTTTGCATCAACGTATTCCTCGTATTTTTACGAACAAAACAAGATATATGTTGCCATATAAATCTTCAAACTTACCTGATGAAACTTGGGTTTCGCCTACTAAAACTTGGATTTCATATTCGTTAAACTTGCCGAACTGTCAAGTTTCATCAGGTTTAATGCAAGTTTCATCAAGTTTCAACAGGTCTCATACAAGTTTCATCAGGTCAATTCAAGTTTCATCAGGTTTCATCTAAGTTTCATCAGGTTACATTGAAGTTTCATCAGCATACGGTCAAGTTTCGCTAGTATAGACATAAGTTTCATAGTGCCTTCTTTCAGGTTAACATAAAAAATGAAAAAGTAAAATAAATTTAAAAAAAATAAAAGTATTTAAAATGGGTTGCTCTCGATTTTAGAAGAATTATGAAATTTATTCCACACATTTTGTACACTGTTTGAATTTTATACAAAAATCAGAAGTTTAATTGAAAATTTGATCAACTGCACCGCTAACAACTCCGAGCTCGAACGTGCTGCGCGGCGCGTTGGATGCGCGCGGTGCCGGCGATCGGACGGACAGCGCTGGTCCGGCGCTGGCATGTTCGTCCGGATGTCCGACGCCTGGCGCTCGCCTTCTTTTTATGACCGGAGTAGTATTTTTTTAATCTTTGGATCTCTTCTCTAGTGCTCCTAAGAGCATCTCCAATGGTGCAGCTAGCTGCTAGCTATATAAAAATGCCATGTCATCTATAGATAACATATAGTTAGCTTCTCCAATAGAACTAGCTATAACATTGACTATACCACGGGCCCAAAGTGGAGGTGGCGCAGCACCGGCAGATTTTGACATCCTATTGATTTCGCGATTCCTGTTAATTTTGATAGAATTTGATCCATAAAACTAGATGCATTGGAAAGCTCCCGTCGTGAGCTTGTCCGTGCATACCAAGAACGTCCAAAACGGACGTCGTATGACCGAGTTATGATCATTTCATGTTAAACTGCTTCTGGTGGCCGAACTGGGCTCGTGGACGACGAATTGGAAAGCTCCCATCGTGGGCTTGTCCGTGCATTCCAAGAATGTCCAAAACGGACTTTGTATGACCGAGTTATGATCATTTCAAGTTGGACTGCTCCTGGTGGCCGAACTGGGCTCGTAGACGATGAATTGGGTTTAATCTTTGGTTGGGCCTTGAGCAACATGGGAGTTCGGGTCTGAGGTCGTCGAGGAGGTGGAGATGCGCCTTTGTTGAATGCGCCTTCAAATATGGGTGGCGGCCAAGGTGGCGGCCGAAGTGATGGATACCGTAGCATCATGTCGGAAGGTGAAGAAGACCAACTGTGTAGTCGACCTGGCCATGGTGGGCCGATGAAGCCATGTTGATGTAGCCGAAGGAGTAGATGCGATGAATTGTCGTCAACGTGTCATGATCGTAGTGCAAAAAGTAGAGGAAGGAGTGGTCACATCCATGTGGATGATGTCCTCATCATTCTCCCCTTCTTTAATTGGAGTCGTCCTTGACTCCTTTACATGTTTCTGCAAAAGGTTAGTAGAAACAAAGGGAAAAGATCTAACTTGCACAGTTTTTGAGTAACTAGAGGAATTTAGCATGACATGGATAGAAAGATTGTCATCCTCTAGTTGAGCGCATTCATTTACAACAAAAGATGGTTTCATATTGGAGCAAATGTAAACTCGATGCACCATATACTCTCCTTTATCATTATTTTTACGAAAAGCATGTAAACTATTTTCATATAAACATGGCAAATCTGAGTGTTGACAAAGCTTCTCCTCCAAACTATTTAGATCACAATGAACATTCATTTCAATATAACCTAAAGTATTTATATAGGACATTAATTTTTGTTCATCTTCGTCGTTTGCAATGTGAAGAACATATCTATTATCTTCACAAGTAATTGGTTGTAATATAGAAGTTGCATATTCATTTAGTAGTTATGGTAATGATATAAGTGAAGCATTTTCACACAACTCTTCTTTATCACAAATGACAATAAGCATACCATCTTGTGGCAAAGAAAAATCTGAAGTGGTTTTCATTAATTGTTGCTCTACAGTAGCATGAGTAGTGGACAAATTTTGCTCAAGGTCATCACATTTTTCATTACCTTGTACGACCTCTTCAGTTGATATAGGTGAAACATCAATTTTTTTATCTTCATTTACACATGTGACAACAATGGTTTCTTCTCTCTTCTTTTTCTCCGTTTCATCCTGCTTCTCTCGACAATGCTTACCCTCCTGCAAAATGTTAGTTAGAAGAGGCGATGCAACAATGGGTTTGTCTAATGAAGCTAGAAATTCATTCAACAATTCATTAATCATACTTTCACTTCTACATGCACATTTCAACAATTGTGAAAGAAAACAATATGTTTCCTCGACGAGAATATCTTGAATATCCTCATTATGTTCTTTTAAAAATCTATTTTCAATTGCCTCTTCACATTACATTAATTCACTTAGTTTTAATAAGGTCTTGAATTTGCGATAGTATTCCTTTACCTTGAATTTATCTTGTTTCAGATATTTCAGGTCAAGATATGCATCTTCGGTATCATAGTCTTCAAACATATCTCTAGGTGGCAATGGAACAAATACGATGTACTTTTTCACAAGATGATGAGAGGTGTAACTTGCCATTGTCAGTAGTAAACAAGAAAATACACTGGTATATTCCTATAAACTACTAGGTAGTGGAATCACTCAAATCATACCTACTCAAACATTTACCTTACTCTTGCAAGTTCTGACCACACAAGCAGACGGTGCAATCGGTGGCTGGTTAGTGATAATTTGAGCACACGTGGTGGTAAAGCGATAGCAAGATCTATCCCTGCTTAGTTAGTAGTATGTGGAGCTTGGACATGCTAGTATTTGTAGCAAAGAATATGCAATCATCGAAATCAGAATAACAAAACTGAATAAATATCCGAAGTACTTGTCAAAATTGCTGGCCTAAACTCGTTCCTAAAACTAGTTCAAACAAGCGAGGAATACACCAAGTACAAAGGATACAATATGCAAACACTTCTGGTTTTTTTCTTTTTTTTATGCGGCACTTTTGTATGCACTTGCTTTTTTCTTTTCTTTCTTTTTTTCACCGACAGATAAAATTGCAACACTGTATTTTCGATCTCTAAAATAGCGGATCTTTTAACACAGTTTTCAGAGTTTTACCGACTTCAGACGTAAAAACTCACAACTACAAAGTTGTAGATCTTTTTCTGCCGTTCAATTTGCATATATGGAAGTCCTAATTTGAATAAAGGAAGGTTGAGATATGGGCCCCTCAATACCGACTGTCCAGAAATTCTTAGGATGGATAGATTCACGTCAAACGCAAATTTAGACAAAAAAAACAGCGTTTCTAGAACCTCTCACAATGGACAAAGTTGTAGAGAATTTTCGGGGCCAGAATTTAGGATATAAAATTATCCAGATCGGAAAAGATATGATGGAGATATTGCCTCTGGAATAGCAGATCCGAAATAACTGCGAACCAATTCAACTCGAATTCCTTCATTGCTTGGGTTTGATGTCAACAAAACGGATGAACTTCACACTAGGCCAAAAACTAAATCTAAACCAGCAACAAGACTATGACCATGGACACAAATTCAATAAGCGAAACTGAAAACGAAAATTGCGAAAGCATAAAGTGGCTTGGACAGTGGACGTGATGACAAACTCAAATCTTTTTTGTGGGGCAATTTTCTGTACTCTAAGATGAACATGAACAAATCGAAAACTAATGATAGATGTTCTCACCAGACAACCGTCGCTCTGATACCACTTGATGGGGAACGGGGGCGGCCCGATCTTCTAGTGAGACTAGAGGGGATAATTTCGATCTAGTCGGAGAGACGACCTTGACGATCCGGCTACCAACCTCGCAAGGATGACAACTCGGCAATCGCTAAACCACCAAACCTGCTCGTTATCAACCACGCTAAGAACATGATTGACCTGACCACAAAGGTTGTTTCCTGCGGGCGATCGAAAAACAAGTAAGAAACAAGATAAACACAATCTAAAATTGCAAATATGGATAAAGCATTTGGATAAATTTGATGTTCGATAACTCGACTCGGGTGGTCTAGACGACACACGCAAATTCGAGGAAGACGCACACGGGTCTACCAACACACAATCAAATTTGAGTCTAAATAATGACGACTACTGAATATATAGCGACGGCTAGAGTTTGGGGCGCTCAACCCTAGGGTTTCATGGGTCACGGGCCCAAAGTGGAGGTGGCGCAGCACCCGGCAGATTTTGACGTACTCTTGATTTCGCGATTCCTATTTATTCTGATAGAATTTGGTCCTCAGACTGAATCCATTGGAAAACTCCTGTCGTGAGCTTGTCCGTGTATACCAAGAACGTTCAAAACTGATTTCGTATGACCGAGTTATGATCATTTCAAGTTGAACTGTTTCTAGTGGCCGAACTAGGCTCGTGGACGACGAATTGAGTTTAATCTTTGGTTGGGCCTTGAGCAACATGGGGTTTGGGCCTGAGGTCGTCGAGGAGGTGGAGATGCGTCTTTGTTGAATGCGTCTTCAAGTATGGGTGGCGTCCAAGGTTGCGGCCGAAGTGATGGATACCGTAGCATCATGTCCGAAGGTGAAGAAGAACAGTTGTGTGGTCGACCTGACCAAGGTGGGGGTCGATGAAGCCATGTTAATGTAGCCGAAGTAGTGAATACGATGATTGCTCCCCAACGTGTTACGATCGTAGTGCAAGAAGTAGAGGAAGGAGTGGTGGTCGCATCCATGTGGACGATGTCCTCATCACTAATGGACGGCCGGATCTGATCACGGCGAACGATCGGACGGCCGCGGCTGCGCCGAGCGGACAGGCCAGCCCAGGAGAGCAACTCGGCTACCTTTTATTGATACGCCGACGCAATACCCGGAAAGAACCATGTCTAATTCATGGACCGTATGTGCCGTTCCGCTTTGCCGGATCCCGCGACGGCGAGCCCCAGGGTGACCTCTGACAGTCTGACCCTACCCGCCACCCCGCCTCCCCTCACCGCTTCTCCCACATTGCTGCTCCGCTTGACTCTGCCTCCTCCTTGCGTTGTGCCTGCTTGCCTGGAGCCAAACCATTGATTCCCCTCAGCCCCTACCTCCTACCCCGTCGCTGCCATGCAAACTCGTCGAATGGATCAGAACGGCCCATCCAGCGTTTGTTTTGCTCCGGCTACAGGTGCTCCTTCCACCCTTCTAAGCTCCGATCTCCGTATCCCCTCGGCCTTATCGTCTCCCTGCTCAGATTTTGTTTTTTTTTTTAATGTATGCTCTGCCTAGGGTTTTTTTTTTTTGGTATCAAAGGGCAGGAGGGCTTGTTTCCTGTTTGTTGATATACTTGATAGAAACAGAGGATGAAGAACAGGGAAGAGGAAGGCAGAGTCAAGAATTAGTTAAAGAAGGTTGCTTTGTTGATTGTCCACATTGCTCGAGCAGTTCTCCTCATTTCTCATGCTTTCTGCTATATGTTACGGTCTCCTCATAACATATATTTGTTTTAAAGACTACCTATTAAATAGTTACGGACTCAGCGAATTGTTTTGTTCCCTAGAGATCCATGAAAACTATATATCATGCCTACAATGATACTCTCTCTGCAATTAGTTTCTGAAAAATTGTAGAATCCATAGATAAGATTATGTGAGACTCGTTTGGTGGATTTTGATACCCATTAATGGTTGTTCACAGGGGACCTGCTCTTTAAGGTCTTCCAACCTTTAATGGGCAGGGTTCTGTTTACTTTTTATAAAGATGAGATCTTTTGTTTCATCTGGTAAGAGCAATGGATTATATGTTAGCAATAAGGTGCTCAAGCATTAGAAATTGTTTGGTTAGGACATCGCTCATTTGTGACTCAGCAACTGTGTATAAAATTCCTTTCGTTGAATAGCATCCCTGCCCATGACAATGTGGTTCTCACAAATTTCTGCCATGTCTCCAAGAAATTTTAGTGCAGCAGCCACTTCATGCTCTTTTTGTGCAAGAATAATGTGATCCATTGCCTTTATAAACAGTACCATGGAATGATTCTTCTCGGTGAAAGGTTAGATACTATTTTCAATTTGCAAATTCTAAGAAATGGCACCCTCGGTTTCTCTACATTTTTCATATCCTTGATATTCCTGCTCTTTTTTCCCCATGTATGGACATTATTGCGGGAAGGGTTGCAGCTGCATGCATTCTATAGTCTAAGTTACCTTTCATTTATACGTGCGGCTAGATTTGTGTCAGCATACAGAGTTTATCTCTAACTCACATTTTTTTAGGTAATCTCCAACTCATAATCTATCTCTAATATATCAGATCAGATTTAGAGTTTATCTCTAATATATTAGATCTCTAATACAAGGCTGGTTACACATAATTATTATATCCCATTCAAATTCGATGCTGTCATCAGAGTTTATTCCTACTATGATGTATGTCAAAGAGTGTGAATTTTACTAAAAAAAGTAGCCTCAATTTATACGCATCTATTATGTTCCTCATCAGTGTTTCTCACTACAGCTTATATGCCTTTGGCTTTATTATGAGCGAGCGATCAGTGATGAACAATGCATGGCGAGCGACCGCACGCAAGTCATATGCATTCAACTTCGCTTTGAGTGATCGTGCATTCATATGTCAACAGAGCTCGAAGCCTTGTCATTTCAATTCGATCTATTTGATGGCCTCATGGGACCAGGTTAGCATGTTTTCATTAGACCTTACTTACGGTGCACTATCTTTTAACTTTCTTAGCATAAATTAGCAGTTAAAATTTGCATAGGCACTCCTACTATTATTTCAAAGCATCACAAGAATGAGATAACTGAAACTGAAACTATTCTAAATAAAAAAGAAACTATTCAACTTATTTAAACAATTCCTATAGACTATATAGATAGATCAGCATTTTATTGAAGATTCCATACATGGTATGCATCTAATACATTCCAGTTAATTCCATGTACATGCACTTGCATAGAAAACAAAATTCAAAAATAAAACTCAAAGCACATATGGATCTAAAACGGCAGACAAAGCTAATATCTAATTACTGATATAAAGAGTACATCTCAATGGTACAAAGAGAAAAAAAATTACATACAACTGAACCGGCACCTCGACTAAGACGTAAGTACTTCTTTGTATACAATGTTTTTGGCAAACGTCTCACGGGTGCTCCTTGAACTCTGTCACTTCGATTTGGCCTTGTCAGATACAGTTAGCACGGTGATATTTTCTCGTGAAGTAGCTCTTGACAGCGCGACGTAGAGTTGCCTATGGGAGAACACCGAGTGAGGGATGGTTTGTCCTTGGGCTTTATTGATCGTCATCGCAAAGCTGAGCCTTACAGGGAACTGCTTCCTCTTGAAACGAAACGGGAACATCTCCGCGTCGGGGGGCACAGTGGTATTCGAGGAAGGAACACCCTATTCCCAGCATGTTGTCCAACAACGATCTCGGCATCGATAGCGTTTCTTTGAAACCCCCGAACAACCAGCCTTGTCCCATTGCACAATCCATTCGCGGGGTCGATGTTCCGTAGAAGAATCACCGGGCAATTGATCTTCAGCTTTAGCATGTGTGGAGGAATCCCACTGGGGGTTAGGGTGTTCAATAATTCAACTGTATAATAGCCATGTGGATCGTCCTCCGCACTGTCAAAGCTTTTATAAATCATCTCCTCCCCAAGAAACCGATCAATCATATTTCTATTTATCCAGTCGACGCACTCATTTCGGGTCGAGAGTATAGCACGTGAGGTGATGTAGCTTGCATCATTTAGGTCGGATTCAAGCATCGGGAATACTCTATATATCAACCCATTGAGATCAGCCTCCTCCCCTAAAGATGGAACACATATCTCATTAGGAAGCCTAACGTAACATTCATCATCTGCATCCTCAACCCCATTGCCGATTCGTAGAAGGTACTCTGCAAACTCAGGATCGGCTTTGGCTCTCATGTTGCGGACAAGTTTGAGCTGGTGCATGCATTCCCATAAATATGACCTGCGCAGGGTCGAGTTTACTATCTGAGGCCGTGTCCCTTTCCGTACGACAGGGAGCACCTGTCTGAAGTCACATCCGAACACGACGGTCTTTCCCCCGAACGGAACATCACGACACTCCATGATGTCACGCATGCTGTTGTCTAAAGCCTCGACCGTTTGTCTCTTTGTCATGGAGGCTTCGTCTCATATGATGAGCGATGATCTCCGCAGGAGAGTAGCGGTGCCACTTTGTTTTGTGAAGGTGCACATCACTCCATCTTCCACGGCTATCTCCCCACGCGAATGGACTTTGGTGAGCAACGCCTTGTATAGGAAAGTTTTTCCCGTTCCACCTGGGCCATCAACGAAGAATACACCTCCATTACCACTCTCGACCGCAGCTAGTATCCGATCATATGCGGATCTCTGTTCTGGGTTGAGAGACTCGAAAAGAGTGATGTGCTCTTGCTCCACTCCAATGCTAGTCTCATCTATTACCTCCTGTGGCTCGACTCCCCATGCTGACGTTTGACTCATCAATAGCAGGCAAGAGAAACGTTTTTATCTCCTTTCCCATCGACTGCAGGATGCGTCTAATGTCAATAAGGACCAACTGCTCGATGGCATGTGCAGACGTATGGGAACGCTGATAGTCTTTAGACATTGCATCAAGGTGTTTGTTCCATAGCCCGCGAACATCACTGGGTTCATAGTAGACCAATAAGGTCGCAAAAAGTCTGCGAAGGGCATACGGCATCTGGAACACCTCGGCTTCTGTAAGACAGTCTTCTATAGTATTATCCGCCTCAATGAGACCTCTCATTTTCGCAGCTTCCCGAAAAGAGGGACACAAGACACCGACAACTGTCCACAGGTGTTCGAACGAGGTCGCGCCGCAGACATGATTTAGGAGGATCCTCAAATAGTATCGTTCCCCCTCATCAGGACTTGCTGACACAACCCTCCCAATTTGTGTTCCTTTCTTTCTCGGCTGCCAGACCTTGCCATTTGACTGCCAGGTAAAACTTGTCGGGAAATCCCTATAGAAGATGCAACGAGCCGACTCGTGTGTTTTATTGGCTTCAAAGTACGTGGTCAACATGGTCCTCTTTGCGCCTTAACGGTCAACAACATGGAGATCCTGACCCGGGTGGAACGAGACCATGTGCATGTTTGGGAGGTGGAGTTGCAACTGCTTAACGGACGGCGATATCTTGCTCAGATCGAACCCGTATATCCTCCAAAGGGCCTCTGGCGGGGTGACCCACCTAGCGTCCCTATACAGCTTAATCTCATCGACTTCCTCGTTGCTTCCAGCTTCACCAACGGAAACAGAAGCCCGGTCATGCCCCTTGTATATGTATTTGAAAAGGTACTTGACGGCCTTTATGCTAGAGCACACCTCAACATTTATGTGGCAATTAAACATCCTCAGGAGGTACGGATTGTATGGCACAACCCATCTGTTTGTTAGCCATGCACCTCTCACTTTAACTTTACTACCATTGTCACGTCTCCTATACAAGGGGAAGGAATCTTTGCCCTGGATGGTTTCAGAGTTAAACAGACGAGGGTAGTGGCACTTGCACTCTCCCTGCTCATTCATGCAGACGTTGTTCCGTTTGAGTACACCACAAGGGCCATGCATCATGTGCTTTACAACCATACCATATAGCTCTGGATACTTCAACTAATTTGGCAGCTCGGCCGAGATGATGCAGTCGTACTGCTCCGGAGACATCAACTTATATCGTCCGTTCATTATTAGGAGAAAATACGCGTGCGAGAGGCCCCTCTTCTGAAACTCGACCACATATACATAGGCAACAACCTTTCCGAGAATATGTTTCTTGAATAGTTGCTTCTTGAGCTCCTCCAGCTTGGCCCTAAACACGCGGACCACAATGTCAGGACGATCACTTGGGGTCTGACCGGGCAATAGCTCATCCATTATCTCCTGCCAATATGGGTTGCATGTCATCGTGAGGAACACGTCTGGCTTGCCGTACCGCTGCACGAAAGCCATAGCATCCAGGAACCGACGCCTCATGTCGCGACCTCCCTCTATGAAGGAAGGAGGCAGGATGATCCTTCTTCCAATGGCACCGGCACGAATCTCGCCCACTCCAAGGCTATCAAGTAATCCTTGATAAAGGTCTGCCCTTATGTTCTTCTGGTTATACCTGATGTAGTTCAGTCGTGCCGTCTCTATCTTGATGTATATATCAACTGCGTATTGTTGCAAGAGACACGACCCATATAGAACAGGGTTGAATATACCACGACGTATCTAAAACTTGTAGCTGTAATACTCCCTAGCAGTAACGGTGAGAAGATTTGGTAACGTGTTATAAGACTTATATTGCAAGTACGAATATTGTGTATTTTAAAACGGTCACTAACCTTCGTCATCATGATTGTCCGACGGATTAGCGGTCGATTGTGCGGCAGACACGCCAACCTTCGGGATGGCCTGATGCCGTCCAAGCTCACCTTTCAGGAAAAATCGAGGATACGACAGTGGGTCGTAACATCCGAAGTGTGGTTGGATGGTATGTCGCGTGTTGTTGTTGCCATACAGGTTGATGCTACGATCGAATCCCAGGCGTAGCTCATTTCCCTCGACCCATGGGGGGGGGGTGTTGGGGTGGTTTCTAAATTGTCAGCAAAAAAACATTGCGTATTCTCCTGCACCTGCATGTTTGCAGCCACACCTTTCCAAAAGCTGGGCCAAGAAAGAACAGGGCAAGGACAAAGGAGGAGATGGACATGTTCAGCGCCGCCGTTTTCTGCATACCGGCAGCCTCGCTCACGCAGTGCCATTTGGCATTCCTCGGAAAACTACAAGCCATGATCACACTAAGGCCCTGTACATTTCAGCTTAACGTAGCGTAGCGTAGCGTTTCAATAAAATTTGAGAGTATTTAAAGAGGGGTTTAAATATTATAAAAATAATAATTTAAAAATATTTTTAGGATCTTTAAAAGGACAACTAAAAACCCGAGAAAAATCATTACAAATTACTAAGCCAAATAGGCTATATAAAAAAGATAAATTTTGCAGAAATGCTACGCTACACTACAGTAAGCTAAAATGTACAAGGCCTAACCCCAGGACTTGCTTCACTGCTATTAGAATAAGCAGAACTCCATATATACATAATTCAAATTGTCTTGCGACAGCATATTTAAGGCATAGCCCTCATCTCAAACTATTTTTCTCATAAGGGAAACCATTTATGTTTTCCTTTCTTCCCTAACTCCACAATGGCGATTGAAAGGGATTTCATGAGTAATAATCTCACCTCCATCTTCTCTCACTCGTCATCGCCGACGTTGCCAGTGGGCATGGCCCCTGCACCCTTGATGTTGGCTCCCAACCCACATCTCCTTCCTCCTGATCTCCCTACCACCGGTGTTGGGAAGAAGGAGCGTGCAGTGACAGAGAAGGTGCTACCTCAAGATGGTGGTGGAAGGCTATGCAGGCTCCTGGGGAGGGAGGCGTCAGTGGATATCTAGCGGCACGTTGGATCGCATTTCGTGGAGGTAGACGGCGGCGCGTCCTCTACCCAGCGACGGTGCGTGTCGAGTAGGAGGAGGAAGTTCTCGCCGACGGGAGGCACAAGTCGTGGGGGAGGAAGGAGGTGAAGTTGGGGTCTTGGGGAGGATCAGGAGAGGGAGGTGGTGATGCGGTGGAGGATTGAAAGAGGCGGCACCGGGGGAGGGAGCGCGATGCGGGAGTCGGGAGAGGCCGCGGTAGGGGAGGAAACGCTGGGGAGGGGGCCTAGGAGGTGGTGGCGCCAAGGACCGGCGACGATGACGGTAAGCGTGATGGTTGTGCGGAGGAGCTAAGGGGACGCGTTGGGTGGTCGGCGGCACAGAGGAGGCGAGGGGAGGCGCGTATTGTATGAATTAATCCAAATAAAAGAATGACATAATGAGATGTAGTTAAAAAACTAGGTGTTATATGTATTGAAAGTCGATATTCATGCTTGAACAACAAGTAAAAAAAGAATAAGATAAGATATTGCTGGATATTTTTTCAAACACAAAAATCTTGATTTTTCATAGATGATTCTAGTTTAAGATTTTTGTGGTTTCGATTGTGCCACATGGCGACAACATAACGATATAATAATAATATAAATACATGCTCATTGTATCAACAAATCCCCTCCATCACACTACATTGTATTATTTTTCAATAGCAATATTATATGTATTATTATTAAACATATAATGAAATAAATTAGAGAATCCTGTAATAAGTCATTATAAAAATCCGCCCAACTGTACCCAAACGTTGCGCATGAAACTCACAAGTGCTATTTTTGTATCTAATAATCAATATTGCTCTTGATGATCTGCTACTACAGTCTGTTTGATTCATGTACTGTTACTGTTGTTAGACCAGCTTGAATTATTCGTTTGGTTGGAATTTGTATGGCTGGAATTGTTAAATGTTAATGTTACCGCTACTGTTGTTAGACCAGTTGTATGAGGGCGGTATGACCTGGATCGGCAAGGCTGGGTTTGCTCTAAAGATTGCAGAAGCGCTGGATTTCCTCTCAAATCAGGATCGCCCAATTTTCTCAACCATGCTGGAAGCAGACCATATTTGGGTTGCCCAAGAAGATGGCAGTCCTGTCATTACCGACTTGGAGCATGTACAGATAGGTAGAGATAACTTTCACCAAGCCATGATGGACTCTGTCAAATTCTTTGGCAGGATCATGAACGAGATGTTCAGTCCGCACGAGGTAAACTTATTCTGAATCTTGTGCCTTAAGTTTGATAAAGTAGGACAAGCGGGCAGAAAGAGTTTCTGATCCGCCGTCTTGTCAACGGCTGCTGCCACCAAGGGTGGCATTCATTCGATCTCATTTTCACAGCGCTGCACTACATCATCAGGTCTGTGGGCTAGAAGAAATAGGGTGCATTTAAATGATTAAGCATTGAGAAATAATGATTATTCAGTCCGCACAAGGTAAACTTATTCTGAATCTTGTGCCTTAAGTTTGATAAAGTAGGACAAGCGGGCAGAAAGAGCTTCTCCAAACTACTTGACTTGCATGCTCTTATTTACCCTCCCTTCTCTCTTTTTTTTTCTCTTGCAGGGAGGTTGCTCTGCAAATACTCTGAGAAGGATCCGCCGTCTTGTCAATGGCTGCTGCCACCAAGGGTGGCATTCATTCGATATCATTTTCATAGCGCTGCACTACATCATCAGGTCTGTGGGTTAGAAGAAATATGGTGCATTTAAATGATTAAGCATTGAGAAATAATGATTAAGCGAAAGCTTATTTGTTTATTAATGTGCAGCTCTGCAGGAGGCTAGGGAATATGCCAGGAGAGGTGATTCTTTAATAGGTGGAGTCAGTAATAGGGAATGTTAGTGGAGTTATTTTGCAGTATTTCTGTTTAGTGAAAATAGGTTCTGTGTTCTTTACAAGTATACTTAGTTCTCATTATCTGCCTGCTGTAGCTTATCATTCCATCTGAATGAACATTGCACCAGTAATATGCAGGCAAGTTGCCAACTTGCCATGTTCTTTAATCTGAATTGTGACATCGCACCAGTAATATGCAGGCAAGTTGCCAACTCATGTTCTTTGTTCTGAATTGTGCTGAAATCCACTGTAGCGCAAATCTGACTTTTTTTATTAAGCAAAATGCTATGTTATTTTGTGATCATATTTAAAGATCTTTGTGTTTCTTCTCAAAGCTCACAAAAATATTTTTTAACAATTCTTTTGACATCTCTAAAGTTCTTAACTAGCACAACGATATAAGATGTCTAATTTCCTTGTACTAGTACAATGCCTGTGCTCTACCACATACCATAAAGGGATAAAAGGAAAACATAATTCGTAGAAAAATATATAAGCATAAAGGGTGATTTGTAGGAATGACATTATATGTGAAATCATTTCAGGTCGAGAGTATGGCACGTGACGTGATGTAGCTTGGATCGTTTAGGTCGGATCCAAATATCGAGAATAATATATCCATCCGCTCGTGCTTTGCTACAGACGTTTAAAGGAAAGGGAGGAATACATGAATGAAACAAAAACATAAATTAGAACATTATTTGACATAAACATGCCGCAATGAATTCACAGCTGCTCTGCTGTTGTTTTAAGTTCATGCCTGAAACTCTTATGAATTACAATCTAAGAAGTAGATATATTTTTGTAAGTGAAAAGCCCATACAATTGGAAAAATTACTACTCATTTGGCATTTGGCATTTGCTTTCCTTTTTTATTTTACTTTCAGAGATTGCTTTTTACAATTTAGTATTACGACATATGACTTCTGCATTCTTCTGGAAAATAGCAATGCCCAATTCTGAACTTATCAACACACTGAAACCACAAACATGTACTGCTTTGTACTGGAATCGATACCAAAGGCATTTTCACAAACTCTGGAATAAATATATACGAGCCACTGCCATTTTCTTCAATTGGAATCAATACGTACCAGCAGTGCAACCTTCTTTGAAGGAATTCACACACTACATGAATAAAAACATTGCCACCTGCTTTGAACTGGAATTCACGTGCTAAATCAATACATACACGCACAAAATTGCAATGATCTGGACAGAGATTCTCCAAGGTTGCGTTCAGCTGGGCAGAGTCTACACAAAATTCATACAAAAAGCACCAGAGTCTTTGATGTAAACAACAACTGGGCTTTTTCATGACTAACACGTCATGTTTACGCTTGCCAAACTGATTGGTAATTAGTATAAGTTACTGGGCTTTTTCATGACTAATACGTCTTTCATAATTTCCAAAACAAAATTCAAACCTAGGTTTATTTTTTTGAGGAACAGGCAGGAGAACTGTCTTGTATTAATTCAGTAGAAAAGTTACTGTCAAAAATTAGGGGGGAGGTTTAGGCGCATTCCCCAAGAACGCGCGGTACAAGTGAAAACTAATTTATTACAGAACTAGCACCTGCCGCCCCCCAAAGGCGCAGGATCTCCATAAGCAAATTGAAAAATGTCATCGGCGATAGGTTCCTTTGAGTTGAAAATACGATTGTTCCTTTCGAGCCAGAGATGCCATAAGGTTGCTAATACTACGGATCCTAGACCCGGGACAAGGTTGGGCTGCAGGATGTCCTCGTCCCACCAGGCACTGAGATCATCAGAATGGGTCCACGTAGAGCGGAGAAGGCTTGGGGCGTTGAATTTGGAAGCCAGGAAGTTCCAGATGTGAGAGGAGAAAGGGCACTCGAGGAAGAGGTGTTCTAGGGTCTCCAGGCATCGGAGGCAAAGGACGCATAAATAGTTATTTGGCAGACCCCTACGCAGGAGAACATCAGCAGTCATGACCCTCCTTAGAAACAGTGTCCAAGCGAAGAACTTGCACTTCGAGAACGCCCATTGCTCCTAAATTAGCACAAGCGTGTCGACGGTTGATATATCGATCCCAAGTCGATTAAGGTTCTTTAAAGAGGGAGATAGGAGACACGCCGAACAACACGAACGGCAACCAGTGACGAACAGGGAGACAAGGGTTTTTATCCTGGTTCAGGCCTCTCGGGAGAGATAATAGCCCTACGTCCAGCCTTTCTTTATATCAAAGAGGATTACAAGGTGGAACTCGGCGAGACGAACAAGTCTCGGCGAGAATATGTGCGTACAGGAAGTATTATGCAAGGACCTCGTACATCTAAGTCATGCCCTCTACACGCCGTAGGGGCTCGGTTTATATAGTGCTGAACAACCGACCTACCAAGGGATAATCGGGCCGGGCTAACTACAAGATCGTAACGAACTCATATACATGCCAAATACATCCCGAGGTAGATAAGGTATACTCCAATTCTTGGGGATCACGACTCCTATTCCAATCCGGGAAACCAACGTCCGGGTCTTCACGTAGCCGTGCAGAACTCTTGCTCGAGTCGGACTCAAACAGGAATCCTAGGCCGTTACGCACCATGCCAGCCAAGGGCTGTTCGGCAGGATGCTCATGGGCCTGATAGAACCTTCCCAGGGAGCTGGCTGGGATTTTTTCAAACAAAACAAGATCTTGGTTGCCATATGAATCTGAAATATTTTATAAATATCAATTTGAATATGATTCTGATTTGGACGTAATTACTAGTAATCGAGATGAATGTGCTGTACGTATGATAGTAATCCATGTTTTGTAGGTTCTAGCCCGATTACTGTTCCTTACTTTCGCTTTTCGACAGTAATGGACAGTAATTCAATTACTGCCATTTTTTTGGGCAAAAAACTGATATGAATTGAGATTCCATACTGATTACTTTCCATTCCTCTCCAAAATTACATTCTAAAAAACGGAGAAAAACACATTCACAGATCGATTACTTCGCATTACAGTCTAAATCCTTTTCCAGTAATCAACAAAGATCGATTACTTCGCATTACTTCGCCGGTAATCGATTACTTCGCGTTACTTCTCCAAAAATTACATTCTAAAAAACGGTGCTGGGGAGGCAGAGGCGCCGGCGGAGCAAGGGCGGGGGAGGCGCGCTTCGGCGGGGAAGGCGACGGCGGCGCCGGCGCGGGGCTGTTCGCCGTGCTGTCTTGAGGACGCCGCCGCCTTGGGTTCACCGCGCGGGCCGACTGTGTTGGGGAAGGAGACGGAGCGATTCGTCGGACATAGAGGAGATGGACGCGCCGCTGGGCGCCGCCGCCGCGTGTGAGGAGGATGGCCAGGGCGGAGCTGGCGTGCGAGATTGGAGATGGTCGGGGCAACTCCGGTGAACGACGGCGGGGGCGCCCCAGATGCGGCGACGGCGTGTGGGGTTGGGGCGGCCAGGATGTCGTCGCCGTCGATGTCGGGGTGCGCAGGGTCGAGGGAGCGTCGCCTCGCGATCCGCCGCTGTCCCGCGCGTCGCCGCCTCGCATTGGGCCACCGCGAGCCGCCGTCGTCCCACGCGCCGCTGCCCAGCGAGCGGCACCGCCTCGCACCGCCTCCCTGCGAGCCACCGCCTTTCGCACCGCTGCCCCACGCGACGCCGCTCCGCGAGCAGTCGACGCAGACCGCCCCGCGCCGCGCAGGAGCCGGGGTAGGGCAGCGCGCCGGAGAGAAGGCAGCGTGAGCCGGCGGCGAGGCAGCTTCGGCGGCCGGTCGGTGGATCCGATCGTGGGCAGGAGACGCCGTCGCCTGGACGGTTTGACTCGATCCAAAAAATGCGGTGGAAACTGACGCTAGTTTGTGGCTGGGAGGAATAAACATGGGGTGGGTATTAAATATGACGGCCCTAATTTTTCGGATCAATTAATTACGGAGAGAAAGCATGACTCCTATTAGTTGGTTCGGTCTAGACGGCACTGAGTCTGGTCTGTGTAGTTGGCTAGGTGTAGATTAGGTCTAATATACACCTAGGGGTATATTAGGATATCTACACACACACATCAAAGTAGCCTTAAGAACATTTTCATAAAATCATATTCATCTGGGAAGTTTTAGCTATTCAAATCATGTCTGCATGCTTTGGTCGTTTCTTCAGCTATGAGTTATCAAAGTAATATAGTTGCTTCGGATCTAGCTTCAAATATGAGTTGATTCCTTGCCATTGCTTAGTAGACCTAACTACTTTATATGCATGGTTCTTAATTTCTCCTCCTATGATACCTTTCTATGCTAATTAATTACATTGGAGTTGTGCATCTTATTTTTAGAGGATTCACCAATATGCCACATGATCCAGGTACCTTTTCCACCTAAAGTTTCAATGCTTATTTCACACGGTTCATCTAATATGAAAGCTTTTTCAATATATTTATTTGAACAAATGGTTGATCAATGATCAATATCAAATATATATATATTTACTAGAGAAGGAGCTACAAGATGTCATTTTATACTGTTACAGGATCATACATGACAGTTTTATGTAAGCATGCCATTTACTATGTAATATATTTGGAGGCTAAGCATTTTTCTACATTATAATAATACATATTCCAATGCAATGAGCATATTTCCTTTGTACATTCTTGTGTAGTATCTTTTTGTCTGTTTATTTGCTCCTCATATTGTGGTGCTCATCTTTCATTTGATATGATGGGGTCAAACTATTCAATTCTAATTTTTATTGGTTTTTTCAGCAAATAATTCCCTCTATATTTACCTCTATGGACATTGATGTTTTACTTTTTAGCTGTTTCTAATGTTCTGAATGTTATTTGACCACTCAAAATAGGTTACGGTTAACACTTGCATTTTTTATCTCAGCAACACAGATTTTTCAGGAACCTACAATTATATCATCATAGAAATATTATGAGGGGAGAAGTTTCCTTTATAGTCCATCTAACGTAGGGCTGACTATAATTTCAGGAGGTTCCATCTAACGCAGGGCTGACTACAATTTTAGGAGGTTCCAAAACGCAGGGCTGACTACTTATGTTATTGTTCATGCAAAACTTTGTGTCCATTAATTTTGGAGTCATGTTTTACCTTTTTGTTGGTGACTCGGCGTCAGGCGAGCTCCTCCTCCCCTATGGTGTCACGACAGCGAGTGGCTCCTTCCGGCCTTTATATTGTTGAGTACCTCTTTAATGTATTGCTACGACTCCTACGAGCGGCTAATAGTCTTGTCTAGCACAAGATATTAATATTTTTCACATTTCTGGATACGTGTATCGCCATTTTGAGTTCCGTAGTGTTTGATCAATGCTGGGCAAACAGCCAAACACTCCATACAACGATCTTTCAAAAAACTTTAAACATTTCATTACATGCACATAAAAATGTTTAAATTATTCAAGTGAAAATGAAAGAATTCTCACCCATAATTTTCACACATTGTATTTTCATGTTACATTTGCTCCCAAAAAAATCCCATGTGGCTATGAAATTAATTTCCTGAATTCTACATCTCAATTTGCAGCAATCAAGTAATTGTTCAGGGTTTTCCATCTAGGTAAATACTAATTGATCAATGTGGTATTGTGATCCATGATGCGTCTGATTCTGCCTTCCCCACCAGTTTTCAAGACGAACGACAACTCGTCGGTGGTGCAGACCACGAATGCCACCACCTACTAGCTCTGCGACCCCAGCGACGACGAGGGGCCCGAAACCAACATCTACGGCGGCGGCGGAGGCGGCCTCGAGGAGACCCACTCCGTCGCCGTCCCGCTCACCTTTGAGGGCACCAACTACTTCTTCTCCGAAGCCGACGGTGGCGTGCAGTGCGAGCAGGGCATGCGCTTCTAGATCAAGGTCGCCCACGGCCGCGGCCTGCCGCCCGCCCTCGCGCACCCGCCGCCGCCGCCCAAGTGGCGAGTCCTTGCGCCGCCGCCTACGACGGTGTCACCTCGCCGGCGGTGGTCGGCGGCGCCGGCGCCGGCGATACGGAGGGCAAGAATGGTGGCTGCAGAGCGGTCGGTGCGGGCGGTCAGCTCTTGGGTGTAGCTACTGGGGTGGCTCTAGCAATTTTGGTGGCTGCTTGAGTGGGTGGGGGTCGCGTTGTCAATGACAGTCAGTCCCTTGTGTTGAATTTATAGGATCGTTATTCAATTTTGCAATCGTAAAAGCATCCCAACCCCAACAGACCCTATCCCACCACGTAAATCATTGTTCATACACATATGAATAGTATTTTAGCGGATGGGATAGGGGGCTATTAGAAATATTCTAAAGCTGTGCCATTAAACCATATTTTCAACTACATGCCTATAATTGCATTCCTTATTAAAAATCACAATACATAAAAATAGGTGCAGTAAAAAACATTGACGCTTATGAATTCTAGCATGCCAATACTCACACGAGCACACAAAGCGATCTCTCTATTTGGTTTTTTTATCGTTTCATTTTATATTGCAACTTTGCATGTATCATTGACTATATAGGTATTGTTAAGTATCTAATATCGAGTTCAACCACCATTTAGCATTGATTATCATAAATTTTTGAGTATCGAGTATCATTGAGTAAAGTATCATGTATCATTGATATCAAATATATCCTGCTCATTCGATGTTACGTTTTCCATATGTCGTCACTAATAAAACACCATAAAACACTCTGGTCCACTTTAAAAAACTAGGCATTCTAGTGAAACACTGATGCGTTTTAAAGTACATAGATACCATGACACACACAAGGACATACTAACACACCAACACACTCCACATGCGCATCAAACCACGACACATACCATACATGACACATTGACGCATACCGTGACACGCTCCACAAACTCAGCACACCATGACACATCGACACACACACACACACACACACACACACACACACACACACACACATATAATAGACCATGGCACATCTCAGCAAACCATGACACACCATGGAGCACAAATACATATCATGACACACCATACACAATAAGATGATACACTTGGTACATCAGGACACGTTGCCGTACCTCCTGTACCATTGGTCGAGAATGGGACAATTACCCCTTTCCCATGGATTATATGTGGGGTATTGTTAAGTACAAGTCAAATCAAGGGTATTGGGTTCAAGTCGGGTGTAAGTGTATTGGAGAGGGTACCATCGTGTATCAAGAGTTATCAAGTATCAAGGATATTGAGTCATTGGTATCAAGTCAGGGGTATCATGGCAAGTATCAGGGGATTGTCGAGTGTTGGGGTATCATATTGTGTATCAGATTAAGTATCAGAGTGTATCATCAAGTATTGGGTGTACCGGGTCGGGGTATCGTCGAGTATTCCTTCTCATAACTTGAACAAGTTCAACAATCAGAAATTTTTAAAATCCAACAGAACACTCATAAAACTATTATGTTCAACAATCAAAAATTTATAAAATCCAACAAAACACTCGTAAAACTATTATCCACAAATTACAGGACCAACTTATTCGAAAGAGAGAGGGGGGAGATATCAATAATTTTGTGTTATGGTGTTGATGTTGTGTAGTGGTTTTTTCATGATAATTCACCCACAAACTTACTATGTTTCAGTTGGATGCTCAACAAACTTACTGTGTTTCAGTTGGATGCTCAACTCAGGATGCCAAATGCTTTGTAGGATTTGACGCTGTCCCGAAGGGTTTCCTCTATGGGCTTGAAAATCCATCCTAGCTTCTGAAGCTTCTCTGAAGAGCATGAGAGGTTCTCTCCGACTTCCACAAAGCTACAATAAGTTGGAAAACAAAAAATAAATTTCTAAACTAACAGAAGTACAAAAAAAATGGAGCATTCAGTGATATGGTAAATCATGGTTAATTCGTGAAGATTTCACGTTCCAAATTTGCAAGCTACAAGTCAAATGTGTGATGAATGCCAAAATTGAACTTTCATAAACGTGGGGATTACTTTTTGGGAGAAGGGTAAGTCGGATATAATGTCTTTAATATGTTTATCATATCAGAGACTTTGATTGGAGGTGAACTGCAGATGTATCGTCCAGATGCTTCTGGATTTTCATATGTCAGAAGAAGAGCACCGGCAACATCATGAACATCTACTAAATTTCTAAGTTTATTTTTGACTATTTCATGATCTCCTGCAAAAGAATAGCATTTCATTTTTAATAGAAATAGAACCCAAATGTTGCACTATTTTGATGAATGAAACATATTGACCTTAAAGATATAAAGCTTTTCATGCTACTGGTCCTTATGCCTTGGTCATTTCTGCCTTCCAAGTTTAATCACAGCACTCTTGTGTAAATCATCACATATATACGTACAAATTGCATGAAATGCAAAGAAAAACTATTTGGCTTTTTTGCCCCCTCCATTCTTCTTATTATCATGTAGCGACCTATGGACCAGCTTTGAGAAGCAGATTCAAAAATGTTTCAAAGTCTTTCTTAACATACTTTTAGCTCACCTCAACTTAATCAACTTGTTAATTCAATTCATTTACTTTGAACATGGCAACATGCATAACAATGCAGCGCACCTACGTCTTAAATAATTGATAAGAATTTTACTGCTTGTATTTATTTTAGACTGCATTAGTGGTCCAAATACCAGTGTTGGACAAATAGTAACAAGGTCCAACCCAGTTTGTGCTGCATAAGCAAAAACCTCACGCTCTGCCAGTGTTTTGGAAAGGTAATACCAATCCTGTCAAAATTAGCACACATAAATTTTTTTTAAAGTACATAGGTGATTCAGAATGAGTTATCTAGCATAGCACATACAAAAATGGCTTACTTGAATGAATAACAACCTTACCTCATTCTTTCTGCAAAGGTCCTCGTCAGACCAGCTGTCTTCGTCGAATGCTTTACCCTTAGGCCAGTCAGGATTACAGAATACAGCAGCTATTGAAGATACCATGACAACTCGCTTAACTTTTGCCTCATGGCAAGCCTTCAACACATTCAGTGTGCCTGTTACAGCAGGGGCTATGACCTCTACCTGCAAAACTTTTTTCTTGTCAAACTCCATGAATTAATGGAACATAATAATTTATCCCTGTTTCTAAATTTATCCAATTTGTACCCGTAGCGCAACCAACTGATCTAGATTAGATCAGAGTAGTAAAGATACAATAAGAGCATGCATAATGATTATGCATCATCTCATGAACAAACTAACTAGATGAATCTAGCTAATACCGAGATTAACTCAAATTAACTCCCACACAACCACGAAATGCATACTAATCCTCACCTCAGGGTTGTTTGGCCTACCCAAGGGGACAGGGCTAGCCACATGGAAGACGCCTTCGCAGCCAGCAACCACTGACGCTACACTGTCGTAGTCCAACAGGTCAGCCTTGAACAGCTGCAATCTCTCCCCAGCACCTTCCAGCGCCTTGAGGTGAGCATTCTTGCCATCACCTACAGCACACGTGAGCGCATGCATCCACAAGACCACCAACATCATCGTCCATAGTAAATTTGTTTATCCATCTAGCGGTTCTCGCCTAACTAGCGATTTGTCTCTCTAGTCAGGAATAATTCATGTGTTCATATAAATGTTTTGTGAACCGTTCATCTATTTTCTGTGTGCATTTATTGTGAATCAAAGTCTTAAATAAGAAATAGAAAGCTGATGTCGAACCTAGTATGATTTTAGACTAGCCCTACCTTTGTTTTCAATTCTGAATCAACCATCGCACTTCGAGAAAGACTTCCTAATCACTATACAATTTCGCTGTTGCTATTTCGCATGCGTCTGAAATTTGCGATTTCGTGCAGGCGCTAAAAGTTCAAGTAAGTTTGTACTGTTTTTCCACATTTCCATTTACTGGAAGAAATGTTGTGAGAAGGTGAAACTTTTGGCGCGAGGGTTGTTTGTGTGTTCTACCGTGTGTGGTGTCGCCGGCGATCGTCGTCCTTCATCCAAATTGCGAAATCGTGCGGACACTGAAAGTAACTTTCAGTAATTTTGTATTGTTTTTCCCACCTTTTCATTCACTAGAAGAAACATTTTAAGATGGTGGAAAAAAAATCCTACAGATAGGAGAGGGGATTGTTGCGTGGGGAACCGCATAAAAAAGTTGTTGTTGCAAGTTGCGTCTGCAAAAGGTGCCAAAATGTATACGTCTGCACAATAGCACATCCCATACAATTTTAGTGGGTTCATAAATAAATCGTATCAATAATTAATTATCAAAGTTATATTTTGAACGCTGCTTCATTGTCTAAAGTGTTAGTTATTTATAATGCGAGGGAGCAGTATATACACGTACGGTTTTGCTGCTTCTCGAACGACTGATTTTTAAATAAGTCGATTTTCATATAGTTAGATTCTACCGTTAGATCTTTTATATGTCCTGTAGAGACGTTTGATCAACGGTCTAAAAAATCAACTGAGAGGTAAATAACTCTCGGTCATCTGATGATAAGTTAGTGCCATATACATAACTAAATAATTTGAAAATTCCAACAGGAACGAAGATCTTGGGATCCTCACATTCTTGCGATTTCATCTCAAAAAATCCCAGTCCGTGAGACCCCGAAGGCCCGAACAATTCATTCCAGGTGGAAAGGGCAAGCTAGAATTCGCAATTCGGGTGGCGTTGCGTGTACTGTCTTAACGGCTACCGGGATCACCGTGCACGGTGCCTCGAACGGCGTAGCCGCCGCCCCTGGAGAGGAGGAGCTCCACGAACCACGACGCGATGAAGCCCCGCGCGCCGGTCTCGCACACCACCTTCCTCGCCGCCGCCGCCTCCTCCATTATATTTCTTCTTCTCCCTCTTAAAAACCTCTTAAAAACCTCTAAGTCGTGTTATATTATGGAGTATATTTATATATGCCCGTGACGTGGTTCTTGTTAAACAACTCCTTTGGAGTTGGATCCACGTGTGATTTGTCCTAAACAATGGATTAGTGTGGTCCACGTGTACTTATGTGTCGCTGTCCGTGACATCTCGCAGGCTACATAATAAAATGGACCAGTGTGGTCATTTCAAATACTATGGCATCCTATATGTTCTCCCAAAAACTTGCATGTATACCTTCCGATGAAACCATAAGAGCATCGTCAGCAGGTTCACTAAAAGGTTTTCTAAAATATCATTGTGACAATCTTAGTTTCTATAAATATCATCCAGCAGTTTCTATCTCAGTCTCTTAATTTAAAGACTCCCTCTAGAGACCCCCATCATTTCTTGCATTTCATTTTCAGATTTTCTTATAATGCGAAAAAATTCTAAAAATGGAAGGCAGAAAATGGACCATAATTTCATGGCAAGGATCCATAAAAAAGTTATCATTTCTAAGAATTTTAGATTTCACAGAAAAATGAATTAAGAAATAGCTCGTTATCACTGCAAGAACAACCAACATAGGCATATGTCGTTCGCCAAAGACACGGGCTGTGACGGCCTAAAAGAAACACGACAACAACACCGCATCCCTAGGGCGGCCACCTGGGGGAGCATTATGCCGGCAACCAGTAAGAGTCACTGACACCGACACCCTGATGGCACATTTTTGAAGGCGGCGCTCTGCCATGTGGGTCCCGCAGCCCAATCGTTGAGCGCCACATGCCAGATCTATGTCCGCGGCCAAAGAAATGTTGCCAAAACAACTCAATTTGGCGGGTAAAGAAATTCAAATTTTCGTTCGCCCCGAAAGGTCAGTGTGTCCTGTGTCGTCGACCTTGTTATAGCCACCGACATAGCTCATGTGCCTGACCAAGATCATGCCGAGAAGTATGTTTATCATTGGTTTTTGTTGGAGCCGCCGACACAACTCTAAATTAGTGTCGTCGGGTCTTGTGCCGCCGACACAATAATTTCGGCTGACAACCCTAATATTGTTTCCTGTAATGTCTTTCTTTCATTCTAGTTTTTGTAGCTAGCTAAAGAAATAAAAAACCACACCTTTGCAAAATGGGACCATAATTTCATGGCAAGGGCCTGTAAAAAGATTTAGTTACCAAAAATAAAAAAACTAAAAACAAAACTTTAAAATATAAAACCATAACCATAATTTCATGTTAACGGCCCATAAGAAGAGTTAGCGCCCATCATTGCTTGCCTTTCATTTTTATTTTTTCTAATAAAAAAACAAAGACTGTGGCCCATAATTTTATGGTAAGGGTCCATAAAAAGAGTTAGCCTCTTCGAGGAATTCTAGGTTTTGCAGAAAAATGAATTAAGAAATAGCTCGTTCTTTGCTTTCATTCTAGCTTTTGTAGCTACCTAAAAATATTCTAAGAAAATCAAAGTTCTAAAAATGTAACCATAATTTCATGGTAAGGGTCAATAAAATTATTTAGGCATTAAATATAAAAAACTAAAGAAAACTTCAAAATATGGAACCATAAACATAATTTCATGATAAGGGTCATAGAAAAATTTAGGCATTCAAGATAAATAAGTTTCACAAGATTGAATTAAGAATAATGGGAATGAAAGAAATTTAATTGTAAGAGTCCATGAAAAGATTATTCCATTTCTAAAATTTTAGTACTAAAAAAATAACTAACAAATACCTCATTCTTCCCATTCATTCTGGCTTTTGTAGCTAGCTAAAAAAAATCTAAACAGCCAATCCTTTACAAAATCGAACCAAAATTTCATGATAAGATACACAAAAAGATTTAACCATTACACAAAAAATATTTTGTAAAATAATAATTAATAAATAATGGAATGAAAGATAAAAAAATAGATTTTTGGAAAAATTATAATAATTGTTTAAATTCAAGGGGACCCTAAAAAGAGAGCATTAAAATATGAAATCATAACCATAATTTCAAGGTAAGGATCCATAAAAAATATTTTAGCCATTAAAAATACGGAAATGCTTGAACTTGGACGTCCGATAGCAACGGACGCTCCGCGCGTGGGCCGGCTCCGCGTGCTAGGCCGGGACGTGCACGCGCGCTTGGCTGGAATCTCCCCACGCTCGGTTTTCCTTGTATCCACACCGTTCCCGCACTGCATAGTTGGTCGTCGATCCAGTAATCAATGGTCAGCCTCCCGCACGACTAGATAACGTACGTGCATGTCTTTTTTGCATTCATTTTTTTTTATCTTTTTTATTTGAAGTCTAAATTGCGTAGTACAAATTTTATAATTCATCTAAATTTTGAATGAATCCATTTTAAATACTTTTCCCTTTTTCTATTTTTTTTGATTTTTTATTGATAAAATTGTTTCAGTAGGCAAGATAGATTGTTCCGGCAATCTACACTCATTGTTCTGGCAAACAAAATACATTGTCCCAAAGGGTATAATTGTTCCACGAGGCGAATATAATTGTTTCCAAAAAGGCAAATATAATTGTTCCCACAGACAAATATAATTGTTCCACGAGGCAAATATAATTGTTCCCACAGACAAATATAATTGTTCCACAAGGCAAATATAATTATTTTCAAAGGCAAATATAATTGTTCCCACATACAAATATAGCAAATATAATTGTTCCACGAGACAAATATAATTTTTTCCACAAGTAAATATAATTGTTCCAAGAGGCCAATAGAATTGTTCCCAAAGGCATATATAATTATTCCACGAGGCAAATACAATTGTTCCCACAGGCAAATACAATTGTTTGGTTCTTTTCTGTTTTTTGTTCCATTGCATAGGCGGTAATTGGGAAAATGACCATGGATGAAGACAAGCCCAATCTAGTATTCCGTTTCAGCACAAAGAGTCTGAAACGGCTTGTGGAGCAGCTCGAGCACTGTCCTTTTTATCTTTTTGTTAGATATGCACACAGGGGGGTTGTTCCCATTGTTTATATTTTTTTGTTCCAATAGGCAACCCATTTTTTTGTTCCACTAGTATTTTTTCTGTTCTAGCAGTGTGTGTTTTTTGTTCCACATGTATAACCTGTTGTTCCATCATTATTTTTCGTTCCAGCAGTGTGTGTTTTTTGTTCCACACATATAACATGTTGTTCCATCATTTATTTTTTCTGTTTCAGGAGTGTGTGTTTTTTATTCCACATGTATAACATGATGTTCCATCATTTTTTTGTTCCAGCAGTGTGTGTTTTTTGTTTCTAAAGGTAAATATAGCAAATATAACTGTTCCACGAGGCAAATATAATCGTTTTCAAAAGTCAAATACAATTGTTCCCGCATACAATACAATTGGTCCCATAAGCAAATTAATTGTTCCCAAAGGCAAATATAATTGTTCTGAAAGACCAATGCAACTGTTTCCGCAGGCAAATATAATTGTTCCTGCAAGAAAATAAAACTGTTCCACGAGAGAAATATAATTATTCCCAAAGGCAAATACGATTGTTCTCACAGGCAAATATAATTGTTCCACGAGGCAAATATATTGTTCCAACAGGTATACAAATTGTTTCATAAGAACTAGACATTTTTTGTTCCAATTGGGGGGTTTAGCCTATTGTTGCAGCAGACCAAATACATTGTTCCAATAGGTATACTAGTTTGTTCCATAATGCTAGACGTATTTGTTCCAAATGGCTTTAGCACATTTGTTCCAGAAGACCAAATATCAAATTGTTCCATCAGACTGACTTATTGTTCCAACATGCTATTTTAATTGTTCCATTAGTATATGAAAATTGTTCCAATAAAATTTATATAGCAACATCTTGTTTTGTTCGTAAAAATGGCATAAACACGCCGGTGAAAACGGTTTGTGGATTGGAGCTCACAGTCAAAAGTTATGGCCGTTGAAAGAAAAAACGAAAAAGGAATCTCGCGCAATGTCAGCGATTGCACCATCGTGCATGCAGCCAGGGGACTCCCGCGCAGCTGCGTGCATGCGTTCAATTTTTGGAGGAACAAGGCGGCTGCATGCATGCAGCAGCTAGGAACTCCCGCGCGTGCTTGCTAGCTCGTGGGCCGAGCGTCCGTTCGACGGGTCGGCCGAACGGACGTCCGGTTCGTAGTCGTGCCCTTAAAAATAAATAAATTTAATAGAAAATGGATTAAGAAATAGTGGGGATGAAAGAAATTTGATGGTAAGGATCAATAAAAAGATGTAAAACACTGAAAAGGTAAATATCACAAAAAATAAATAAATAACAGGGATGAAGTAAAAAAAAAAAGACTTCGAAAACGATAATTATAGTTTATTGACAGAATTATAGTTGTAAAATAAATTTAACGTTCTGATTGTGTGAGGATACAATTATACAATGGGTACTGGCATATTGCTTAATGTTTTTCAAACTGATGCTACTTAATTGTGGTTGTTAACAATAATGCTTGGACTTCTATATACTTACGGTTAATTGATTTATTTGACAATGGCTATGGCACATAGATGGCATGTCCATCTTTATGCACCAAAATGGGCGCGCTGACAGTGCTGGTAAAGCCAACCGCTGAAACCAGCGTGAAAAAACGCCCTTAATTTCTCCCTGGGCTAAGGCCCATCCTTCCTTCTCCGTGTTGAGGCCCATCGACCCCTCTCTCTCTTCCCCGCTGCACTTGCACCCTACACAAATCCCCCTTCTTTGTTAATAAAAAAAAATCATTTCCTTCCAAATTAATGGCAGCATCCATATATAATCGTATATATATAGCATCCCCAGCTGTATATATACACATTACAAATTTACAACACCTCTCAACTCGCAGGGGGTTTTCCATAGCAGTGACAGTAGCTTCCTTTCCTAGCAATGGCATGACTCCCTGTCTCCCGTCCCATGACAGTATATAATGGTTTGCGCATGCAGATTACTTAGATCACCAAAAGCGATTTGAGGAGGAAGAAGATAGCCAGATCGCAGCCATGGCGTCCAGCTCCAAGGGGCCCCTCGAGAACAGCGGCAAGCCACCGCGCCCGCGCGGCGGCAGCGGCGACTCGAAGCAGCAGAAGTACTTTGTCCACATCCCCATGACGCCGGACAACCAGCAGCCCATGGACGGCGCCGCCCCCGCAGCCGCCAAGGTCGAGGCCGAGGGGCGGCAGGACTCCAGCTCCCTCTTCACCGGCGGTTTCAACAACGCCACCCGCGCTCGTGCCGTGCAGAGGGATACGGGCGCCGGGGCCGGCGGCAGCCGTGGCGCCACCAACGCCTCCGCCTGCATGGTCCACGGCTGCGACGGCAAGATCACGTGCAACGGCCGCGGCGGCGGCGTCAACCCCTGCGAGTGTGACTTCAGCATCTGCGCCGACTGCTTCAACGACGCCGTCAAGGGCAAGGCCGTCGCCTCCGCTGCCGCCGGCGGCAGCGGCGGCGGCGTCTGCCCCGGGTGCAAGGAGCCGTACAGGTACACCGACTGGGAGGAGGTCGTGTCGGCCCCCGACGGCGAGGCGACGCTGACACGGGCACTGTCGCTGCCTCGTAGCCCCGGCGCAGAGCCCAAGAAGGAGCAGAGTACGGCGTCTCTAATGGAGCAGACGGGCACGAACGACGGCGACCAGGCTGCAGGTGATGAGCTTGGGTTTGATCACGGCAGCTGGATCTTCGAGACCAATGGCGCGTACGGCTATGGCAGCGCCATCTGGCCGGAGGACAAAGCCGTCGACGATGATCAGGGTGGAAGCGGAGGAGGAGCACCAGCACCGGGGCGTCCCAAGGAGCTCGTGGCGAAACCATGGCGGCCGCTCACCCGCAAGATCAAGATTCCAGCCGCTGTTCTCAGTCCTTACAGGTGACATATATATATCTTGCTCCCAAAAACCCGGCCAATGTCGTGAATTATGGTTAAAAAATGACAATCACTTTTCTAGGGTACACAACCACAAATATACTGGTGCGGTAGTATAATTTGATCAAATGTAACCGTTTCGTTTAGAAAGACAATCTCTCAAAAAATCATTCTAGTATAAATATTATCATGCATGGTTTAGTATGAAAGATCGAGCTATTTATTTTAGCATCCTATAAAATCTCTCTATATGTGTTAATGGGTATAACATGTCCCATGCATAACGAGAATAGCTTGAAGAGCATGGTTTTTCCTCTCCTATGAGAAGCTCTCTACCCCTATCTAATTAATTTGTTGGTCGTGCACCGAGATCTATGCCTAGCCCCACACAAATCACATGATCTTTTGCAAACCCGATCCCCCCTAATTTTGATTCAATAGCAATCGAGCCCTAATTCTTGGCACACGTACGATTAACGGTGGAGGATAAGACATGGAACTCCTTGGTTGAGCGGGACCGGATCTTCCTAGCTAGCTGCTATTCGATCGTGCATCAAACTAGAGAAATTGTAGCGCATCATACGTACTTTCATTGTAGCGCATGCATTAAATCAAATGCACCAAAATTGACGTATAAAATAAAAAAAAAACTCTGTACGTGATCCCAAAATTGCGTACTAGTACACGTCTACAAGATACCGTTGAATTAATTGAGCTGTATTTTTGGTTAGTATCATATATACATACATATATAGCGTCAACATTTGTTGATAGATGAATGAAGAAACAAAAATTGCTGAGCTCCTTGCTTGCTTGCTGCAGGGTCCTTGTCCTGGTCCGGTTGGTGGCGCTGGGCTTGTTCCTGATGTGGCGCTACAAGCACAAGAACGAGGACGCCGTCTGGCTCTGGGGCATCTCCATCGTGTGCGAGCTCTGGTTCGCCTTCTCCTGGCTGCTGGACCAGCTCCCCAAGCTGTGCCCCGTGAACCGCGCCACCGACCTCTCGGTGCTGCGGGACAAGTTCGAGCCGGCGGCGGCGGCGTCCGACCTCCCAGGCGTCGACGTCTTCGTCTCCACCGCCGACCCGGAGAAGGAGCCGGTGCTGGTCACCGCCAACACCATCCTCTCCATCCTCGCCGCCGACTACCCCGTCGAGAAGCTCGCCTGCTACGTCTCCGACGACGGCGGCGCGCTGCTCACCTTCGAGGCCATGGCGGAGGCGGCGAGCTTCGCCGCCCTCTGGGTGCCCTTCTGCCGGAAGCACAGCGTCGAGCCGAGGAGCCCCGAGAGCTACTTCGGCCTGCGGCGGGACCCGCTCATTGGCAAAGTGAGGGCCGACTTCGTCGGCGACAGGAGGCGGATGAAGCGCCGCTACGACGAGTTCAAGGTGCGCGTCAACGGCTTGCCGGACGCCATCCGCCGCCGCTCCGACGCGTACCATGCCCGCGAGGAGATCCAGGCGGTGAACCTGCAGCGGGAGAGGATGGCGAAGGGTGGGGACGGCGACGGCGACGGCGGTGAGCAGCTCGAGCCGGTGAGGATCCCCAGGGCCTCGTGGACGGCCGATGGCGCGCACTGGCCCGGGACGTGGCTCCGTCCGTCGCAGGATCATTCAAGAGGCGACCATGCAGGAATCATACAGGTGCGCGCGCGCGCGCGTCTCTCTCCCGTTCCATTGCACTGATCAAAACCGTTTCTTTCTGAATTGTATCGCCATTTCAGCGATCAAAACCGATTAATTTCTTTCTGAATTGTATAGCTATTTTTCAGCGATAAAAAGAACGTTTCTTTCTGAATTGTTTTCGGTTATGCAGGTTATGCTCAAGCCACCAAGCGACACGCCGGTGCATGGGAGCACCGAGGAGGAGGAGGAGCAACCTCTGGATTTCTCCGGGGTAGATACACGGCTTCCGATGCTGGTGTATGTGTCGCGGGAGAAGCGCCCGGGGTACGACCACAACAAGAAAGCCGGCGCCATGAACGCGCTGGTTCGTGCATCGGCCATCATGTCCAATGGCCCGTTCATTCTGAATGCTGACTGCGACCACTACGTCTACAACTCGAAGGCCCTAAGGGAGGGCATGTGCTTCATGATGGACGCTGGCGGCGACCGGCTCTGCTATGTGCAATTTCCTCAACGGTTCGAAGGTATCGATCCCTCCGATCGCTATGCCAACCACAACACCGTCTTCTTCGATGTCAACATGCGTGCCCTCGATGGGTTGCAAGGGCCGGTGTACGTCGGTACCGGGTGTCTCTTCCGCCGCATCGCCCTCTACGGCTTCGACCCACCTTGCTCCGAGGATGATCATGCCATAGTTAGCCAATGTTTCTTGCGACGTCGTCCTAAGACGGCATCCGCTCCCAATGCCGACGACTCTGAGGAGACGACGGCGCTCCGCATGGGCGATATTAATGGCGATAGCATGGACCTCGCCACCCTCCCAAAGAGGTTTGGAAACTCGAGCAACCTGATCAACTCCATCCCAGTGGCAGAGTTCGAGGGGAGGCCCCTGGCTGACCACCCATCTGTCAAGAACGGGCGCCCACCCGGCGCTCTAACGGTACCACGCGGAGAGGTCAACGCGTCCATTGTGGCAGAGGCGGTCAACGTGATCTCTTGCTGGTATGAGGAAAAGACGGAGTGGGGGACACGTGTAGGGTGGATCTACGGTTCTATCACGGAGGACGTTGTGACGGGGTACCGCATGCATAACCGTGGATGGAAGTCGGTGTACTGCATCACGCAGCGTGACGCCTTCCGTGGGACTGCCCCTATCAACCTCACTGACCGTCTTCACCAAGTGCTCCGATGGGCTACCGGCTCCGTCGAGATCTTCTTCTCCCGCAACAATGCACTGTTTGCCAGCTCCAAAATGAAGGTACGTACGCCGCTTCATGCATTTAGCCCTAGCTTGTTCATACTTTGCTTTGCTTTTTCAACAACGCCACCCGCGCTCGCGCCGTGCAGAGGGATACGGGCGCCGGCGCCCGCGGCCGCCGTGGCGCCACCGACGCCTCCGCCTGCATGGTCCACGGCTGCGAAGGCAAGATCACGCGCAACGGCCGCGGCGGCGGCGTCCACCCCTGCGAGTGCGACTTCAGCATCTGCGCCGACTGCTTCAACGACGCCGTAAAGGGCAAGGCTGCCGCCGCCACCGCCGGCGTCTGCCCCGGTTGCAAGGAGCCGTACAGCTACACCGACTGGGAGGAGGTCGTGTCGGCCTCCGACGGCGAGGCGACGCTGACACGGGCACTGTCGCTGCCCCGTAGCCCCGGCGCAGAGCCCAAGAAGGAGCAGAGTACGGCGTCTCTGGTGAAGCAGACGGGCACGAACGACGGCGACCAGGCTGCAGGTGACGAGCTTGGGTTTGATCACGGCAGCTGGATCTTCGAGACCAATGGCGCGTACGGCTATGGCAGCGCCATCTGGCCGGAGGACAAAGCCGTCGACGATGATCAGGGTGGAAGCGGAGGAGGAGTACCAGCACCGGGGCGCCCCAAGGAGCTCGTGGCGAAACCATGGCGGCCGCTCACCCGCAAGATCAAGATTCCAGCCGCTGTTCTCACTCCTTACAGGTGACATATATCGATCTTGCTCCCAAAAACCCGGCCAATGTCGTGAATTGTGGTTAAAAAATGCAATCGATCGCTTTACTACGGTACACGACAACAAATATACTGGTGTGGTAATGTGATTTGATCAAATGTAGCCGTTTCGTTTAGAAGACATCTCTCAAAAAATCATTCTAGTATAAATATTACTATCATGCATGGTATAGTATGAAAAATAAAATTAATATGAGTTGTTAGAGCGAGCTATTTATTTTAGCATCCTATAAATTTCTCTCTATAGGTGTTAATTAATGGGTATAACATGTTCCATGCATAACGAATTACCGAGAATAGCTTTTAAGAGCATGATTTTTCCTCTCCTATGAGAAGTTTTCTACCCTATCTAATTTGTTGGTCGTGCACCGATCGAGATCTATGCCTAGCCCACACCAATCAATGATCTTTTGCAAACCCCATCCCCTTAATTTTGATTCAAAAGCAATCGAGTTCTAATTCTTGGCACACGATTAACGGTGGAGGATAAGACATGGAACTCCTTGGTTGAGCGGGACCGGATCTTCCTATCTGCTATTCAATCGTGCATCAAACTAGAGAAAGATGCATCGATCAGCAGCACATGTGCATCATACGTACTGTCATTGTAGCGCATGCATTAAATCAAATGTACCAAAATTGACGTATAAAATTCCAAAAAAAAACTCTGTGATTCCAAAATTGCGTACTAGTACACGTCTACAAGATACCCTTGAATTGAGCTGTATTAATTTTTGGTTCGATGTTTCGGTTAGTATCATACATACATAGCGTCAACATTTCTTGATAGATGAATCAAGAAACAAGAATTGCTGAGCTCCTTGCTTGCTGCAGGGTCCTTGTCCTGGTCCGGTTGGTGGCGCTGGGCTTCTTCCTGATGTGGCGCTACAAGCACAAGAACGAGGACGCCGTCTGGCTCTGGAGCATCTCCATCGTGTGCGAGCTCTGGTTCGCCTTCTCATGGCTGCTGGACCAGCTCCCGAAGCTGTGCCCCGTGAACCGCGCCACCGACCTCTCGGTGCTGCGGGACAAGTTCGAGCCGGCGGCGGCGGCGGCGCTCGGCAAGTCCGACCTCCCCGGCGTCGACGTCTTCGTCTCCACAGCCGACCCGGAGAAGGAGCCGGTGCTGGTCAGTGGTCACCGCCAACACCATCCTCTCCATCCTCGCCGCCGACTACCCCGCCGAGAAGCTCGCCTGCTACGTCTCCGACGACGGCGGCGCGCTGCTCACCTTCGAGGCCATGGCGGAGGCGGCGAGCTTCGCCGCCCTCTGGGTGCCCTTCTGCCGGAAGCACGGCGTCGAGCCGAGGAGCCCCGAGAGCTACTTCGGCCTGCGGCGGGACCCGCTCGTTGGCAAGGTGAGGGCCGACTTCGTCGGCGACAGGAGGCGGATGAAGCGCCGCTACGACGAGTTCAAGGTGCGCGTCAACGGCTTGCCGGACGCCATCCGCCGCCGCTCCGACGCGTACCATGCCCGCGAGGAGATCCAGGCGGTGAACCTGCAGCGGGAGAGGATGGCGAAGGGTGGGGACGGCGACGGCGACGGCGGTGAGCAGCTCGAGCCGGTGAGGATCCCCAGGGCCTCGTGGACGGCCGATGGCGCGCACTGGCCCGGGACGTGGCTCCGTCCGTCGCAGGATCATTCAAGAGGCGACCATGCAGGAATCATACAGGTGCGCGCGCGCGCGCGTCTCTCTCCCGTTCCATTGCACTGATCAAAACCGTTTCTTTCTGAATTGTATCGCCATTTCAGCGATCAAAACCGATTAATTTCTTTCTGAATTGTATAGCTATTTTTCAGCGATAAAAAGAACGTTTCTTTCTGAATTGTATTGGACCATTATCACATGGGTTTTTAAACTTCTGTGTCATTGGCAGGTTATGCTCAAGCCACCATGCGACACGCCGGTGCATGGGAGCACCGAGGAGGAGGAGCAACCTCTGGATTTCTCGGGGGTAGATACACGGCTTCCGATGCTGGTGTATGTGTCGCGGGAGAAGCGCCCGGGGTACGACCACAACAAGAAAGCCGGCGCCATGAACGCGCTGGTTCGTGCATCGGCCATCATGTCCAATGGCCCGTTCATTCTGAATGTTGACTGCGACCACTACGTCTACAACTCGAAGGCCCTAAGGGAGGGCATGTGCTTCATGATGGACCGTGGCGGCGACCGGCTCTGCTATGTGCAATTTCCTCAACGGTTTGAAGGTGTCGATCCCTCCGATCGCTATGCCAACCACAACACTGTCTTCTTCGATGTCAACATGCGTGCCCTCGATGGGTTGCAAGGGCCGGTGTATGTCGGTACCGGGTGTCTCTTCCGCCGCATCGCCCTCTACGGCTTCGACCCACCTTGCTCCGAGGATCATGCCATAGTTAGTCAATGTTTCTTGCGACGTCGTCCTAAGACGGCATCCGCTCCCAGTGCTGATGACTCTGAGGTGACGACGGCGCTCCGCATGGGCGATATTAATGGCGATAGCATGGACCTCGCCACCCTCCCAAAGAGGTTTGGAAACTCGAGCAACCTGATCAACTCCATCCCAGTGGCAGAGTTCGAGGGGAGGCCCTTGGCTGACCACCCATCTATCAAGAACGGTCGCCCACCCGGCGCTCTAACAGTACAAAGTGGTGAGGTCAACGCGTCCATTGTGGCAGAGGCGGTCGACGTGATCTCTTGCTGGTATGAGGACAAGACGGAGTGGGGGACACGTGTAGGGTGGATCTACGGTTCTATCACGGAGGACGTTGTGACGGGGTACCGCATGCATAACCGTGGATGGAAGTCGGTGTACTGCATCACGCAGCGTGACGCCTTCCGTGGGACTGCCCCCATCAACCTCACCGACCGTCTTCACCAAGTGCTCCGATGGGCTACCGGCTCCGTCGAGATCTTCTTCTCCCGCAACAATGCACTGTTTGCCAGCTCCAAAATGAAGGTACGCCGCTTCCAGCATTTAGCCCTTGTACATGATACATGCTTTGCTTTACTCTTTTATATCTCTCTTGTGTGTCGAGCAGCTGCTACAGAGGATAGCATACCTCAACGTTGGCATCTACCCCTTCACATCCATCTTCCTGATCGTCTACTGCTTCCTCCCGGCGCTGTCCCTCCTCTCGGGGCAGTTCATCGTGCAGACGCTCAGCGTGGCCTTCCTGGCCTACCTGCTGGCCATCACGGTCACGCTCTGCCTCCTGGCCGTGCTGGAGATCCGGTGGTCGGGGGTCTCCCTGGAGGAGTGGTGGCGGAACGAGCAGTTCTGGCTCATCGGCGGCACCAGCGCCCACCTCGTCGCCGTCTTGCAGGGCTTCCTCAAGGTGGTCGCCGGCGTCGAGACCTCATTCACGCTCACCTCGAAGCAGCAGGCCGGCGGCGGCGGCGGCGAAGACGACGCCGACGTCGACGAGTTCGCGGAGCTGCACGAGGTGCGGTGGAGCTCGCTGATGGTGCCGCCGCTCGCCGTCATCATGGTGAACCTCGTCGCCGTGGCCGTCGGCGTGAGCCGGACGGTGTACAGCGCGGCGCCGCAGTGGAGCAAGCTCCTGGGCGGCGTGTTCTTCAGCTTCTGGGTGCTGGCTCACCTGTACCCGTTCGCCAAGGGGCTCATGGGAAGGAGGGGCAGGACGCCCACGGTCGTCTACCTCTGGGCTGGGCTCATCGCCGTCACCATCTCGCTCGTCTGGACGGCCATCAGGCCCCCGTCGCCGGCGGCCACCTCGCAGTTTGGTGGCTCCACCTTCACTTTCCCGTGATGCTCATGGATCATGGTCGATCGATCTCACCTGGGCTCTCGTCGTATCAATCGTTTGCTTCATTACTTTGCTTGCTTGTAGGGAATCGTGTGATGTCATGTGAACTTGTTCCTCTCGAGGAGTAACCGAGTAATATTGTTTGGGCAGCTAGCATGTACTCCCTAGTTATCTTCTTCTTGTCGATCCATTTTATCGTTTGTTGCCGTGATGAATCTCTGTGTGGATGATCAATTAATGTTACGCATCAAAAACTAACTTCAGTTAATACACCGCAGAAGAGGCTTACACCGCAAAATTAAGAGGGCTGTTTGGTTGTCTACAAGGCGTTTGTCACCAGCCATTAATTCAGCTTCACCGGGAATTATAATTTTTTGACTGAAAGGGTCGGAGCGCTGCCTTGAATTGCTTTAAAGAAGAGGGAAAAATAATGTCTGGGGGAGACAAAGGCCCCTCCCCCGTGGGCCTTTCACGAAATTAATTAATTACAAAGGGGGCACCTGCTGCCTCCCAGATGCGCAGGTCGTCGATCAACAGATCTAAAGAGACCGGGGCGGGCCTAACCGTCTGGCGGAGGATCCGGAATTGTTGCGCTTAATCCAGATATGCCAGATGGTGGCGGAGGCGGTTGAGAGAACCCCACGGGGGGGATCAGACTGAAGAATATCTGTCGACCACCAGTTCTCGATGCAACTCGTTTGCGTCCAGGATGAAGGGTGGAGTTGCGGGACTTGCAGCAGGGTAGCCATCTATGTCCAGATGAACGAGCTGAAATCACAAAGCAGGAAAAGGTGTTCGGGAGTTTCCAAGTTGCGCCTGCAAAGGGGGCAGAAATAGTCGTTTGGCAGCTGGCGACGCAGCAAAGCATCCGTTGTCATAATACGTCTGTGTAGAAGCGTCCAAAGAAAGAATTTGCACTTAGATGGCGCCCAAAGCTTCCAGACTTGCTGCATGGCTAGCTTGGCCACACGCCCCGTGAACTGTAGCAGGTAAGCTGATTTGACAGAGAAGCTGCCGTCAGCGATGAAGCACCATGGAAGCTGGTCGGGCTCGTCAGGAGATAATTGAACACGAGCAACTTGGTTGAGGAGTGAGAAGAGGGCGGGGATCATCTGTGGGGTGATGTTGCGTCTTAGGTCCAAGATCCAGGTCTTGTTTGTCAAGGCATCGAGCACCGATCTGTTCTTTCTTGTAGATGCCTTGAAAATTTCTGGCGCAATGAGTCTCAGAGCACAGCCAAAGAGCCAGTAGTCGTCCCAAAAAGAGAAGGACGAGCCGCATCCTAAAATGGCCGAGCGTCCAACCTTCAGCAAAGCGGAGTCAGGATCGGCGACCGCGAAGGGGATGGGGAAGGCCCCGTCCAACGTTAGTGGGGGACCTGCTCATGAAAAGCCAGCGCGGTCTCAGGGCCCTGGAGAAGCGAGTGAGGTCCAGGACCCCCAGGCCACCCGCGGAATCGATACCCTTCCAAAGCCAGCATCTTCTGAGCGAGTCGATTTTCTTTAAGACAGAAGGGGGCTTGATGACGGACAGGACGTAGGAAGGAATCGCTGAAAGGACTGCTTTGAGCAAGGTAAGGAGCCCTCCTTTGGACATGAGAGGACCACACCACCCAGACAATCTAGAAGCTGCCTTGTTGATGAGCGGTTGGAAATGAACATGGCGCAGCCGCCTGACGGGATAGGGGTATCCCGAGATATGTAATGGGGAATGAAGTTCGAGCAGCAGGGAACTCTTGGAGGATGAGGTTGAGATCAATGCCTTCGCACCTGATGGGTACGACCTGACTTGATCACCGGGAATTATAATTGATCAATCAGAACCTGCTACGTTAAGGACAATGTGAGACGTATCTGGTTTAATAAGAATATATGCAGTATGCTGCTTCTTTTGGATTGTTCTAGCATGTTGTGTGCCTGACTGTTTCCTGCTTTTTTTAAATTGGGAACACTGGTTTGTAAATTATTGGAATCTAAAAAAAGGGAGTGATTTTAGGTAGTTTGTTAGAACTAGGGAGTTAATAAGGGCCCCTTAATATGTTAGGGTTCCCTAATTTTTTAAAAAAAGGGGTTTGTTTGGGGGGCTCTTCTAGAGATGCTCTAATAGACTCCCTAAACACACCTCTTAGCTATTTTTAAGATGTTGTAGCAAGAAAAATAACTCTGGAAGAGCTCTTATTTTCCCCTAAATTCTCTCTCATCTCCCTAAATCTCATACACACCCCCCCTATTCTTAGGGACTCCCTATGTAGTGTCCTATAAGTTTAAAAGCATCTCTAATAGACTCTCTAAACACACCTCTTAGCTATTTTTAAAAGGTTGTAGCAAGAAAAACAACTCTAGAAGAGTCTTTATTTCCCCCTAAATTCTCTCTCATCTCCCTAAATCTCATACACACCCCTTATTCTTAGAGGCTCCCTATATAGTCCCTTATAAATTTAAGTAGTCTATTATAACTAAGCAGTTAATAAGGGGTCCTTAAATTATTGGGGCTTCCTATTTTTAAAAAATAGGAGGTATGTTTTAAGAGTTCTCTTAGAGATACTCTAAGTAGTACATTAGAACTAAGCAGTTAATAAGGGTTCTTAAATTGTTGGGTTCTCTATTTTTGAAAAATAGGAGGTGTGATTTAAGAAACACTCTGTTTCGCGCCAAAGCGAAGTCGCCGAACCTGAAGAAGAAATGGCGAGAAGCGCCGCAGCTAGGCTACTCTCCTCCGCGCCTCCCTTTCGCTGTGGCCACCTCCGCCGCCGTCCTCTCCTCCTGCCTACCCCCCGCTCCAAGACCACCTCCTCCAGGCCGCCTCGACCACCTCCTCGCAGAGAAACCGCCGTGCGAAGGCCCTCTGCACCGGCCGGCGGCCAAGAACCCGCCGGGCCCCGCCCCTCTCTCTTCCAAGAAATCTCCGGCCTTGTCGAGCCTGCTGCGGACACCGCCAGTGACCCCGCATTTCAGCCTCGGGTGAACGGTCGGGTGGAGTGTGATGAGGAGGCTCTTCTTCAGTGCACGGAAGGTGCTCGCCGAATTGCCCCGGAGAGCGCGGTAGCCTCTTCGGACTTTGTCACTGGCAGCATTCCGAACAGGTATGCGTCTAGTGGCCGTTCTGTCGAGGAGGGGGTGCCTACTGATAACGCAACTAGTGCTGCACCGAACTGGGAAGCATCTTGCCGCGAGACGGGAGATGGAAAAGGTCAATGTTCTGATCTTGACAATATCAGTGAGGCTGTGCAGAGGATCACAGAAATTCTGCGATCAGAGGTGCCCGGATTGTCCATGGAGCAGAGGCTGGAGAGCCTTGGAGTTATCTACACGCCGACGCTTGTCAACATGGTGCTCAAGAGGTGCTTCAAGAAGAGGCACTTGGGGATCAGATTCTTCAACTGGGTTAAGAATTTTCTGAGGCTTCAGCGTACCACAGAGACGTACAACACAATGCTGTACATTTTGGGTGAGGCGAGGAGCTTTGGGGTCATGGAGGAGCTGATGGATGAGATGGATAAGGACATGTGCCCAAAGGATATCAAGACATGGACAATTGTCATATCCAGTTATGGAAAGGCAAGGCAAATTGGCAAGATGCTGTCCGCTTTTCAGTTTATGAATAAATCAGGATGCGTGGCAGTAGACAGTAAAGTTTATAGGACAGTTCTTCATGCTCTGTGCAATGCTTCAAAGCCTGAGCTTGCTCTTGAATTCTACAAAGACATGCCCAGGAATATGGAGTTTGGATCTGACATCTTTCGACTTCTATTATGTTCTCTTGCAGGATTAGATAATGCTAAAGCTGTCTTGTTTGTCAGAGATGATATGATTAAAAGCATGCGGTATCCAGAGGAGTATTGCTATCTGGAAACTCTACGAAGCTTCTGTGTCTCAGGAAAAATCGAAGAGGCCCAGAAGGTCTTTTCACAGATGAGGAACAAGTCCATGGCTAACTCATCTGCATTTGAAGTCCTCTTGAGGGGCCTCTGTAAAGGTGGAAGAATGGATGAAGCTCTACAGGTTCTAGAGCACATGAAGAGCAAGTATTTAATTAGTAGTACATCATTTGGTATTCTTATCGATGGCTACCTGAGGAAAAGAGAGCGCACAAAGGCACTTGAGTTGCTTCAAGGGATGAGAGAATATGGGTGTGTTCCATTGGCATCATCTTATACTCAACTCATGCAGCACTTATTTGCATCTGATCAATATGAAGCAGCATGTGGACTGTATGAGCAGATGCAGGAGGATGGTGTTCAATCAGATATTGTGACAATCACGGCATTGATAGGTGGGCATATTCGCAGTGGGCATATTTCTAAAGCATGGGATGTATTTAGAAAAATCAATGAGAATGGTCAGAGACCCACGCTGAAAGCTTATACGGTGTTCATCCAAGAGCTCTGTAAGGTTTCCAGGCCCCTTGAGGCATTGAAACTTCTGAAAGAAATGCTGGAAACTGATTTCATGCCTTCTGAGGGAATTTTCTGCCGAGTTATTTGTGCTTTGCGTGATAATCACTATTTGGAGGAAGCCCACGATGTTGAAAGAATGCTGGCATCTCTTCATTTGGCAAGTGGACCATCAGAGAAAGTTGGTACTATTGATAAATTTAAGAAATTTTCTAAGTCTGATACAGAAGAGAAGGTAATGACATTGGAATCCGTCTCCCATCCTACTGTTGAAGACTCTGATGTCTCATGGTGCTTGCTTCCTGATGACACCCGACACATGGAACAAGCAAAGGACTACAAGGATGAAGATGTTGAAGAAATATTTCAAATTCTGTCATCTCCTGCCAGCTGGAGCTCAATGCAAAAGGCTCTAGAGAGGAAATCAATGCATTTTACTCCAAGCCTTGTTGATGATATTATGAAGCAGTGCAAGAGAAACAGTCACGCTGCTTTGAAATTTTTCTCTTGGGTAGGCAAACAATCGCACTATATGCATACAACAAAAACATACAACACGGCTATGAATCTCGCTGGCTGTGCAAAAGATTTTAGGCACATGAGGCACCTCTACAGAGAAATGACATGGGCAGAATGTTCCCCGACAGTTGATACATGGAATGTTATGATCTGTCAGTATGGTAATGCTGGTCTAACTAAAATGGCCCAGGAGGCATTCTATCAGATGAAGCAGGATGGCTTTCAGCCTGACAAAACTACTTACAGTCACCTGATAATGTACCTCAGCCGCAGAAAAGGCCGGAATGTAGATGCTGCAATCAAGATCTTCAAGGAAATGTGTCGTGTAGGCTATATACTTGATAATGCAGTGGTTTGCATGTATCTTTTAGTCCTGTGTGAGTGTGGGATGATTGCTGAAGCGAGAATCTCAGTAGAATCCCTATGCAAACTTGGATTTGATGTGCAGGTTGGCTATTCCATACTCCTTCGATCATTGTGCAGATCTGATAGACTAGAAGAAGCTCTCAATTTGTTTGATGGTATCGAGAAACATGGTTGCTTCAGGAGTCAGTACGTGTATGGAAGCCTCATTCACGCGTTTCTGAGAAAGGGTTGCTATGAGGGCGCTGTAACCAAGCTAGCAGAAATGAAGAACGCAGGAATACCTCAAAGCACCCAAATATATACTTCGTTGATCATCTATTTCTTTCAGAAGAGAGATGTTGAGAAGGCAATGGACTTGCTCAAGGAGATGGCGGAGAATGGATGTGAGCCTAACGTTATAACATACTCTGCGCTGATCCGTGGCTACATGGCAATGGGTATGGTTTTGGAGGCTTGGGACGTCTTTAAACGAATGAAACTAAAAGGACCACCACCAGACTTTCATACCTACTCGATGTTCATGTCATGCCTTTGCAAAGCGGGTAGATCAGAGGATGCATTGCAGCTTCTTCATGACATGTTGGATGGTGGCATCATCCCCAGTGCGGTAAATTTCAGGACTGTCATCCATGGTCTGAATACAGAGGGCAAGAACAAGCTAGCTGAGTCTGTCCTCCAGTCAAAATGGCATTTGCGGAGGCAAAGGACAATCTCAAATTCATTTACGGTTGACTCATGTGTTTAGGCATGCTCATATACCGAAATTTCTGCCGTGTCTTGACTGTAGTAATCCATGTTTTTTTCTTGGAACAAGTGTATATGATATATTACGAGTATGAAATAGTGATGAATAGTAAACTTTTTATCACAATATGTGAAGTTGCTTTTGTTCTAGTAGAACATCAGTAACCAAAGGTCCTAAGCAACAACCCAATATTCTATGCCTTCCCTTGTAGTTTATCAAATACCATGTGAGATCGGTGGCACCTTACAATATTACATAGCATAAGGGACAGATCACTTCTCTTATTTGGGTGTCTCCAAAAATTGCATTGTCTGGATTTGGAAAAAGAACTGGAGATAGAAATCTAGAACATATGAGAAATGGACATAGTCAGCAAACTATCCTTGTTTGCTCCAGCATTTTTCGGCTTTAGTTGTAAGTGCGCTCTTTATGACTTCACTGCCACACATCTAGTTCCTGTAGAAATGCAAGCTTCTTGCCCAGCAATATACTTCAACGTTTCAATAATTTCTCATACTGCCTCTTGATCTTGTTCAGGGCAAACATTTCCTTGTATACAAAAATCTGACACTTGGGAATTAAATATGTTGCCTATGAAATACTGCTGAACTATCTGGCTGATTTTGCTGTCAATTCATACCAGGTCAATGTCTTCCCATGTTTTTTGCTGTTCGACAGAAAGAAACTTTGCATATACTGTAACACGCTAGAGACTACATGTACGTCATTATAACGTTTCTTCTGACAGATTATGAGATGTGGTTCTGTTGATGAAGGCCTTCTGAGATCAAGGTGATTGGGATTTTGTGTGTCATCTGCTCCTTGTTGAAGAGGCACCCAAGCAAATACTGGTGTTGTGCCAGGTACATACAGGGGGATAGGCCAATTTCTCCCAGGCTACAGGATAGGCTTTGAAGAAAGATTTCGATCATATTAATGCACAGAACACTGGAAGTATTGTAAAGGAGGTATCAAGTATCTTGTGCTCCAGATGCCGAAGTGAGATACCAAAAATTACAAATGTTTATGGTCGACAAGGTGCACCCCGACGTAAATACAAATGTGCGTGCTGGGAACTCGAACGAGGAGCGTGAGGCGCAAAGATTAATGATTAATATTCAGTGTAAACGTGTTTGGTTAAGGTTTGGGTCTATAATATTCAGTGTAATTCAGTGCACACTATAATTTCACAGCCGCAACAGGCTAATCATCCCGACACAGGGTAATTCATTTCTGAAGCTGCTCCAGGATTATCATCATCCCCACACATCACGGTTTCCTGCTGGCCATTCACATAACCTTGTAGTTTCAAGCGAAAACCCACCGATGTTTTCCCTTAATGTGTAAGGGGCAAAGTGGTCTTTTCCCTTGGGATAAAATGGGTAAAATAATTTTTTATTGCACATTATTGGTTAGAATAACAAGGTTTCGAATTGAAATTCTTTGGAGTGGCCTCTTTATTTGTTACTATGTTAATAGTAATCCTAGTGTGAATGTTTGAAGCGGCGAATAATAGATTTTCACTACCTAACCAGAATATAATAGTCAGGGTTTCCAAAACCACCGGCTAAATGTGGTTAACCATGACTAACCGCACTTTTGCGGGGACCTGGTTCGGTAAACCGACGATTTAGGGTTTAGGGGTTTGGTCAAAATTCGTTTAAATAAATTTAGAATGTAAAATATACATAAAATTTCTAAAAATACTATTAATCATTCTAAGCATCTTAGCTTAAAATTTTTTAAAAAATCTAATGTATATTTTAAAGAATTTTGTCAATTTTCACCATTTTTTTTTTCAGATATCGCTGCTAACCGGAAAACCGCCAAAACAAAGAAAACCGACAAGGCATAGTTTTGAATTTGTGGCCACGGCGAACCAAAGTTAACCGCCTCCACGCAGTTGACGGCTTGGAGCCTTGACCCGGTTTTTGTGATCCTTGAATATAGTAACACCAATATGAAAATGCATCTTTGTAACGTTGACCTCGAATCATTTGCAATCTTTATTTGCGAGATGTGCTCAATTTTGTTGTTAAACCCATCGCAGCGTTGTCCTCAAACGACTATGTATTTCGAGTGATGATTTTGTAATGTAACAATTCCCTCCATTGGACTTGTACTGCAGTTATGTCATACTAACATGAAACAGTTTCAGAAACGCTGTTGGTATCGTTCTGAAGGTGTTTCTTTAAATTTTGCACTTATAATTCCTATTTTGTTTGCCATCCATCATTTCTTCTGCAATACCTCATGAAGTACTATTTTAGCTTTCAAGTAGAAATTTTCAAAGATAAGTAGCCTAATCTGCTGGCACTCCAATGAGCCATGAAATTAGCAACTAGCAAGAGATAGTTTTCAAAAAAAAAATATAGTTTTTTCGAGACTGGTTTGACATTAGATGTCTAAGAGTTATTTAACGCTCAGTTGATTTTCTAGACCTATTTAACCCTCAGTCGATTTTCTAGACCGTAGATCAAACCCCTCCATAAGACATAAAAAATCTAACAGTAGCATCTAGGTATGTGAGAAAATCGATTGAGATTTAGGCCCTGTTCTTTTGAGCTAATCTGAACGGCTGAAATGACTGAACTTCGATAGCTTCTCAAGATTCGGATCCATTTCATTTGACTTGCTTTTTAAAGTGTTAGGACCCACCTTCAAAACAACGAAAAAACGGACTCAAAAAATTCAAAGCATATGCCTTTTTAAAACGTAGATAAGTTATTAAGCTGTTAAGACATTAAACCGTTAAGCTGAAAAGAATTGGGCCTTATTTAAAAATAAGTGATTTGATGATTAGCAAAAGCTATTGTTTTTAGAGTACCAATATTTTTTGTTCATATTTCTTCGACATGTTACATCCAAGATGCAGTCATGTTTCATAGGTTTTAAAAACGAGATAGAATTATTGGTACATCTTTTCCACGGAAGACTCCAATACCACAAAAGTTTGCGCCCATCATGCACAAAATGTTTGCTAATATATCTCCAGTGAGGTGTTCGTTCTGTACAGATTACTAAAAAAATTAACAGAATACACGTCTCCTCTAGAATGTAGCAGACTGTACTCTTTCATAAATACTGCAAATTTTTTTGCCTCAGTATAGAATGAAGATGGATGATCTCTTCTCCCAGAATTGCTCAGCTCTCTTTTTTTCTGGAGATTTTGGGAGGGGGTCTGCTCAGTACAAAACCAGGTTCATGCCAAAGCACGTCATCCGTACAGAGGAAAGCATTAATCACTGTATCAGGTATTCAGGTTTAACCATGGAAAGGAGGGAACCATGACGAAACATCTGGCATGATTTTTATCATTCAGATCATATTGAACAGGCAAAAGGCACTGAGTTAACACATGTCATCTGTGAAGGCACCGTTCAGATCATATCAAGCAGCAAAAGACCTCGAGATGACATAGGTTGTCTAGGAAAGGAATTTTGACTGAATTCCCCATCCTCAACAATTTGCAATTCAAGATTAGAGCTTCTTCGCAGTTTCTTCCATTGCTCGTTCATAGTATCTCATTCTCTGGGTAGCTTCCACTGCACAGTCAAAGTCCCTCTTATCAAACGCTTCCTGGAAGGAACTGGACCAGGTTTCAAGCTTTCGTTTAATCTGAGAAAGGTGGCATAATGTGATCCCACAAATAATTGAAGCATAATTATTCTTCCAAGTTAAAGTATACAACATACTCATGTTCAAACAAACCTGAGATTGGATCTTCTCCAGTGTTTGAGAATCACTGGCATCGTTAACTGCTTCCCGTATCTCCAACATCTGCAATTGTGTGAAAATACAGCTTGGTTCACAAGTTCACACTTAAGATTGATTTGTGTTGAAGCATATGTACTACCACAATTCTATTTTATTTTTGGCACTTATTGAAACCAAGCTATATGAAAAACAAAATCGGTGATTGTGTTGTCCGCATGCATCACATATAACAGATGATTAATCAGATTTACCTCCATAAGAAGTTCAGGGTCATTAACAGTCTTCTCTTCATCAACTTGTATGCCCTCGAGTTGCATCTGCCAAATGACGTAGCATGGTTGAGAATCTATCTAAAAAGATGAGGTAAATGCTTATTTACTTTGGTAAAGCCTTACAAAAAAAAAATTGCTAGCAATATAGAAGTGGACATATGTATGTTCACAGTAATGGTCAGGCACTCAGGCTTTATAAGACTGCTTTTGTTTCTTTCTATTTGGTTGGGGATGGGGATGGTTCAACCACAGATCATTACTTCAAAGTGGATTAAAAAGAATGGAAAACTAAGGATAACTGAAAACTTCTGCTCAGTAAAATATTTGAAATACTAATGGAGAAACTCACTAAGTATAATGCCCTTGATAAAGGTTTTGTCAAAGTGCGGTATGCATCAATCACACGTGCTGATTGCTCAGCAGCAAAAGCTCTCTCTTTCTGCATGAGACATAAGCTATATCAGAAGTGATTTGGAGGCTGAAATAGATTAGGAGTACTTAGCTTTAACTAAGAATGAAAGAAAGACCTCAGATTTAGAATGAACTAGGTCAGGATGTAACTTCTTCTGCCAGTCCTTGTACTTCCCTTCTAAGTTGTTATCCTTTATGTTGTATTCTCTTTCTCTGCAGAAAGCAATGAAATAATGAAACATCACTATATGTTTAAGGCACACAAATATTAGCAGGAAAACAACTTTGGCAATCATATATTTTGTAGATGTTGCTTAATAAAGACAAATTCACCATGTGATTGCCAATTTGCCAGGATGAGTCATTGGCGTTTAGAATGAAGCAAACGGTAAAAAAGTTTAGGATGAAGCAAATGATACAATATTGAACAATTACAGGAGTACTCCAATGCGTTGGACACTTGGATGGCCAAAATATGCTGAGTCAATCATGGTACAAAGCTGTGCACTGGAATGGTTTTCAAGTGGTGAGGGGTGAAAATCTAGAATTGGAAGGAAAATATGAGCAGAATATTGCACACCCATCACCATATATATGGCTTGCATTATTACCTAAATAGCTATGGATATAAGGTAATTGAGCAGCATAAACACGACATATCAAATATTTCTTACAAAATTATAATACAGCTAACCGCTAGTGATGCATCCTCACAGTCAGATATGACTCGATTCCAACACCGATCATTCTCAGTTTGTTTATTACAATTTAGTGCATAGACGACGAAAAATTAGTGTAACAAGGACCCACAACACAATCAGATATGTACGAACTAAAAGGACTACTCACTAGAATGACCTACAACCCCACCCAGCGTAAATCACATAAAAGATCAGAACTAGGCAATTATGAACCTACTAGTATCAGTACTTTTCACGGTTTCATTCTAGACACAAGATACCCCAAGCTCCCTTTTCTGCAGCACCAAGGAAACACTGTAATTGTTCCTGAATTTCATTGCCTTCTGCTGCAGCCTGCGTGAAAATTCTTTGGAACACCAAACACTCTGACGATCGCGACGCATCCCGGCGCAATCAAAGGTGCAGAGCTTCTGCGAAGGGCGAGAAGTACTCACATGCCGAAGATTCGGAAGTAGTCGACGGCGGGGTCGAGGGGCTGCACGCTCCCGCAGGACCCGCAGGAGAGGAACGCGCCCCTCGCGCCGCAGCTCCAGCACTCGCCGCCGCCTCCTGTGTGGTTCGACAGGCTCCGGGAGGGCACGCCGACGGGGCTCCGGAAGGTCCCGAGATCGTGGAGAGGAGAGGAAGGGATAGGACCGGAGGAGGAGGAGGGGATGGTGGGGACAGGAGGCAGCGGGGCTCGCCGGACGCGGCGAGACGTTGCGACGAGGTGGAGGCGGAGCGGTGCCGCTCGCCGCCACATGGCCTTTCGCCGGTGGGGGTTCGTCGGTGGTGGCGGCTAAGGGGAAGGGCTACACGTCCTAATACGGATTTCTCGACGCACACAATTACACAGGCCGTGCCTTATACGGATTTTTCGACGTACCCAATTACAATGTCATTTCTATTCGACCCTTTTACATCTATATCTAAATAGTACAATCCCGAGTTCCAGCCTCCCTGCATGCCACGCGTCATCATCAATGTGCTTCGTCCGCAGCCGTCCGATCAGGCGCTACAGCCAGATCCGACCGTCAAATAATTTTTTATGTATAAAAGAATTTTTTTCGCCCAAGCCTCAACAGCTCGAGCGCTTTGCCCGGTTGGTTAGCGGGGCAGGCGAACTCCTGGGAAGCCGCGGTTCGATTCCCCAACGCCCCCTCCCCGTTTTTCAGCTTTTACGGTGCGCGTCGCAATGCTGGCCCCGCCAGGGCACGCGTCGCGGCTAGTCATTATTATAGGCGAGCAACTACGGGACGTTCGATCTATGGGAAAAAAAAGAAGAACGGACACTTGTTTCAACTTAAGCCATGTTCTTTTCAGCTTAACAGTATCGATTTATCTACGTTTTGAAAAACATATTATTTTAGTTTTTTGAGTCCTTTTTCCCTGTTTCGAAGGGATTGGGATCCCCTGCAGTTGCTACTGTAAATGCACAGTGTGCATTTTGACCTGAAAACACACTGTAACTTCTATAAATATGTCATACGGCGTTCAATTTGTATGAAATAAATTTTTTAATTCATATAAAATCATAACGAATCCATTTTTGAAACTTTTTTATTTTTTCAATTTTTATGATTGTTTTTTAATTTTTTTTAATTTTAAAAATTCAAAAGTTCAAAAAAACCGAAAAGTTTCGAAAATGGGTTGTTTAGGATTTAAAATGAATTACAAAATTTATTTCGTACAAATTGAACACCGTATGACATATTTATAAAAGTTACAATCTAATTTCAGGTCAAAATGCACACCGTGCATTTACAGTAGCAACTGCAGGGGATCCCAATCCGTTTCGAAGGTGGGTGGTAGCACTTTAAAAAGAAAAGTCAAATGAAATAGAACCGAATCTTGAGAAGCTCTCGAAGTTTAGTCATTTCAACCGTTCAATTGTTCAGCCGTTCAGATCAGCTCAAAGAACAAACCCTTAGACAGCTTGTTCCAATTATTTAGTTGCGTTCGTCGAAACATGCAAGTGAAACTTGAAGTCATCGAAAAATAAAAAAAAATGTTGAAACATGCCACTAAATATATTGGGACATGTAAAATAATTTATGGAATATTTAAAAAACCGATGAAACATTTGAAACATTAGTCAATCAACGCTGAAACATGCTAAAAAAAAGTTTGAACGTGATGAAAACTTGTTGAAATCTAGACGATCAGTGTTGTACATATTAAAAGAACCATTGAAACATGCTAAAACAAGTTGAGACATGTCGAAAGAACTGACTGAAAAAATGTTGAAACATGTTGAAAGAACTGATGGAACATGCCAAAAATTGATAAAAACATCATGTTTTAAAGAGAATCAATCATCCCATACAAAAGCTAGATGCTTCACGGGGACATAAACGATGTTTCGACAAGCAAACTCAAATGTTCCATACGTACAAGTGTGATGTTCGAAAGGGCAAAAATGATGATGTATCTCCTCTTCACCATCTTCTTTATTAAATCAAGGGAGCCTCCCATTTTGCTCGCTGGGGAGGATGCACCATGCAAAAACACATGAGAGAGAGAGACAACATGTTTTTTAGAGAGGGAGGAGGGAGGGAAGCTGGTGGGTGGAGCATGCATCGCCCAACGAGCCCAGGGCATTTCTCCAATTTGCGTTGTGTGTGTTGTTGTATGAGAGAAAGAAAGAGAAGATGAGTGGTGAAACTGTGAATCTCACATGCGAATAGCTAAGAAAGAAGCAATGATCAGCATGGCCCAGTGACCCGAATAGCTAAGAAGTTATCGGATGACCGAATATAAGAAATTTCCTTATCTTACTTCTCCTTATAATTATATTTATCTCTGATGTTGTTTTGCTTGTTAAAACTTGGATTTTGTACTTGTAAAACTTCTCGTATTGTCAAGTTTTAGAGTAGGGTTTTAAGATTCAGCAATAGGGTTTTCAAGTTCTAGTGATGATATCCTGCTACGTTGGTCATCCAATTTATCAGATATCCTTTTTGTGATGTCTGTCTTATTTGTGTTGCGGAACCACTGTGAGGGCTAGTTTGGTCTGCCCAATACGAACACGACTAGAATCCGTGTTCTGGTCGGCCAACAGCCTAGGTACTTTTCACATTGGACCTAGTCTAAAACCTAAACAATCTACTAATATAAATAGAGGTGACTTAATGTACACCTTTATGTCCTGTGTTTTTTGTCTTGTAATTGTGTGATTGTTTATCTACGCTTTGTACTGTTCGGTAGCAATATTTTACAATAATTTGTTTTGATTAACGCGGGAATACATCCTGTGCACATGGGACACCAATGCACATGCACAAACTTAAATCTGGATCGTTCAACTCCCATCCCGTGCACATGGGATATACTCCGAATTTTTGCAATTACCCCATTCCACTAGAGCTGGCCAAACAGGACTAACCGGGCTGGCCCGCACTGTTCACCGAACCAGGCCGGCATATATAATGTATTTACGCAATTTATAGTGTATATTTGTAAAATATAATGGTTTTTTCTTAATTTATTTAGATTTTTTAATTAAAATAAACCAACTCATATTTAACCGGACTGACCCGGTTTGGTTCGGTTACTGTGCGAACCGAACCTAGGCCGAGACCCAGGCCCAGTGGCCCGGTTCACACAATAAACGAACCAAACGGGCCCGAACCAGGCCGAACCGGGCCAGCCCGTTGGCCACCTCTGCATTCCACCTCCCCCAACAGGTTGAGCACTAATTTGGATGAGAGTTAGCCGATCCAGATTTGGGTCCCGTTCTTTTGAGCTGATCTGAACGACTGAACAGCTGAATGACTGGAATGACTGAATTTTAAGAGTTTCTCGAGATAGTCTTGAGATGCAGATCCATTTCGTTTTACTTATTTTTTAAATCGTTACCACCCATCTTCAAAACAGCAAAAAATACTAAAAAATTTAAAGTATTTATCTTTTCAAAACATAGATAAATAGTTAAATTGTTAACGGTGAAAAAAATAAGCCTAAATATTTGCATATGCGCAACAGTGTCTCGTGTGCAGTAGATGAGTTAAATTTTTGTGCAGTGGGCGAAATCGGATATTTGCCCCAAAGTTGGTGTGCCTCTGGATATTTGCCCAAAGTTGAGCTGCCTCTGGATATTTGCCCCACTTAGCCTCTTTTGGTATTGTTTTTGTCTCAGGGGGCTGTTTAAAAAATCGCCAAAACACACAGTCAAGCCAATCCCCTCGATCTCTCGTGCCGAGCGCGCTGCAAGGGCCTTCTCCCTGCCGCCATCCTTCTCGCCGCCGGCGCCGCCATGGCGAGCCGCTCCCCGCCGACCGGCGCGCCCTCCCTGGCGGACCGCACGCCCTCCCCGCCGGCCCACGCGCCCCTCGCGCCGCCTCCGGCGCCGGCCCTCGCGCCGCCTCCCGCGCTGCCAGGGCCGGAGGCCTCCGCCATGTGGCCCTGCAAGACCTCCCGATGAGTCCTCCAAAATCCCAACCATGTCTTTCTTATTTGAATCCAGCTACTGCATATTTCGCGAGCCTTCTTGAGTTCCTGGATCGAGGGATTAGCCCAGAAATGCAAACGTTGTTTGCACCACACATTTGGTTCCTCCCATCATCTCCTCAAATTTTGCTTCTCCATTCCTGAATCGAGGGATCTAAGTTTCTATTTACTGCTATTTGAATCCCCATTACGGACTTCTATTTGCTGCTCTTATTGTCCGTACAATTAACTGGTTTTTGAATTTATGTGATTTTCTTCTTCAAATGAGCTTTGAGCTACTGATCTTAATCTATGCAGTAATTCTACTACAAATCCGCTATGGATTGCATAAACTAAATCTTGGTTTCTAGAAACAGACCAGAGTCAAATTTTGGACGTTTGTTTCTGCTCAGGTTCGTTGAACAAATAGCAAACGAGCGGCTGCGGTTGCCATTTTAGCTGTGAACTTCTTTCACGGGCGGCCATTTCTACCCAGCTTTTGTTGGATTGGGGAGGAGGAAAACCGTGGCAAAGTAAGTCGGGAGAGCCGAAAGGACGGAATTGAGGAGGGTCAGACGTCCTGCTTTGGAGAGAAGGTGACCTTTCCAAGACGGAAGCCTAGCACGAATCTTCTGAAGAAGTGGGAGAAAGTGAGTCCTGCCGAGATTCTTGAAATGGAGAGGGAAGCCTAGGTACTTGTAAGGGAACGAACCCCTAATCCCTGGGAAGGGACCTAGTATGGAGTCAAGGTCGGCGGCGTCGCAGTTTAAGGGGAAGATGGAGCATTTGGCGAGGTTGATGTTGAGGCCGGAAGCAGAACCGAAAGTGGAGAGGAGATCTAGAACTGCCTGGAACTCGCTCTGGACAGGGCGGATGAAAATGGCTGCACCATCCGTAAAAAGAGAGGTCCGCAGCTTCAGATCTGTATTGCCGATCAGGGAGAGGATGTTGTTTTCGGCTGCGAGGCTGACGAGCCGCTGAAGCGGGTCAATCGCTAAGATGAAGAGCATTGGCGAGAGGGGGTCCCCTTGGCGAACCCCACGGCCATGGCGGAAGGGAGGGCACAGATGACCATTGATGAGGACGGTGGAGGAGGTGGATCTGAGGAGGAGGGAGACCCATTCCCGCCAACGTGGCCCGAAACCGAGCCACTGCAGAAGGTCAAGCAGGTAACCCCAGTGAACCGAGTCGAAGGCCTTAGCAAAATCTAAGTGGAGTCGGCGGAGGGTGCCCTGAACGCAACGGAAATTGTCCTGGATGCAACGACCCTTGATAAAGGCGCTCTGATTAGGGGAAATGATGGAGTCGAGCTTGGGTGCTAGGCGGTTTGCCAGGAGCTTGGTGAAGATCTTGCTGAAGCTGTGGATAAGGCTGATTGGGCGGAAGTCCTGGAGACCCACGCAAGAAGTTTTCTTATGGAGGAGGATTATGTTAGCCGAGTTGAGGAGGCTTAGATGTCTACCATCAAGAGCGTAGAGCTGGTTGAAGGCCTCGACGATATCAGTTTTGATGATTTCCCAGCAGACCCTGTAGAAGGTGGTGGTGAAGCCGTCCAGTCCAGGGGCCTTGCCACCAGGAAGAGAAGCGATGGTTTTACGGATTTCGTCTTCGGCGAAAGGGGAGTCTAGGTCGGCAAGCTCGTGGTGGGGGAGGCCCAGCCTGGGCCTGATCAGGGAGGAGGTTCTCGGCTGGGAGGGGCCAAGGTGGTGGGAGAAGAAGCGCCAGCATTCCGACTGCAAGTCCTCCTGCGAGGTGCGACACCCTAGGGGGTAGAGAGGGAGGATATGAGGTTCTTCCGACGCAGACCACTTGCCCTGATGTGGAAGAAGGTGGTATTCGCATCCCCGGACCGAAGCCAACGGATACGGGATCGTTGCCTGATGTGGCATCTTTGAAGGGCCGTGAGACCAAGGAGGCGATCCTTGAGACCCCGGAGGAGGTCGTGCTCCAAGTCGGACAAGGGGCGGTTTTCACGGGCGGCGTCCAGGAGGACGAGGAGGGAATGGATGATGGCTAACTGGAGAGCGCTACAACACACTCGCCGGCGGGCCCAGGTGGAAAGAGCCTTAGCCGTCCGCGAGAGCTTGATGTGGAGGCGGCGCAGGGGGGAGGATGCGTTGACCGGACGGTTCCAAGTGGACTGGACGATGTCGGAAAAACCAGGGATGCCCACCCAATAATTCTCGAAGCGAAACAGGCGCGGCGGTCTAGGGGAGGATGACTCCGAAAGGAGAAGGGGGGAGTGGTCTGACATGATGGTTGGGAGGCCCTGGAGGGAAGTATTACGCTGGAGGAAGTCCCAGTCCGCGGAGCAGAACAGGCGGTCAATGCGGCTGTGAGCAGGGTTGGTCCTCTGGTTGCACCAAGTGAAGTTCCTACCAGAGAGAGGGACCTCTTTGAGCGAAAGAGAGTCTAGGGTTTGGTTGAAGGCGGTCATGAGGGAGACGTCGATGTTAGTGGTACTCTTATCCTCAGGGCGACGAATCATGTTGAAATCACCAACGACCATCCAAGGGAGGTCCGAGTCGGTCGGAGCGTGATCCATCAGCTCATTTAGGAAACCAAACTTAGCCGCGCGGGAGTTTGGGCCGTAGACTCCGGTGAGGCGCCAACGGTTGGAGTCAGAGCGGGAGGAGACGGTGACCGAGAGGCAATGGGTTGAAGACGTCTGGTTGTCGAGGGAGTAGAAATCTTCGTGAGCAAGGAGGAGGATGCCCCCTCTGGTGCCCGACGCTTCGAGAGCAGCGTAGGAACCGATGAAAGGGGGCCAGCACACTCTAGGACGGTCTGAGGGGGCAACGTCATCTAATTTTGACTCTTGGATCAGGGCACGGAGGACGGAGCGACGGACCCCACTGTTTAATCCACGGACGTTCCAGTCGAGGAGACGAAGGCGCTCAATCATAAGGAGCGTTGGTGCACCACAAGTAGAAGGGGACAGCCAGTTGAAGTGGCGAGAGGAGCGGTAGGATACGGGTGTAGAAGCGCAGCGACCAGAAGCAGTTCCACATAGGTGCCCTTAGACAGTTTTGGGCAAATATTACAGCAAAAAGGGGTGGAGGCCCCAACAAAAGTGTGATTGCGCTGTGGAAGGACCAAAAGCCACCATCCTAGGTGGTGCAGAGCCGCTGTTCGAACGTCGCATTAGGACACTGGGGGGACGCCTTTTCCGTGGCCGAGCCCAACGGGCCGCCCCCATCCGTCAGCGAAGGGCCGGAGTCGGCAGCCGCAACCAACGCGCCTGAGGTGGGCATCGTGGCGGCCTGGTTCGCATCTGGGCCGGCAGCTGGGTCGGCCGCGTTGACTAGGCCGGCAACATCAACCGGGCCGGTGTTGGCAGGCAGCAGGACGCCCACGAGCTCCGCGGCCGCTTTGACGGCGCTGACCGGGAGCTCTTCGGCGAAGAGGGAGCTGAGGGCGTCGACGTCGCTAGGCTGGATCTTGGGGGAGCGGGAGCAGGCCACAATCCAGGGCTGAAGCTTGTGGGCGAGTAGTTTCTTGGCCTTGGTCTCCGAGGGGAGCTTTCCATCGTTGCGAGTGGCGAGTCGGGCGCTGCGCCTCAGGGGAGTAGGCCTGCGTGTGCGCGTGCGTGAGGCGCGTGGTACCTGCAGCAGCGGAGGTGGGTGTGGGGCAGGCAGAGGCGCACTCTGTATCTGACCGGCGTGGGGTCTCGCAGAGGTGAGGCCTCCACGGCTTGAAGGTCGCTTCTAGGGCGCCATAAGTGAAGCGACCTAGGCGGATGGCGCATTCACGGTGCTCGGGGGTGTGGAAGCGCACCATGAATGGCTCCGGGTAGTGATTGGCGATGACAAGGTCGTCGTGGCCTCGGGCGACCCGGCCGGCGAAGAAGACCGCCATACGAACCGCGTCGCGGCTCCGCTCCGGGTCGGCCTGCCCACCGGCGTGGATGGACACCACCGCCCAACGCGCATCAATGGCAGCCGCTGCCTCGAGCATGGCGGGAGTGCGGAGGAGGACCCCCAGTGCTGCGACGGGGGCGATTCGCAGGATCCCCACGGGCCATGGGAGTGGCAGGGGAGCAGGGTGCGGGTGCGGGCGGTGTGGTAGAGGGGGCTGAGCGGAGGCATGCCAGAGGCAGACGGGCACTGCAGGAGGAGGCTTTATGGCCATTTCGCAAACAGCGGCGACAGCGGAGGGGCTCTCGGCAGGTTGCGACTTGATGATCCTTCTCCAAGCAGCGGAAGCAACGCCTCTGGTTGGTGGCGAAGTGAAGGCGGCTTGACTGAGCGCTGTGTCCGCCGCCATGAATGCAGGGCTAGTGCTTGGCCTTGGCGTGTCGCCTTGAGGTGACCCGCTGCCAGGGAGCTTCGGTCGAAGTGGCTACAGCGAAGGGCGGCGCAGCCGCCGAAACACTCGAGACCTGGAATGAATGCGGTTGTTGGGGCGACGGAGTGGAGGGGGAGGCAAAACGCACCCTCTTCAATGCCTGGTAGCCCCTGGCCACCACAGACGCGAAGCTCCTCTTGTGCTTCAAGCAGGAGCGCAGCAGCGTCCGAGGCGGGTGTGGAGGGAGGGTCACGGAGGCGCAGAGGGTAGGGTTGTCCTGCGGCGGACCCTGCGGCGGCACCTCTCGCGGGCAGATCTGGCGGGCCGAAGAGTGGATCTGCGCAGGCGAGACCGAATAGTGGATCTGCGCAGGCGAGACAGTTTCGAAGCGGGGGCTAGACGGCAAAGGACGCTGGAGTGGTGGGGGGAAGGGGCACGGGACCTGGAAGGCATGGCTGCAAGGGCGAGGTCGCCGCCAGCGGCGGCGGCGGCGACGGCGAGGCGAGGAGCTAGCTTGTCACCCTCACAGTCGCCGCGTTCAGGGCAAAAAAGCCGGGTTTTAAGATTTAGCAATAGATTTTTCAAGTTCTAGTGGTGATATCCTGCTACGTTAGTCATTTGATTTATCGGATATCCGTTTGGTGACGTCTGTCTTATTTGTGTTGCGGAACCACTACGCGGGCTGGTTTGCCCTACCCAATACGAACACGACTAGAATACGTGTTCTGGTCAGCCAACGGTCTAGATACTTTTCACATTCGACCTAGTCTAAAACCTAAGCAATCTACTTATATAAATAGAGGTGACTTAATGTATTATCAATCAAAAAATTATAAAGTAAAATCCCATCTTTATGTCCTGTGTTTTTTTGTCTTGTAATTGTGTGATTGTTTATCTACGCTTTGTACCGTTCGATAGTAAGATTTTACAATAATTTGTTTGATTAACGCGGGAATATATCTTGTGCACATGGGACACAAATGCACACGCACAAACTTAAATCTGGATCGTTCAACTTCCATCCTGTGCACATGGGATATACTTCGAATTTTTGCAATTACCCCATTCCACCTCCCACAACAGGTTGAGCACTATTTGGATGAGAGTTAGCCGATCCAGATTTAGATCCCGTTTATTTGAGTTGATTTGAACGGCTGAACAACTGAATGGCTGAAATGACTGAATTTCAAGAGCTTTTTTAGATAGTCTCGAGGTTCAGATCCATTTCGTTTTACTTTTTTAAAAAAATCGTTAGCATCCATCTTCAAAACAACGAAAATGGTACTAAAAAATTTAAAGTATTTATCTTTTTAAAACATAGATAAATAGTTAAATTGTTAAGCCGTTAAACTGTTAAAGTGAAAAGAACCGGGCCTAAATATTTGCACATGCACAACAGTGTCTCGTGTGCAGTACATGATTTTAAAAAATTGCCGTGTTTTCTATTAGGAAGGGTTAAGCCTAAAGGTGGCCAACGGGCCAGCCCGGTTCTGCTCGATTCGGGCCCGTTTGGTTCGTTTACTTGCGAACCGGGCCAACCGGGCCACTGGGCCTGGGTCTCGGCCCAGGTTCGGTTCGCACAGTAACCGAACCGAACGGGGCCGGCCCGGTTTTATATGGGTCGGTTTATTTTAATTAAAAAAATCTAAATAAGTTAAGAAAAAACCACTATATTTTATAAAACAATACACTATAAATTACGTAAATACACTATATATCATTAGAAATATATATATAAATGAATATATTTAATTAAATAAACATGCTACAGTGACGAACCGAACGGGCCGAAACCGAACCAGGCCGGCCCGTCACTATACGAACCGAACCGGGCCGGCCCGACGGGCTGAGGCCTCGACCCAGGTTCGGTTCGGTTAACCGAACCGTGCCGGCCCGGTTTGATGAACAGTGTTGACCCGGCCCGTTTGGCCAGCTCTAGTTAAGCCAAGCGTCTTGTCTGCAAGGCAAACCAGCGTAACCTTGCAGTTAACCCCTCTGAATTCGTCGTATTCAGCTGTAAGCTCTTCTCGTCGTCGTTCCTTTCGTTCCCCTCTCCAAAACCATAGCCTTCGCGACCGCGAGGGCCGCCTCCCCCGAAACCCTAGCCCCGCATCGCCGCTGTCTGTCGCATGGCAACACGGGGAGGCTACGACAGCGGCCCCGGTGCTGGTGGCAAGATCCGCCGCCGCCCTCCGTCCCGCGCGGCCGGGGCCTCCCCCTACGCGCGCCCTCCTCCCGCTCCCGCTCCCGCTCCCGCTCCCGCAGCTCCGCCGGGCGGCGGCGAGGGCGGGGGATGGTTCACTCGCCTCATCGCTGGCAGCGCCTCTCTACTCTTCTCGTCCGTGTTCGGCAAGCCGGCGGCGCTGCAGCCACAGCCCGACCCATTCGACGCGCCGCCCTCGCAGCCGGAGCCGCTCGACGCGCCCCCCTCGCCTCCGCCTCCGCCTTTAGGTTGGTGTTTTTTTCTTTTCTTTTTGTGTTTTGTTCACTTGCATCTGCTCATACCTTTGTTGGCCAGTGGATGTCGTCTGACATGCGATTGGTGCGTAGTGATTTGTGCTATCTCGTAGATGCCAATCCATTTTTAAGCTCTCCATCTGATTAGTTAAGCTTTAATCAATGTTAGATGGTCATGTTGCCGCTGCACATGTTCGATAGGCTGTGAAGGGCGTTGCTCGCACCATGTTCGCTGTTATGACCAGATTAGCTGGTTGTTTTCTAGAAACATTGGGAAACTGGATACTAGTGAATCGTGCTGTGAGATGAGATATAATTCACACTTTGTTGTTGTTGGTTGTCAAAAAACTCATGAAACTTCCTTTTTTCTACTTGCACAGAGGACATTTCGGAAGGAGAAGAAAATGGTGGAGCTATTGCCAATGTAAGCTGGTTCAATTAATGCATATTTCATTTGTCGTGTGTTGTGCACTTTATTCAGTTGGGGGGTTTGCAAATCTACTCCACTTGTTCTTCTTCTATTGTTTTTTTCCCTTTAAGGCCGTGCTCCTGAGCTGTGATGGTTTGTATGCAGAATACTGATAATCTTGACAATTCTACCAAGGAAGGAGATGGCATGCTAAGAACGTCTGATGGACATGGTGCTACGTATCTTGAAGAATTATTGAAGAAGAGGACTTTCACAAGGTAAATATCTATTCTTTTGACATGTATAAACCATCATAGACTGATGATTCTGCATGCAATTTGAGCAGCATTATAATGATAATTTGCCTCAATTTGATTCTGACCTTTGGAAAAAATTCATTGCCATATTTGTGTTGGTGCTTGTGACATCTTTTAATTGGCCGATGAACTTATAAATTCATCATTTTTCTAAGGAAATTAGGTTGTGTAGGAAATTTCATAGTCGAAATCTATCCTGGATTCCTGGAGTCACAGATTGCATCAGTGATTGAAGCAATATGGCTTACACTACATAGTACATGACCAAAATTCCTTATCTGATTACTTTTTATATTGTAATGAGATTTACATGCATCTTCAGTGAGGTAGAAGCTTCTCATTTTGGGAGCAAAAAGATGTCTTTTAGTGCCTATTCTTGGAATTAAAAGGTGGAAGGTTTTCTACTATTTAGTTGACATTAATTGGTTGAAAGAAGGACAATTTTGGACAGGAGCAGATGCACATTGTTTTCATGGTTCGGTCACCTTAGTTGCAAGCACCTTTTTCCTCTTTCTGCCTTATCCTGCAATCCTATCAATGTTGCCATTTTCTCTCCCAATACAGCAGGTAAGATACCTTCCTGTCATGAACAATGTTATGTCTCCCTGGACCCAAGGAGTGCGACCAAGCCGATGCTGGCAACCGCACTCCAGGTTCATGGGATGGATAGTCTTGAGACTAATCTGGCATATTTCTTTATTGATTTGTCACGGATACAATGCTCTCCGTATATAGAGAGGCTGACCCTTAATCGATAGACTGAAATCTCTAACAAACCCTAATCTTGTCTCAACTGCCTAATCTGATAGACTAGACTGCGTGCAACAGTACCATGGGTACTAATGCGGGCTGTAGATGGCCCATGGGCCGACACTTCCCTCCCACCTGCTTCCTTCTTAGCATCACCTAGATAGTTAGAAAAGCCATTTTCTGCATGGTGAACTTTAAGTTTCTCTATGGCAGAAATATATTGGACCAAACTGTGATGAAGTTGATGCATTTCGTACAATTTAAAAATCATAGAATGTCCGCCCTAAGCTCTGATTTCTACGGGCAGCTCACATATTTTGGTTGTAGCAGTTCTTTTGAACCAGCCTGCAGTTATGCAGAACACCCCTATTTGACTGTTCTGATTCCTCATTTATGTCGCTTTTTATATATTCCTTTTTTATGAATCTTACATTTCTTGTTTGATCGTTTCATACATATTAGCTTTTAATATTTTAGTTCATTTTCTGCTGTTACTCCATGGTCAGTTTGGCGCTATGTAAATTACAAATATTTAAGTCGCTTTACCTATTGCATTTTTTACTTATTTTTAAGTCTATAATAGAAGAATCAACACATATATATTTTTTTAAAAATAATCTTTTATGTTTTGTAGGAGTGAATTTGAATATTTGGCTGAGCTGTTGAGATCTAGAACTATTGGTTCCAATTCATTGAAGCCAGCAGTTGGTAGCTTAAATCAAACACATTTTTCTGAGAAGGAACATGGATCTAGGGACTTACCTGTTGATTTCTCCATCAAAACATACAATGTTGCTGTAAGTATGCATTTAATGGTGTTATATTCCTTGAATGTTACTGTTCTGCTGATGAAAAACGATACCTGTTTGCAAGTTGCAATTAACCATATTGTATGATATTAAACTTTGTTTGAAGTTCTGAACTACCCTTATTGTTAGCTACTTTGGGCTTAAGCATATCAATATATCATATAGCTGATTATTCTATCAATCTTAAAAAGTAGCTTGTGGTATTTTTTATGCTCTATTCTGACATCAACTGTTCTTGCCTTTCTAAGTACATCTATGATTTTTCACGTGAAGGACATAACTCAGACTATGAATATTATATATCTTGACGCATTCACTATATGTACAGTTGACATACTGACCTCTGACAACAAGCTTTAATATAATCTCATGTTATGTTTTCCTGCAGGATCAAGTTGCTTCACCCGCAGAACTTGCAAAGGCATATATGGGTTCAAAATCTTCTAGGGGATCCCCATTACGCCTTAGATTGCATGACCCCTCTTCTCGGCCTTTCGAATCAATAGAAGCTAGTACAATGAAAAGAGCCAAACCTTTCACCCCCTCTCTTCTTCCAAGTTCAAGATTGTATGGTTCCACACCTACTGATCGCACTGAAAGCAACCACATGACTCCAAATAGATCAGCAATATACAAAATGTCATCATCTCCTTATTTTAAGGTTTTATTTCCTCATTTACTTTTATTTAATGCTATACAATTGTATGCTCATGTTTGGCATATTGGATGTTTGTGTATGAAGGCTTGGCATGCTCATGTATGCAACCAATTTTTTTTATCAATCTTCATTATTAGAAAGCTGAATAGATTATTTGGAAAGTCAAATGAGAAATTTGGGAGTGTGCTAGACCTTGTTCAATTTCGCTGATCAGTGTTCAAACCAGTATAAGAATTATGCGTTTCTATTAATAATGTCTTAATAATCTGTCTGTACTCTGCATACTACATTATTTTTCCTTATTCTCATGCATAATATCCCATGTCTAACAGTAGATGGGTATTCTTTTCTAACATATGTTCATCGCTTTGTACAGAGTGTTGTTTCTTCCCGGGATTTATCTGGTAATGTATCTTCATCTTACCAGACTGCAGGCAGTGTACATACGTTTGGCAGGCAGGTACTCATTATTGAAGCACAATCTTGTTTTGTTGTATGTTTACTTTGTGTAAGTTATATATTGTTGAGTTTCTTCTGTATGAATAATTTTGATTTATATGTAGTAGTAGATGATCTAATTCTGCATTTTATGTATGCTCTTTGTCTCACTGCTCAATTCACCCCCTTCAAGTTGCAAGAGGACATATCATTAATTAAGGATATTGTTTACTGCAAGCTGCTTATTTTGTGTAAAATGGGCCCAAAATGCTGACAAAAATAACTGTTGTTTTAACTCTTTATTTGTATGTATAATCTAATGAAACCTAGGTACATTTATTTTTGATATTTGCCAATTATAATAATGGTATGTAGTATTGATGGCCTTGTTTTACAGACCTATATTTGCTGTTGTTGAACACTTGCATTAACAAACACAAGTTCCCTGGATATTATTTAGACTTTTGATATTGCTAGTGGCTAGTGTCACCAAGTATTTGGACAAAATCATGGTTTTTTCTGTGCAATTTTACTGCCTGCTTATTTTTTTAATACTGTCTTGCATTGTTATTAACTATAAAAATTAACAGGTCTTGAAGAGGAAAAGCACTTCTCTCAACAATGAGAGTAACTCTGTTGGCCCCATACGCAAAATGCGACAAAAGTATAACAGAGTATCACCATTGTTGCAAACACGACTAGGTTGTCATGGATATCTTGGTAGTCGTGCAAGCAAACTTGATGAAGATTTTGAGCACTCGACGCAAACTCAAAAACGCCGTTGTCTGGATGAAGCTAGTGTTAGCACGCAAAGTGATGTAGATAACACAGCCCATGGTAATAATTTTGGTCAGGCTCCAGCTCAATCAGCTGAAATGGCTGCGAAGATACTGAAGCAGCTTGATATGCTAGTTCCTTCGCAGAAGGGAAGCACATCAGAAACAAGGCAAAAACATGAGAATGCCATGGATGTTGAGGATCCTATTTCTGAGAAAAAGGAATTATTAGCACAGAACAGTGTTTTGCAACCCTCTTCATCAGAAGTTAACGAGTGTTCTTTACCTAATAGCATGAATGGTACTGCTAATTTCATGCCAGCTGCAATAGATGGCAAGACTGTTGGTGCAGCATCAGACAAATCTTCTGTCTTGAAGCGGAAATCAGCCTCTGAAACAGCTTCATTCAAAGTATGAACATATGATGCTAGTTCTTATTTGATACTGTCTTATATACACTGCTGTTGCCTTGTTGGATATATTTTTCTTTTAAGCACTTACCATCCTTGTTCTTGTAGGATTCTGTGGAGCTGGACAACTGCAGTGGAGATATGAAGATTGCTCTCCTTCAAGCAAATGATAAAATTGAGAAAAAAAATTCACCAACACCAGAGCATTCTTCTAACAGTTCTGTAACAACAAATATGGAGAAGCCTTCATCATTCCCTCTGAGAAGCCATGCTCCTTCTAATCTAGTATTATCCAGTGAGATTGACCGCAGCAAAATGCTGGCATCATCAAATGGTTTCTCATTCCCTGTCCCGGCTGCTCTTGGCGTCCAATCACAGGCCCCTCCAACACCAACTCTGGCATCTCCACCTCTACTACCCATTGAGAAGCAGCAATCTTCTGCAGTATCCAGTGCACCAGTTACTTTGGCTGAAAGTGTAGCCAGGTTAGTTTCTGACTGGGTTAGTATGAAATGACACTACTACAGATAGAATTTTTACTCTCAATTTTTACTCATTGTGTTTCATTTCATAATATTGTCCCATTTATTTAAAGATGGCTGAAGCACATCGGACTTTAAACATTATTGTCTTCGTCTTTCCAGGATATTCAAACCAGTTTCAGAAGAAGGGACAATTGCAAACAAATGTGATGAGAAGTTGAATGCAGACAATCCACCAGTTTCTAAAAGTTCTGGGCAAGTTGTATCATTCACCAGCAACCATGTATTTAGTGTAGTCAAGTCGAAGCCTGCAATTTTAAGTAATGGCCTAGCACATACTTCAAGATCTACTGCCTCTTCTGCTGCTTCCACTCCACAATTATCGTTTCAATCTGGTTTCCAGACTTCAAGCACTTCAGCACAACAATGCGGTAATGCTCTATCTAAAGCCGAGCCCAACTTAACAGCACCATTCAGCTCTCAAAGCAGTTCAAGTGGAGGTAGTTTATCTTTCTCCACTACTGGTGGTACAGGTGGTTCATCAACATCGCCAGAAATATTTGCAGCTACAACGGCTCAGTCTGTTATCGCATCATCTGGTTCAGGAAGCTGTGGTGCCCCTTTCAGTTTCTCTTCACAGTTTGGCAGTGCAAGCTCGTTGACTGCTCAGGACAAATCTAAGGCAGGAAACGTCAGTGCCCCTTTTACTTTGTCTCCGCGGTTTGGCACTGCAAGTTTGTTCAGTGGACATGAAAAATCGAAGGTAGCATCAACTGAATCAATGTTGATGTCCGGAAACCACTGTGCGCAATCAGGAAATAGCACTTTACTATTCACGCAGAGTACAGCAAGTAATTTGAATGTGATATCTTCAGAAAAATCAAATGCTGGAAGCTCATCATTTGCAAATTCACTAGCACCTTCCACTGGCAGCCCCTTCAATTCAAGCCCTGTGACTTCTTTTGGACTCGGTTCTGGTTCTACTTCTGTGGCTACAACTTGTATGCCATCTTTCCCAGCTTTGACCTCAGTTTCTGGATCCAGTACGTCATTTTTGGCATCGACTACAGCTGCACCACCGATTTTTGGCTCGCTGAATACTGCTTCTTCTAGTTCACAATTTAGCTCAACTTCAAGTCCTATATTCTCATTCACTTCAGCTACACCAACAGTACCACACCCATCATCCACAGCACCCATCTTTGGTAGAATTAGCACAACTGTTGGTTCACATGCTGGGGCTGATCAGATGAATGGATGCATGATTGGGGACAAAAACCAGCCTCCTTTCTCAGCAGCTTCAATATTTGGCCTCCCAAGCACTTCACCGTCAACTCCAGTTGTCAGTACGCCGTCGACTCAGTTGGCTTCAACTCCATCAGAGTCACCTGGCATTTTTCAATTTGGTCAGCAGAGTCAAGCATCTTCTGGAGGCTTTTCAATGGGCACTGGTGGAGGCAATGACAAGTCTGGTAGAAGAATTATCAGAGTTAAGCGAAAGAAATAGGATACGTTATTATTCTTCTATTGAACTCTGTACGTAAGTTGCAGCCAGTTTGAGTTCCGCCCAGTCTGCTTTGCATGTATACTTTGTCACAATTTTTTTTTCACTTATACTCGGGTGTATTTGCCTGAGCTGGCAAAAGCTGCCTTTTTTTTGCTGATGCAAATTTTACTCCCCTGTGTACTACTGTGGAAACATTTGTACGTCGAAATAACACTGCTTAGGAAATACGTGCGTATTACTGCTGGTCCTTTGATGAAGCCGAAGGAGAAAATTAACTATATGCCATTCTAAAAGAGTGACAATTGAGGATATGCCACCCTAAAGATGGTAATTGAGTATATGCCACTCTAGTGAATTATTATTTAATAATATGCCACTTTGGATTTTTCTCATTTAACTAATTCCCTTTTCCCATCTAAAATACTAAATTACCTCTCCCTTCACACCGTCGGCCAGCGCACGGGTGACACCGTCGACACGGAGGGAGGCTCGGCCCCTAGGCACGTGGGCAAGGTGCCTGGATGCATCGACGGCTAGAACAATCGACGGTCGGTGCACAAGCAACACGAAGGGAGGCTCGTGCCCTAGGCACGCGGGCGCGTTGGCTGGACGCGCCGGCGACTAGAACAATCGGGGACCAGCGCACAGGTGACACAAAGGGAGTCTCGGGCCTTGGGCATGCGGGTGAGGTGCCTAGGACCTAGGCGCGCGGCCACCGTGGCTAGGGGACGGCGGCCGGTGCGGTCTCCAGCGCGGCAGCGGCTAGAACAATCGGCGACGGCTAAAACAATCGATTCGGTAATACGCAGTTAGGGAATGTGAAGGGAGGGGTAGTTTAGTCTTTTAGGATGAGAAAAGTGAATTAGTTAAATGAGAAAAGTCTAAAATGGCATATTATTAAGAAGTAATTTATTGAAGTGGCATATTCTCAATTACAATCTTTAGAGTGGCATATCCTCAATTGTCACTCTTTGGAGTGGCATTTAGTGAATTTTCCCGTGATGAAGGGTAGCTCGATTCATCAGTACATTCTCTTCATCGCAAACACACGTTCTGCGCGTCAGGAAATGATGGCATCTACGTCACCACCTGGTCTACTATAGTGGGCTGTGATTTGTGCCATGCAACCCTGAAAGCTTTCTGTTTTCGATTCCTTCGTTTGGACGTGAGGTGATGCCGGATGCTTGGATCACTGTTAAGCATGCTAGGTAAAAATACTAGAAATTTGCTTTGGCTCTCATGTGTGCACTTTTTTTTATATTTTTAGAATACGTCTTTTTCGCTTTTTAACAACTTGCTTTTGAAGTTAGAAGGGCTTCCAGCCTTTTTACCGCCACCGGGCTTGTGTAAGCTCTAACAATCTGCATTGGCCTCTAACGAATGTATCACGAGTTTTTTTTTTCCCCCTCATGGCCATCCACGGTGCGTAGCAGCATAGATATCGTAAGCCGTCCTCAGCAAAATTTTTTTTTTGAGAGCAAGTCCTCAGCACTTGTTGCCAAATGTGTCGCAAATATTTTTCTAAATTATTTGAAATGGCCACCGTAAATCGTCCGGGCAGCATGCCTGTATGTGTGCCGGAGCTGTACACCTGTGTGTGCCACTGGGTGAGTCTTTTGGTGTCCATGTAAATACATAGTATATCATTGGATCTTGAATTCATATGGTTAATTTGGTTCTTTTTTTGGGAAAGCGGGCAGGGGCTCTGCCATTCCATTAAAGAAGAAAACACTGTACACTATACAAGAGATAGCGGGGAGACGGGTTGGGGTTAGAACCTAATTACAAAGAGCTAGAAAAGACCCTCAGCCCACGCCAAAGGCGAAAGTCCTCCAGGATTAAGAGGGAGAGCTGCGCAATGGAAGAAACCTTTTGCTGGAAAAGGCACGTATTACTCTCCTTCCAGATGTTCCACACGACGTAGATGACTAGACCATTGAATTTGGGCCTAACGCTATTGGGTAGAGAGTTTGCTGCCTTGAGCCACCATTAGCGAAAGCTCGTCTGAGTGTTGCACGGTTGTATGTTGTATTGACCAGAAGGAAGCGAAGCCATCCAAACAGCAACCGAGAAAGGACATTGGACATACAAATGATCGATTGTTTCCGGAACAGAGCCGCATAGCAAACAGAGGACCAAACACATTTGGTCCTTGACTCCTTTCATCAGTGAACACAACGCTTCGAAGGAAGCTCTCAGAAATCAGAATCCGATGTAGGGAATGGGTGAGGCAGTTGATTGTTGATGTCATCGTTGTATTCCCCAATTGAGAACACCGGATATCCATGCTGAGCAGCGAAGCTAGCCTATACAGGTCACTCACTCAGACTACGCGGCGGCAGATAGTGACGCCGTCGGCGACGGCAAGCTGGCACACCTCGACGCCCCAGAGCGTGTTGTCGTACACTATGGCGCCGCCGACGCGCACCAGCCGGAGCAGCCGCTCGTGGTAGGCGGCGTAGCTGGGCTTGTCGGCGTCCACGAACGCGAAGTCGAACGCCTCGTCGCCGCCGCCGGCGAGGAGCTCGTCGAGCCGCGCGCCGGCGTCGCCCTCGCGGAAGTCCACCTTGTGCGCCACGCCGGCGCGCCGGATGGCGGGCATGCCGAGGTCGAGGTACTCCCGGCTGAGGTCGATGGCCACGACCTTGCCGTCGTCGGGGAGGGCGAGCGCGGTGGCGAGCAGCGAGAGGCCAGTGAAGCAGCCCACCTCGATGGTGTTCTTGGCGCCCATCATCTTCACCAGCATCCCCAGCAGCTGGGCCTCGTCCGGCGGCGACGCCATGGCACTCCTATGATCGATCAAGATTTTATTTTTCTGTTTGAGAAAAAAATCGGTGGGACCAAAAGACCAATTTTACCAAAAATCGTAATAATCCGTTTGTTTTTCGGATCGTCTTTTTCAATATTTTAAATTTGATTTTAAACAAGACATAAAAAGGTTCCTGAATTGAGGCCATGGGGTTCCTAAAATCTGCAGCCTTCTTACAGAGGAACTACCACTATGCTAGTTTAGCATTATTGTATGGTTGTTATTTTAGTATCTTTATGTATGTACAAATTTTTTTTTATATAAAATTCGATATTTTTGAACCGATTTATATATGCAGAAAACATAAAAGCTAAACAAAATATATGAATATAGTTAATTTAGAAACTTACCAATCAGGTTTCCATCTAAAAACAATAATTAATGAACAAAAAGTTGAAAAATTAATGTAAACATACATATATAAGTTTTTTTTCAATACGAAATAACCAAATTTCCGCTATTGAACTAGGTGGGAGAGTAGTGTGGACAAACTAGAAAAAACAGCTGACTGCTCAAAAACCAAATTTCTAGCAAAATCAACTACAAACCAATCAATCGACAAAAATTCAATATAATTGTTGTTAGCCCCTTAGACGTAAATATGTTTTCTAATGCAAAACAACTAAATTCCCACTATTAAAATAAGCGAAAAAAGAGTGTAAACATTAAAAAAACCGTTGACCACAAAAAACCAAAAAACAGCAGATTCGTTTTTTTTTTACCTGAGCCCAAAATATGGCCTACACGGAGAAAACCGATTTTCACTCGGACCGAAAATCAAAACCTTGCCTATGCCCATGATTTATGGACATGCCAAATTGCTGCATATGCCTCGTGCTCTCATCAAACCAACCAACCAAGCAAACAAGATGATGCCATGGATCGTGGCCATGTACGTACGTACCGCTCGTGCTTCTCCGTGAGGAGGCGCAGCTCGCGCATGCACCCCGGCTCGCGCGGCAGCACCGTCGTCTCCAGGATGTACTGCACCGTCGTCTCGTCGCCGGCCACCGAGATCGATCACTCGAATTAACGTCCTCGGCGACAACGATCATATATACATGGGTTAAATCGATCAGTAGTGCGTTACCTTGTACAGGACCTGGCTCTTGAGCAGCGTCTTGTTGGCGCCGCTGCTGTACGTGAACGTCCAGCACGCCGCCGCCGCCGCCGCCGCCGGTGGCCATGGCTGCTCGCTCCCTGCCTCCCGGAGACTTTCCTTTGCTTGCCCTTCTGGCTTGAGTTGAGTGTCCCGTGCCCACCCACTCCGACGTCACTCTCTCGGTGCGTGATACTGATATCTACGTACCACTCAAAAGATCTTGTGTGCACGTACGCGTGGCTTGGGTGAAACCACTGCTTTTGTTTCTACCAATGGGTGTGCTTCATAGTGATGCAACACGAGTGTATACTTGAGACAGTGAAAAATCCACATTCATACCCAAATTATAATATTTCGTCAACTTAGATGGCTATTCTTCTACACGGAGAGAGAGTGAAAAATACACAAATCATATCCACATATATCATTTGAGCTGTTGAGAAGAAATATCAATACAAGATAGATTACAGGAACACTTGGAAAGCAAAGAGGAAGACACTAGAATTAAGGTTCGGGACGTACGAGGCATCATACGAGAAAATCGTTCACGTGCAGATGGCAATAGAGACAAGGAACCATGTAACCTCTATCAACATCAAGCAGTAGCCGACGAGCGGTGTCCATGTGAGTAAGTGGGGTGTTGCAGCGCACAATTTTTGCATTGGGCGCTTCCATCAATGCCTTACAACACTCCAGGCTAGTCATGTGCGTGGATGGGACTTTCTTGACGGTAAATACAAAGGACGGATACCTAATGCAATTGCTGTGAATGCCAACAATTAGGTTCTGCCGGTCGCAATTGCTTGTGTGGAGGGGGAGAACATGGATCATCATGTGTTGTATATCATTGTAGCGTTCGATATATATTCAAAACATTCTCATATACATTCGAAACATTATTTTTTAGCGTTCAGTCTTAGACCTGACCAACAGGCCGGCTCGGTTCGGTTCAGTTCGGTTTAGGCCCGGTTGGTTCGGTTACTGTACGAACCGGGCCAACCGGACGGGGTCTCGACCTAAGCTTGGTTTGCACAATGAATCGAACCGAACCGAGTCGGCCTGGTTCTTTATTGGTCGATTTATTAACCGGCCCGGCCCGGTTTGTGAATAGTACGGGCCGGCTCGGTTCGGTTCGGCCGGACTGGCCCATCTGGCCAGAGCTAGGGCTCGTTTGGTTGCTACCGCCCGATGCCATGCCGCCGTTGTGGCCTGCCGCCCGATGCCATGCCGCCGTTGTGGCCGTGCCGAAGTTGCGGCGCCCGATTCGAGCGCCGCAACTGAGGCCGCCTCAGGCTCACAAATGAACTGAGCCGAGGTGCCGGCCCAGATTCAATTTGGTTCATCGAACCAGGGCGGCATGATTTGTGAACAGTACGGGCCGGCCCGGTTTGTGAATAGTACGGGCCAACCCGGTTTGGTTCGCCTGGGCCGGCCCATTTGGCCAGGGCTAGTTCAATCTCATCATACATTGGATAGTAGTAATTTCTTTGAAGTTTGTACCAGTCGATTTCAGAATTTTTTTGTGGCATTTATCTGAACCTGAGATTTGAGAAACCACGGGATGACAGGAGTAGAGGTTCCCCCCGGCCCCGACCAGGTGGAGGACGTGGACCTGACGGCCCAGCGTAGAGCGGAATAACATTATAGTGGGCCACAGAACTTTAAAAGAAACATCGACGGCCCATCGGCCGAATCCCATCCGTGCCCTTACCGACGACCGCACCTCCTCCGCCGCCGCCATCTCCGGCGATCTTGACGCGGCGGAGGTAGCGGACCGCCCTGGCTGTGGCGGTGGCTGTCCCAGCGGCTGGTCGATCTCGCCCTGTGCCGGCCGGCCGGACCTCATCGCTGCAGCCGTCTCGCCAAACTGGTAAGAAAACTAGAAAAGGAAACAAGAAAAAAAAAATTCCATGCTTTTATCAAATCAGTAGCATTGGCCTTGATAGGTTGATTTCTTGACACACCTTAGTAGCTGTATATCATTCTTAATGGATTAGTGCATGAGATTATCAGCCATTCTTACATTTCTGAAATGCTGATGCATCTATTTGAGATATCTTTGACAGTGCAAAACGGCATCCTTGCCACTATAAATGCTGATCAGTGACCACCAAGAAATACAAGATGAAGACATTGTAGAATTTGCAGTAGAGGAGAACTAAGATCGTAAATATCAGAAAACAAAAGGATCACATCATGTGCTGTCTAGGTATTTAGCAAGGGCAAAATACACAACCAAGTCAAAAAAAAAAAATTGTAAAGACATGATATTTGATACTTCCAAAGTTGTTTGAGGAACATAAATCTTTTACCATTTAGAGTACGCTAGGAAATAACATCTGTGCACAAAAAAAAAGCACACCTCACTGTAAACATTGGAAACATAAATTACAAGTCCCGTACAAATACTGCCACAGAAGTGTAAACATTCCAAAATAAGGGGGAAAGCTTTACTTCTTGAGTGTTTTACCCCCGTGTCAGCTTCATCAACAGACTGTGTGTGTGTGTGTGTGTTGGGGGGTCGTATAACTTCGTATAATGTTCCATTGTTGGCTTTTTGCTTCTATCTTCCTTGCCAGCCTGATATTATTCGATCTTACATGTATAGTTCATTTCGTCGCTCAATTTGCATTCCACAAATTCAGAAATCCATGATTGTTCCTCCCCACACAATTTTTTCAGCAAGAATCGCTTTGTTTGGAACTAGCTAAAGTTTCCATATGGCTGATCAGATTTTTTTTCCCTCTTCTTTCTATATATTCACCTAAGGAACAACCGCTCATGTTGCATGTTTTGGCTTTAAAATTGAAGATAAATCCTTTAATCTAAGCTTGTTGAATTCAGAGAGAAAAAAAAATCACTGGAATGACATGGGTGCATGTTGTTGTACTTTCTAAGAACACAGATGCATTAGATTTGCATTTACTCCCTCCAAATCAAATCACTGGTAATTGTAACCTTCCATCCGTAGCGAAGATTATTGACGCTCTAGAGACACTAGCTTAGCTGGCGACCAGCGATCAGCAGGCAGCTGGGTTGCAACGCATCGTTGCCTAGTGCATGGAGAATAAACACGGCTTTCATCACTTTTGGATGGTGGCAAATGTTGTCAACTACTCAAATTATACTGTGAAGTGAATGTTGGCAAGTTATAATTTTATATGACAAGGTGAAATAAACTAGCTAGAATAATCGACATAGTTTGTTCTCGGTAACTGCCGAAGTTTTACTGTAAATTCTTAAACATTGTAAAGGCGCGTGTAGTGAGTTTGCTGTTGTGTAGCCATTTTTTTTGGTTGTAGATTGGGTAGTCATGCTGGTAACTTTTGACGGGCACATTGCAATTATCCACATCCTGTTGGCTAACAGTACAGCTAAAGCGTAGCTTTAGACGCGAAGCACAAAGGTGTACTACCTAGCCGCTATATGATTCATCAGAAGTAGCTAGATTTCTGAAACAGCTGGTCTCGTGCTGTTGAATCACAAAACCGCGAGCAATCATAAGTATAGCAAATTAATCTGGTTTTGTGATATTTCAGCCACCAACTCTCCGTGAAGCCAAATAGCCAATCAAGCAATCAGTCAGGATAATTTTTTTCCCTATAAAAATGTCTCTTCACCCCGAGCAAAAGTGTGCAGTTTTGGTGCGTCTATTCGTGAACTGGCTAGATGGAGACAATCAAATTAAATGAGTCGACCTCTCCAAACTCTTAAAGTTCATATATTTTCGGTAAATATATAAACCTAATCAAGAATTAAAAGCTCGTTCTTTTCAGCTGAAAAGCTGTCTTGGATAATAATCTAAATAGCTGTGAATCTTTAAAGGAATTTAAAATGGTCAGAACAATTATTAAAAATTGTCTTGAAGAGCTTTGAGAAGAAATAAAAAGATTTTTTTTAAAAAAAATACTACGAAGTGCCAAAAGCATTTAGTTTATATGAGGCAGGAAAATGTAGTTAGCAAGTAGGGAAATCTTGCTCCCTTTTCTAGTAGTTTAATGTAGTTCTTGAATTTTTTTAGGCTGTGTTTTTTAAAAAATTCATGACAGAGATAAAATATTCCTTCTGGTTAATTAATCTTTCTTCCATATTACTCCATCCGTATCAAAATGTTTGTCACTTTTGAACAAACGTTTGACCATTCGTCTTATTCAAAAAGTTAGCACAAATATGTAAAAAAAAAAGGTCATACTTAAAATATATTTAGTGATAAAACAAATCACAATAAAATAAATGACATCTATATAATTCTTTTGAATAAGACGAATGGTCAAACGTTTATTCAAAAGTCAAAAGTGACAAACATTTTGATACGGAGGGAGTATTATCACATTCTCCTGATAACTACCCCTCGAGTTCCAGATTGGTGAAATTGATCCATAAAAAGTAATACCATCGATCCATGTAATTAATTACGTTGAAAAATGTCAAAAGTAAAAGTTACCCACTTACAATAGCATGTGCACAAATAATTTCAACCGAATTGGCACCAATTTTAATTAATCTTGCAACCGACTAGCTAGCATCTTTGTGATTTTATATATACTTTTATAGTACATCTTTACACCTCTCAATGCAAATAAAAATTCCGGGCTGAGTTGGTCTCTCATACGGTAGTCATACCCCCATGTGCACTAAACTAGAAACCGTGAAAGTCAGCAAACCACCTTTTTTTTCCCTTGGAAGATTTGAGGGAGTTTCAGGAAAGTTTCACAGAAAATAATAAAGTTAAAAACAAAAGTCAACATTTTTTTATAAAATATTACTTAAAATAATGCAAACTTAGATGATAAATGTCATATATGAAAAGAAAAACTCTACGTATGCTTTAGAGGAAAGTTCATATAGTCGAAGCTTGAAACACTGCTTAATTAAACTAGCAGAATTTGGTGGCATGACTCTAGATCCAAAAACCCCATGAGCTCTAGTCTCTAGAAAATGCCCCTGGCCCTAACATTGAAGATTTGGACAAGCTCAATTGGCTAGCGCTGAAGAAGAATGACCCATCGTGTTTATTGACTTCATCCAAGTTGGTTAATACACAAGCGTCACCCTCTCGTTTAGCTTCCATTGCTAGAATCTGAGGTAGCGTGTATTTGTTGAAGGTCTATGTTTGTAAGGATGTCAAGGTCGACAATTGGATCATTGAGGCCTTCACGGCACACTTGAGACTCCCTTTATCTTCTCTTTCGTCTCTTTGCCCTCTTGATTCATATTGACTACTTGCTAGAGTGGTTATGGTGTTTGCTCTCTTTTAAGCCGGTGATTGTATTCTCTGTCTGGAATGAAAAAGAGTTCGTGCATTAGTTAAAAAAAACTAGATCAAAAAATGCATTTTGCAGTCCTACTAGCTGCGTTGGCGCTCCCACGGCGCGCGCGCCGCGTGGCACGGTCAGCCCCACACGGGCGAACGCGCTGACGGCGGGAAGAAAAAGGCACGCGACGGGCGCGTGGGTGTGCGCGTGCGTGTGGGCGGACGGCCACGTGGCGACGAAATGCACGGACGCGAGCGCGCGAGCGCTGCGCGCGGGAAGGTCACCCACGTGTCGAGCGCAAACGGCAGAAACACGATATTGTACAATTTAATGATGAGTGCTCCTTAAGTCCTTCACGCAGACCCCCTAGACACATGCTTGGATGGCTGGACACCTTGCAATGAGCCTACATTTTCAGGGCAACAGGAAACATCACATCCCAATATCCCACTGCTTTTGCAAAGAAACTGGCCCTATAAGAACAAAGCAGAAATGATTAAAAAAACAGCATAAGGCAAAGAATCCAGTGATTTCAACGGGAGAATAACTTAGCCAGCGAGGAAACAACTGGTAGCTCGGCCACAAGTCCACAACTATCCTATTATATAAATAGGCCAGTACCCCGTATGTGATATGTGTGCATTCATCCGGTTCTTGTGGACTCATGCATATGCACTCTCTTCTCTTCGCCCCAGCAAAACCAAAACCAAAACCAACCCAACACCACGACGTCCAATTGCAAGAAAAACCGCCATGGAAAGAGGCCTTGCAAGCCAGCTCCAAGCCTTCTTCAAGGCCACTGTCCTTGGCCTGGCCATCCTCTCCATGGCGACCTGGGCACCTCACATGTATGTCTTCCTTAGAAACTTCTTCTTGGTGTCGATCCCTTCTGCCGTGTCGGCCATCGTCACGCCCAAGTGCCTCTTCGTCTTCTCCAACATAATCGTCATCTTCCTCGCCAACGAGTCGAAGCTGTCACTGGGAGGCAGCACTGATGATCCTCGCTCTCTGAGCAGTGAGGATTATATTGATGTTGTGAAAAAGCATCAGCAATTGGTTTCGACACCAGTTATGATCATGGAGAGAGATGGAGAGCTTGCCGAGATGATCAACGAGGAGGAAGAAGAAGACAGCACAGTGGATGTGCATGGGAGCCTGCCGCAGCTAGATCAATGTCATGACCAGCTGCTGGATGCTGCATCGAGCATTGCTGGTTCTGAGAAGTTGAGGGAAGACGTAGTCTATGATGTTATCCCGGTGGCCAATTTTCGTGATGCAGATGTGAGCATGGAAAACAATGAACACTCTGAACATGGAAGAATTGAGTTGCGAGAAGAGGTGATCGATGATGTGGAAGGTGAGGAGGATGAGAAGGAGGAGGAGGAAGAGATGGGGCTGCCTACAGATGAGCTCAACAGGAGAGTGGAAGAATTCATCGCGAGATTCAACATGGAGAGGCAGCTTGAGGCAAGGATGCTCGTGTGCTGCTTCTGAAGTCAGGTTTCAGTGTGCTGAGTGTGGAGTTAATTAGCTACTAGCACAAAGGAGTCGATGCGCGAAAGTTATACGGTTTGAATATATTATGTACAACAAGTTCATCTTTATGTTGGAATAAATTCTCCAGACATTTCGATATATTCCTCTACTTTTTCCTTGTAAATAAATGCTTTTATGAAATTCCATGATGATCAAAATTTGCTGTAATTTACGTGCACCATTAAGGAACTGCAAATAACTAAGTACTGATCCAAAGCATTGGTTTTAGGGAAGCACAACTGCACAAAATATGTTGATATATACTCTTCAAATATAGGATCGATATTGCAAAATTTTAGCCATTTGTCTAAGTACACCGCGTCCATTAAAATTAAATATGAATTTGTTTTGGCTGATTTGGAGATTAAAAACAGCAACAAAAAGAGGGGAATTCAGCGTAGCACGTGCTAACTCAACAGGCTATGGATGGAAGCTAAAGAACTTGCGTGCTATCTACCCTTCTGACCTGAAATGATCATTTTTGTCTTTGATGTTTGCATAAATAAGTGTTTTCAAAGAAGAAGAAATAATTTTACGAAGAGCATGACAAGGTGGTGTGGAAATTACATAATGATGAAAAATTTTCCTGTTCATTCTTTGTGCCGCAACTATTTGAAAATGAATGTGATCCATGACAAGAAGTTGCTTTGGAAACTTCATCTACCTACATTTTAAAATTAAAATTTTCTTCTGGTATTTAGAGAAAGGAGTTATTCTAACAAAAGACAATATGATGAAATAAAATTGGCCTGGTAGCCCAAATTGGGCCTTCTATACAAAGAGTGGATTCATTTAATACTTGTTCTTGTTCTTTAATGGTCAATTGGCTAATTCTTTGGTGTTTAATCCAAATAGCTATAGTGTTCAAACCCCCTAGAAACTTTTCTCATCTTGTTGAGGACCGACTATCTAAGATGGAGCTAGCACTTTGGAATAAGATTTTAGTTTGTATTGTAGCTATTTCATGGCTGTCTGGATACGTCGTAAATGATGTGGTTTTGATAAAAAGAAAAATATCTTTTTTTCAAATCGTCTCCAGGGAAGTCTATTGGTTACGTCAGCAAACATTGCTGTAAAAGGAAGATGAAATGGAGGAGATGGTTCGAGCATGTCATTCGTTTGAGGTCGTTGCTGGGACGTTTTTTTCTCGAACATGGTAGAAGATTAAACAATAGAATTTTCTTTGTTCAGTGTGCTTTCGGTGACCTTTTGGTTGCTCAAGAAATTATTTGCGCCTATAAGTTTATACAGGACACAAACCACCGGCCAGTCTATTAGTGGTACGTAGAAGCTGTGATCGTCCAAATACATGTCAAAGCACGTACGAGAAAGAACTGCCCTACTTCACTGCATGCATGATGTGACATGGAATAAAATTTACGTGTTCTGACTGTTGAACCGCACTAGCTAGTTTCACTGCATGCATGATATGACATGGAATATTTTTACGTGGAGCTCTTTGTGTTGTTCAGAATTTGAGATGTCTGTCTCACATATGCAGTTCCTAGAATTTTTTGATACCCCTAAAAAATAGATATGTATTTTATTTCTTGAATGGATCTTCTAGAAACATTTCTGTGCATGCATGCGACGTTCATCCGTCTATTTCCCGAAATGATGAAACAGTTATGCATATACATTACGCAAAATTTAAATTAAAACAGCCTGCTGTGTGAAAACCCTCACGCACGTTCATAATTTACGACAAGAGCACTTCTATGTGGCAAAAAGAAGTCAATAATTATGTCTTGTTAGTCTTTGATTCAGACAACTTTGCTATCGACAAAGTCCAACCAAATTATTATTCTGAGCAAAGCCTTTTTTTTTTTTAGTAAAAAGCAAAGCCTTTAGAAAAAAGAAAACTGGAAGTTCTTCCGAGCATCTTATTCCAGAGCCCAAAAAGATGGAAAGCGAAGCGTAGCAAGAATCTCCAAACACAGATGTCGCTTTAACACCCTTCTCTTGATTCTAGACATACCTAACACTAATAGTATTATTATTCCAAGCAATGATTGGTATGTGGATATTAGGGGTCCACCAGACAACTTAAGCAGAGCAAAATGAGATAATCAGGCATTCTAAAACAACTTGCAATTAAGCTAGTTGCAATCTTTTCCTTTTCCATTTGCAACGATCTTAATTTGACCTTTTTGCTTTCCACTGGTCACCTACTAAACATGCTTTGCTCTCTCATTAATTATAATTACTCCATGTAGTTGCACGTGGCTTGTGATTAACTGGGTGGGTGGCGTGTGCTTCCCTCGAGCTTATGCCCAACGCAAATTGCTAAATTAAATTTTGACACATTTTCTTTGCACCGAAGAAAGGAATTTATTTTCAATGTGGCATGTTGATTTCTTTCTTTGACCTCAGACAGACAGAATTTCCTTTAATCTGGTGTGTTTCAAAAGATTGATTCCAATCCCCTTTTTATGGCTTCCGCGTGTCGCTACTCGCTCGGAGCTTAGGACCAAGTGGTGGTGTTGTTGAAGCATCAAAGTACGTCCAGATTAATCAGGATGGGCAGCTAGATAATAGTAAATCAGTTCGTCTGCATGCCAAATTCATTGCGTTCTAGAAAGATTGTGACTTTGCGTGATCGATCTGGACTAGCTGCCTGTATTGCATTGCGTTTGCGTGTCTCTTCGCAAGCAAAGTCTGGCCGTTAAAGTTACATAGTTTTTATTGAAAGGCCAACAGGCAATTTCATTTAAGCAGGAGAGCAAACATATTTACTAAGGACAAGGAGCCCGGAGATTGAGACCAAAATGTAAAAAGAAAAGAAGATAGAAATATCCACGGATTGGAAACTGAGCGGACTACTCACAGCAAATGGCAGCTAGCTCCCACCAATTTCCACAATCTGAGATCGTCCATTCTGATGTTGGAGATCCGGTCAACCGAGTTGATTGTGTTTCTAAAGATTATTGAGTTCCTTTCACACTGTCTATAACCTGTACTTTTGGTTTTTTGGAGACAAATTAAGTTATGTCACTCCGGTTGACTGCACTAACTGTCTTACACCCTCACGACGAGCCGAAGAGTTTAGGGCCCAGACATTATATGTTAAGAAACCACAGGTTAATTCATTCATAAGGAGAAGGGTTGGATGCACTAAGGCTCCTTAAGGGAGCAATCCTTCGGTCGAATGCTAGGGCCTGCTGAAGGCCGGCCAAGCACCGATGAATTGTGTCTTAAGTCCATCGCAAACTTCCTTGGTCGTCTTCTTCGTCACGACCTGGAGAAGAAGATCCTCCGGTAGATCCTGAAAGAGGCGGGCTTGGCTATTTTGTCCTTCTTCACATCGACTACATCATTCGCCGTTGGGTTCACAAAGACTTCCTGGGCCTCCATGATAGCTTCCACCTTGATTGTCCACATCATGTAGTTCGTTGTCGTAAGCTACGAGTAGTTGAACAACACATTTTCATCCTTCATCGTCGAGCTCAAAAGAACGATCGACATAGCTTCCAGCTATAGAAATTTGGGTATATACTGTAACAACCAATTGTTAGAATCGAGCCCAAGAACAACACTTCAAGATTAATTGCATGATGAACGATCTTGCTGTCGTCTGTCTTATAGCTTGTCACATCCTGGCACTGGCAGTAGCCCTTACGGCAACGTGACTAGCGACGTCACAAGATAACAATAACAAATTTTCCCTACAAACTACTAATAATCTAATTAACTAGCACATGCACGCACGGATTTGCTAATCCTCATCGTGGATTTTTTCCATGGATAGATAATCTTTTTTGATGCTAAAGTTGCACCTTTGGTCTTTGGCACTTCTAATTTTAGCCAGACAGTTGGAAGAACACCAACAGCTTCGCTCAGTGGTGGGCAGACGTGATCCTATGGGCCAGGCCGCAGCAAGGCTCTCTCTCGCTGGTCTCCGAAACCATCTGGCACATTTAGCTGGAGCGTAACAATCGCATATTTAGACAAGCAGAGCGCCAACGTCCTATCTTCCTCCAACTCCTGCTCGACGACCCGTGGTTGTAGATGGCCACAGGAGTTCTTTTTGTAATTACCTAATTAATCACGCCCAGGGGAGGGTTTGTTCCCCAAATTTTGTACTCCTCTTCTCTTGACCAATAGAAGACGGTACTCTTGTCATTTGCTCAAAAAACAAATCTCGTTAAACTACACAAACTATTATTACCATGTCAAGGGTAGAACGAGAGTGAGGTAGTTTTGGCGACAGCAGCACTGCAGCAGGTTGCCCAGCGGCCATTGAAAAGCTAGCTGCTGCATCTATCGGTGGTTGGGGTCCTTGAGGATTGATGTTGGAGAGCAGAATGGCCGGCATGGCGGAGAGACGCCAAAAGAGCCCAATCCAGCTGCTCCGAGCTAGACGTTTAATGCTATTACTGTTTCAGTAGGAGCTAGCTTCCTAACCAGCGTGTGTCTATCGCATTGCCTTGTGTTTGTTTGATGCTTTCAGAAACAAAATGTTTATGGGCTGCGATTTTCTCACTGGAATTAAACTGGGTTTGTTTGACGTGCTTTAATTTACTGTTCACGGATGCCGATAAGCACGTACGTACGGCCTATCTAACACAGTTATAGATCGATGTAGCTAGTCCCATCCAGCTGTAAACCTTACATGTTCATGTTCATCATCGCTCAAACAATCGAGATAAAGCTCAAATGCCACATGCGGCCTTTGGTTTAGGTGAGTGCGGCTAGCTAGCCGGCTAGGTTAACTTTGGATGCATGCTATTAATTAGGGCTTAATAAGATGTATGTGGCCGACGAAATGGACAAGGTTCATGGAGCTCACCAACTTGGCACCTGCAGATGGAGCATGGCGAAATGGACAAAGTTGCAACAGATCATCGAGCACCTATTGATTGGACAAACGATTTTACTTATCTCCCAATGATCCATCTAGCTCGTTTCTCGCCGTACATTTGTGAAACAGCTGGTGCATGCACGTACGTTGCATGCGCTGTGGAATTTTCTTTCATGTTGCATTTGCAACTTGCATGTGAAGAAATCCATCTCGTTTCGATAGGTGGGTGCACTAGCTAGCTTCTTGTAGCGATGGGACTCAAGCTAATTAACTTAGCATGGTGTTCCCAGAGCCATGCATGTGTATAGCTCATAGACTAGCATCACTCTGTGAAAGAGAACTTAGGCCCTGTTCTTTTGAGCTGATATGAATGACTGAACGGCTGAATGGCTGAAATGACTGAACTTCGAGAGCTTTTTGAGGTAGTCTCGAGATTCGGATACATTTCGTTTGACTTACTTTTTAAAGCGTTAGAACCCACCTTCAAAACAACGAAAAAACGAACTCAAAAAACTCAAAGCATATTTGTTTTCAAAACGTAGATAAGCCGTAAAGCTGTTAAGCCGTTAAGCTGAAAAGAACTGGACCTTAATTAGACACTTGCCAAAGCTAATTTGATTTCTTGTGCAATTAAGAGGCACTTACAAATTACTCCATATAGTAGCTGATTAATTCCCTTTTAATATTCTGGACTTTTCATTTCCTTTTTGTACTATTTTGCATAAACTTTGCATTTTTTTTTGAGAAAGAACTTTGCATGTTAATTAAAAGTGTATGATTAAGTCATATATATGTGTGCCGTCCGGTACGTTTTCGGGTCACTAAAAATTAGCTGTGGCAAGTTAATTAGTTTCTCTGGTATTATCACTTTAATTGGCGCCTCTACCCTGTAGTATGCGTACACAATTTCTATTGTCGTAGTCAAATAGGACAACGGGAAGGGTGACACCCTCAGGGCCTCGTGGCTTACCTTGAGGAAGAAGAAGAGCGGACCCTAATATCCATTTACAGGAGCCCTGGGGTTGATTATATGGGATAAGATTCGTCTTACCCTCTCATCAACCCGCTTTACAAGAGTGTTTTATCCCATTTGCAAAAGTGGACATCTCATAATTAAGCTTGCCTTCACAAGTCATTTCTAGGACTTGGCCGAATGCTCTTTTCTGACATGCTAAGGGTTGTGCATCCTACTGCTCTTGCGTGAGGGAGGCTCCTGCCACTAAGGGTTGACAAGCCAAGGGACATCTCTTCGCCGGTTGCACTTGCACCACTGAGGCACTGACCCATAAGCCCTATTTGTCGCCGCGCCTTTGCCCGCAACCCGCGCGCCGTCGTTTGCCCTTGCTGCATAACGCCGATCGAGACCCTCATCACCGCCTTGCTCGTCGTCGGCCCCCACTAGAACATCGCCGCCCAGTGGAGAGCCCGCCACCACCGCGGCCCTTCTCTCCCTCTCCCTTGCCCCTTAATTACCCCTTTTCTAGGCTAGATGGGCCAACAGTTTCGATGCTTGTTTTCTAGATCATATCCTAAGGCATATTTCATAATTTCAATTATAACTCTAATTATACTTTACATATCCCAAACTATCTTTTATAATTTTAACTGTAACTTACGGTTCATATAAGACAATCGCCGCATATAGTAGCTTCATTAGAGACGGTTTAGAATATATAAACGTCTAATTAATGAGTCATCATATTGGATGTTTTTACCTCCAAAACCATCTCATGATGTGCACCCAAAAAAGATGCTTCCTAATCATAAACCGATCGACTCCTATTCTGCAAATTTATATGGGACATTTATAGAGCTTAAACTGTCCTAAACCTACCTAGCATTTGAAGCAGTTTTTTTTAAACCGTCTTTTTCTTTGTCCCATCCCAAAATAACAAACAATTATAGATCATGCATACCGAAATCATTTTAAAATATGTGTCATATATTATAGGTTCTAATTCTATACTATTGCTCCTTTCCATGGGAGATTAATTTTGTGACATTTTCATGCAAGCTTTGCAGAAAGGAAATTATACGAAATTTCAGAATGTTATAGCCATACCAACCAGATTCAAGCAAGTTTTGGTATATATATCTCATAATTTAAAAGGTAAAAACCCCCACATATATTTGGAAAGAAAGGCTTATATACAACTGAATAAAGATTTGTTAATGCTTGAATTAAGCTAGCAGAATTGTATGGCAAGGCGCTCTGGCATCCAAAAACATATTTTGCAACAATATAGCAGTATCAACTGCTTTCATTGCGCTTACATTAATTATCAAGGTAACAAGCTAGGAACCCTCACACCCAACTGCTTTTGCAAAGAAGATCCCATTAAGAACAAAGCAGCGAACCAGCAAAAAGGGAAAAGAATCCATTGATTTGAACGGGAGAATAACTTAGCGAGCGAGGGAAATAATAGTTCGGCCACGCTACGTACTATCCTATTATAAATAGGCCATCCCCATACGTGAATACGTGATACATGTGCGTTCCTTAGGTTCTTGGTGTTCTCATGTATATGCGCTCTCTTCTCTTCGCCCCAGCAAAACCAAAACCAAAACCAAAACCAACCCAACACCACGACGTCCCATTGCAAGAAAAACCGCCATGGAAAGAGGCCTTGCAAGCCAGCTCCAAGCCTTCTTCAAGGTCACCCTCCTTGGCCTGGCCATCCTCTCCATGGTGACCTGGGCACCTCACATGTATGCATGCATGAGGAATTTCTTCACGGTGTCGATCCCTTCTGCCGTGTCGGCCATCGTTACGCCCAAGTGCCTCTTCGTCTTCTCCAACATCATCGTCGTCTTCCTCGCCAACGAGTCGAAGCTGACACGGAGCAACACACAGTCTATGAGCATGGAGAGCTATACCGATGTTGCGAGACATCTGCCTGTGGCTTGGACACCGGTGGACAAGGAGGTACATGGGGAGCTTGCTACCGAAGAGATGGCCGTCGTTGAAGAAGAAGAAGAAGGCTCGATGGGGGTTGTACATGAGAGCCTGCCGCAGCTAGATCAATGTGACCAGCTGGAGGCTACATCGACCATCATTGCTGCTGATAAGAAGTTATTGACAGAAGATGTGCTGGTCAGTGATGTCTCGGTCGCCAATTCTGGTGATGGAGATGAGTGCATGGAAGAGGAAGAACACCTACGACAGAGAAGAATTGAATTGGGAGAAGATGTGATCGATGAAGAGGAATGTGAGGAGGAGGAGGAGGAGATGGGGCTGCCTACAGATGAGCTCAACAGGAGAGTGGAAGACTTCATCGCGAGATTCAACATGGAGAGGCAGCTTGAGGCAAGGATGCTCGTGTGCTGCTTCTGAGTACAGCTTTTTGGTGGTAGTACAAGCAGTCTAGCACCTGATTATTAGGAGTCGATGCACACCAAGTTAATCCTAATCATTGTACAAAAGTTGGAATAAAGTGAACCTACTTTTTCATATATTCCACTATGCATGTTTACCGGTGAATCAATACTTCACGAGATGTGATGATGGTGAAAAATCATGATGGAGAGAAATGGTAGAATATTTCGAGGAATGTAGAGTTGAGATGGTTACCGAAGCTTCGGAGGAATTTAGTTTAAAAAATAACGTGGTTTAATTGGTGTTAAGTGAAAATGTCGCTCGGGGATGACTCTTGGTGTAATCTTTTTGTTGTAGTGTTGTCACGACCCCCTGCGTCACCACAGGGAATCCGACACCATGATCTGATACTAGCCCAGACTAGTACCTCATGATAGACAATTCAACGGCTATCATCGCTGGCATTCCATTATATGTGCAGCTGCTTCCCTGTCACGAGCTGGCATCACGCGAGCGTGGGAAAAAGCAGCAGGCTGCAGTCTACGCGCCTATGTATTAGTTTGAATTTTGTTGCACATGCACATGCTGATAGATGCAGGCAGCGCTTGATATTGATAGGGGAGCTGCTGCACATGCTCTTAGATATGATTTTTCTGTTAATTTAGAAAGAAACAATAAAAAATGACAATGGAGAACATTCGAGCAAATCATTTTGCACCGCACTTAACAATTTAGGCAAAGTACGTTTGGACTGTCTCGACTTAGGCGTTGTTCTTTTTAGTGTTAAAGTTGAATTTTACTGTAACTAAATTTGAGAGTTCTCGAAAAGGAGTCTAATTAAAAAGGCTAAAAAATAATTTAAAAAATAATTTTAAGATCTTTGATATGAACATTAAAAGTTTTGAAAAAATGTTACAAATTATTACAACATATAGGCTATATAAAAAATAACAAATTTTGATACAGTAAAACTCAACCCAACTTTACGCTGAAAAAACAAGACCTTAATTATACTTAATTAAAATAAGTATTAGTAAATCAATAAAACAATTTTTTAGCTTTTTTTATGGCACCATCTCTAAAAATTTTCAAAATAATATAAACAAGTGAATAATTATAGGAAGTTCTGTTTTAAAATTCAGTTAACATTGAGTCATTCAACTAATTAATACTGGTGGGCAAAATTTCTTGGCTTGTACTAAACTTCGAATCTGAATGGTAGGGATGGAAGCGAAAATATGTACATGCATAGTTCTTTAAAAAAAAAACGTACGTATGTGGTATGCCTTTTCTAGCTGTGTATTTTGTGGCAATGAAGTTAGTGTTCCCGCTTTAGAGTTTGTACATAAAAAATTTGATCAACGAAGGGAAAAATATTATATATATTAACAATTAAATGTGCGTATATAAATATGTGCTAAAAGACCATTCTAGTGGTACTGTGGTTGCAGCAATAGTTGTCCAAATACTCGTCAACTTACGTACGAGAACTGCGCTGTACTTCACCGCATGCATGGATGTGACATGGAATAATTGCACGTGGAGCTCTCGGAGTAGTTATTGATAATTTGTGGTGCATGTCTCACATGCTCTATTTGTGCACGTAGAAAGTTTGTAAGAGTCGAGGTATATCGAGTTATTTGAGAAAATATATGAGTCTAAGTAATATTATGTTTGGATACTACATATATTTTTAAAAAATATGGTGTGATAAATTAAATCAATATGATCTATCCATTTTTCTTTTTGAACGCAAAGGACGTTATTCCATTCACGAAGAGAGAAGAGTACAATATATACAATAGGTAGAGGGGGGGGGGGAGGGGGGGAGTGTGACCTCACTCTACCAAGATGTAAGTCTCCATGGAGCACTACCACTAATATCCGATTGAAGACCGAGCACCTCAACCCCCCAACTGTTGCATTGCCACCTCGGAAGCTCTGCCACAACCACCATTGCTAATCACAAAGCGGAACACGTAACTTGTCCTAGTCGACAGCCGCCATTGCCGTCCAAGATGCTCGGTCAAGACGTCAGAGGACGTCAGTTGTCACCACTGATCAGGATGCTTGACCACGACACCAACCGCTCCAATGTTAATAACTGCAATGGGAGGACAACCACATCGCTATAGACTGCATGCCAAAGGGAACAACGAACATCGCTGCCACAAGATAGAGGCTTCAACTGAAGCTTATGATCACATAGTCGATCAGCACCACGGGTACTGTGGCCATCACTGAGCTACATTGTTTCAGGCTACCGAGGGATAAAACGTCCCTCCACTGCAGGCCACCGAAGAACGGGAGTCACCGCTATAACGGGAGGGGGTGACAACTACGCTTGAACCGGCCACCCATTAATTTCTAGGGATCCAACGTTCAAATTCATGTTTTTTTTACTACTAGTATATATAGTCTTTTACTGTGGAAATGTATTGTTATGAGATGGATGCACTCTAAATGAGGGATAAAAGAGCTCATCTTTTAAACGGATGGATTCATTTCATTGTCTTCCAATTTCTTTGCAGTTCAAGAAAGTTCTCTAATTTTACCATTGGATTTATATATATCGTACTCCCTCCGGTCACAAATTAAGTATCATTTTGGAATTGATACAGTCTTCAAAATATACCTTTATAACCACTATTACTATCAAAATTCATTTATGAAACACACTAAAATTACCATAGAATTTTATATATTACGAAAATACTCTTTGAATGAATCTATACCTACGATTTTTACGTACTCAATGTAAATAATTTTTAAAGATATTATAGCTGAAGGTGACTTGCACGGGCTTCAAATGACACATATTGTGACCGGTGAAACTGCGACTTAATTATACATTGTAGTATTTTTGGCTCAATATATAGACGAAAATAGTGGCTACGCACGGCACGTGCGTTCAACAAAGTTTCGGTCACTTTAATAATATAGAGTATGTATGCATTTTATTTGTTTGTAGGCCATATTGGTATGGCGCGCGTTTGCAAAAACATTTCAGTTATATGTTCTTAAATTACTTTGCTTTCTGATCTAATTGCAAATCATCAAACAGTTATTGTGTGTGTGTGTGTATTTAATTACGAAAAGGCGTTTGTGAAAAGGAGAACAAGAGTTTACACGTGGACCAAAAAAAAAAATCAGTATATATTCTGTGTTGGTAGTCTTTTATTCAGACAACTTTGCTATCATCAAAGTTCAACCACCTTATTTTGTGAGGAAAATTGCCTTCAGAAAAGAGTGTTACTATATTCCAAAGCCGAAAAATATGGAAAGCGAGGCATAGCATCTCCAAGCACGGTGTCACTTTAATGCTTTTTCTTGGCAAGTTGGCATTGGCCTGATAGTAGTATAATATTTTTATTCCATGCAATGATTGGTAAGTGGATATTACTGGTCCACAAGACAATTAAGCTAGCAAAAAAGCGAAACATAACACAAGTCGCAATCTATATAGTTTTCTGTATTAATTGAATCGTTGCCATGCTATTTATACCGGTCTTAACATGCTAAACAAGTATCTATAAGTGCACGTGGCTTGTGCGCACACTTGCGACTCTGCGTTTTGTGAACTGATTCTATCTGCATCTGCATTAGACGTGGGGCCTCTCGGGATTTGAAGTCCAACGCAAATTTTCTCTCATTTTCTTTGCAACGAAGAAATGAAACTTTATTTAATGTAGCATGATTCTTGCTTTACGCTGACAGAATTTAATTTCTTTAGTCTGGTATTTCGAAAGACTGAGAACCTCTAGCTGATCCTTTTCGATCGATGATTCTACGTACGCGTGTCGCCACCAATTGTTGATTTTGTTAAGTAGGTATATCGACAACCATTTAATTCCGCATTGGCATGTTTTTAGATTTTAATGGAAATGATTCCAACACCTACATCCAAAAGATATAAACCACCCAAAAATCTTACAAGAATACATAAAACAGCTCCCAATAGAGTTTAAAAGAAAATTAACAAAGTGAGGCACCACACAATCTATTAATTATTAGTCCTTCAATCATACACGATGATTATTGAAGAAACTTATTAAATATATATTGAGTTATTGATACGTCATGATGATAACTTTAATTTGTGCTCATGCATGGTCCTTCTCCATAGCTATGATATCGTAGCTATAGTATATGCCCTCTCTAGACGTACGCTACTATAGAGCGCCTCTTCCGAGCTGGCTCTCATCACGTGCTACCAGTTCACTTCAAAGGTCACATTAATTGCCAGTGGACATCGAGTTCCACTAGTTTATAACACATGACGGTCAAATCATAGTTTTTTGGACGAGTGAGGCCGAAACCCAAGTAAGATGCTATGTATGTGTGGACCAACCTCTAAGGTGGGCTGGCTCTAAGCTAACTTCAAGCTAGGGTGTTACAAAACATTGATTGTCCATCCTGCGTTGTGTGCCACCAATGATTGTCCGTCATGCGTTGTGTGTCTTCGATGCATAAGGAGGGCGAGGTTGTTAGGACATATCCAATGTTAACTCCAAATTTAACATTACAACTACCCCAATTAATATCATACCAATAGGGCTGAGAGTAAAATATAAGAGAGAAAAATATACGGGTTGTGTAGGAGAAAATAGAGAGTGATTGGATAGCGAGGAATAATTTTAAAATAAAGTTAGAATAGGGTTAACACTGAACATGCTTCTACAGCTTAATCACGTCTAATGCGTTAAACATATGCATGTATAGCTATTTCGATAGGAGCAATAGCTAACCAGCATGTATCGTATCATATCGCTGTGTGTTGTTTGGAGGGTTGCTTTGCTTAATTTGAAACAAATGACATGCATGCCTGCAGTTTTGCTAGGGAAATCGTGCTTGTTTGATGCGCTTTTCGCTGTTTATGAACATGGATGACATGCTGACAAGCACGAACGTACGGTCTGTCCTTGTGCTTCAAGCCTGAACAATTGAACATCCAGCTGTGTCCTTACATGTTCATTGCTGAACAATCGAGATAAAAGAGCATATCCCCACATGCAATCTTTGTTTCTGGGGCTTTTTAGATTTAAAGTGCAGCTAGGTTGTTGAATACCAGGGTTGGATTAGACTCGAGACATGACACACACTTTACTTGGCGACAGCTAGCTGTTGATCTCATCAGCATCCTGTGATCATCGCTCGACAAATCCTCCATGTGCACCATCCGACCATGTCACAGAAATGTTAGGGCCGTAAAAACGATCAAATTGTACAGTTAAGCATCTGGCTAGCTGCTCTGCTGCTAGCACATTGCAATTTTTCCTCGAGTGCAAAACGCGCATGATAAGATTGATGTGCCAGGTGAAATTGACCAAATTAAAAAAATACACATGCAGCAGCAGCAAGCTGTTGGGACAAACGATGTTGGATATCTCCCAGCTGGGTTCATCTCCCTCCTCACTCAGCCGTAGATCGATGAAACAGCTGGTATTGCGCTGTGGAATCATCACGAACGCTCCATGCATGAGCTGCTGATATTTCTGATCGGATTCAGTCGCGTGCGCATGCCAAATTGCCAACCTGTGTGCGCGATCGACCTACCTACTGGCAAAGTAGCAGTAGCACCGGTGTTTTCTTCTTATGAAATCGAAACTTTGTAGGGCACCGTTACTTTACCAACATTCATGTAAAATCTTTGCAAAAAGCTTGGTACTTAAAACTAAGAAATGAAAGTCCAAGCATATATGAGCTAAGCTCCTTTAATATATATATTTTTGACTTTACGTACTAGTAAGAGTATCCCAACAGCTCTTCGGTATCACCATTTAAAATACTACTCACGGGGATGAATAGTGTTTTACAGAGTGGTTTAGCGCCCGTTTGTTTGAGTTTCTAGTCAGCATGTAGCCTCAGAAGCCAGAAGCTTCTAGCTTGTTTGAGTTGCAGCTTCTCTAAAGGTGCTTATGAAAAAAAGTCATAAAAACTTGCTTCTCAGGGATCATTGTACAATTTGGGCTTTGGAGGGCTTTTGGCTTCTTAGAGAGGGGTTTCAAAAGCTGACTGTTTGTTTGAACTTCTTGCTTCTGATGCTAGAAGTTGGCTAAAAGCTCAAACAAATAGGGCCTTACAGGGACCGTACATGTTGGGGATGCTCTAATACTTTATACTTCCATACAGCTTTATAATCGTTGTATATTAACTAAAATAACATTGTGTAGCTCGCTTTCGGTCCTTTTTGGTTCGCGGTTCTAGTTTACAAAATTTATCATTTTTGTACGAACCATTCACTGTAACATTTCGTAATATTTTCGTAACACTGCAATAGTGGCATGTATTTAATCAACCCATCTTATAAATAATAGCAATAAATTAATGAAAAAAGTTGTATTTTGAAACTATGTCGATGTTGAAAATGTAAAATATTTATAAAGGGGATACTTGAGAAGAAGAAACCATGATCACAGCTCACAACACAATCTTGGAACAAACAGCCCGAGCACACTATGGAAAAGAAAACAATAATGTCATTGGATTGGAAGGGATACCTTAGCCTCTGAGGAAACCACGGAGAAGCTAGGTCCGTATCAACTTTCCGTGATGCTTTCCACTTATAAATACCCCATCCGGGACCATAGATTTTCTTGCATCTGTTTCCAAACTCGATTGATCCAAGCTATCAAAACATAACATTAGCCATGGCCAGAAGCTTTGGAAGCCTACTCCAAGCCTCTCTGCTTACCCTAACCCTCCTCTCTGTGGCACCTTGGGTGCCCTCCGTGTATTCTTGCTTAAGGGCCTTCTTGTCGTCAGTTCCTACCGTGGCGTCGGCTATGGCTACGCCAAGGTGTCTCTTCGTCGTCTCCAACATCATCGTCCTCTTCCTGATCACCAGCGAGTCGAAGCTCTCAGGGAGAAGCAGTGCTGGGTCTCTGATCGTCAGCAATAATGGTCATGTTGTGCGCAACGTGGTCGGCAAGATGGACAATGGAGACGAAGGCCACGTTGCTGAAGAAATGAGCAGCAGAGAAGACCAAGATGCCAGCATCAACATGATGGTAGCAGATGAGAATCTGCCTCATCAGCGCTGCCAAGACCAGGAAGATGTTTCAGCTGTGGTTGACGTTGAGAGAATCAAAGAAGAAAGGGATGCTGCTTCGGCCATCGTCGGTGTTGATGGATACAGGCAAGATTTGCAGAGAGAGGGAGCAACAGCAACTGATGATGAGGCGCAAGAGGATGAAGAACAGTGCGGGCAAGAGCCGGAGAGGGGGCTGCCGGCCGACGAGCTGAACCGGCGGGCGGAGGAGTTCATCGCGAAATTCAACATGGACAGGCAGCTAGAGGCAAGGATGCTCGTTTGCTGCTACTGCTAAAGTAGTTAGTGTTCAGTGTTAGGAGAGCCTTTTCTGCCGCGAGCAAATATTAGGGGAGTTTTCCATGATATATAATATTCATCCCTTGTATAGAATCTTGGGATAGATTAAGTTGCAAGAATCTTTTCGATAATTAAGTTCTTTTTATTTCTGTGCACAAGTACCCAATCTTTAAAGTGGTCAGCCTTAATTTGAAATTGGATGAGCCGGTTTTTTCCACAAAATGAAAGGCCGGATACATGTACAGAGTTCTGCCCTGTTGCTCAAAAAAAACGAAAGGACACGAGTTGAGTTAAAAGGCAAAGCATTATCGATGCCTAGTCTATATGCAGTTAATTTGTTTGTTGCAAAGATAAAATACTGCTTGACTTTTGTGATTGTAATTTTTCAGGAGGTCCACAAAAAGAGGTTGTAAATCTGCCATTTTTTTCTTATATTGAGTACTAGTAGGTTGTTTATAGGGTTTATTGCATTCATACCATCATTAAGGTTTAACTTATAGAAGAAATGCCCTTATAAATACAGAAGCGGTAGGACAATCTTAACTAGATTTTCTAAATTTAAGTCATAATTGATTTCTTTGATATTAAGTAATTATTTGAATAAGATGAGTGGTCAAAGTACATGTCAAAAAAGTCAAACGATCTATAATTTGGAACGGAGGGAGTACCAGACAAGGGGATGAAAACATCTCCCAAAAAATTCTATAAATACACAACATATAGACATTCCAAATAAACATAATTTAACGATATAAACAATCTCAATAACAACTAACTTTCCATAAGCTAAATATCAGCGCCATCTCAACAGTCAAAATTTCTAAGTTTTTAGGATGGAAGGCACGATGATTGTTTATAGAATTTCGAAATTTTAAAGTTTCTAAATTTCAAAATACGGGCGCAAGGATGGAAGACGCTAATACTGGAGTGGTCGTCGTGGTTGAGGTCGCAAATGTGACGGTCTACATGGACGGCGCAACACCGTTTGAGGCACTCTTGCGATGTTGGGGCTAGACACAACGCTCTAGGGACGGTGTCAAGAACACAACACCAAGGGATGAGTTGAGGACATGTTTGTGGCCTCGTCGAGGGCTGGATCAACAACACCAAGGCTGGAGTTGGGGTCAGGGGTCGGGGACACCATGCTACTGTCGGGGTTGCGAGTGCTCGCTCTTGATCTGGCGCCGCTGCATCGAATATGAGGACGTCGGGGTCGCAGATGCTAGGTTCGAGGACGCCAGAGGCAACAGCGTCGAGGACGAGGCCACCGTAAAAGGGAGGACATAGGTAGGAAGTCGGGAACGGGCACATCGGGGCACCGCCACGTGTGGGCAGGACAAGGTTGCTGGGGGCCAGATCTGGAGCCGACAGCGAGGAAGAGGGCATCACCAACGGGGGTTGATGTAGGGGTCGAGAACTCGAGATGAGCGAAGATGTGAGGACGCTAGCCGGAGCTGTGAGTGTGACATGGTATAGCCCAGCGTCGGAGGCGAGGAACGTGGGGATGATGGGGCCAAGGCACCACAAGCTGGTCACACAGGGGGACGAGGTCGCTATCGACGTGACGATGTCACTGGAATGCTGCCGGGAGCTTGCGATTAGGATCTAGATCTGAAAAAAAAAATGGGATGGAGAGAGAATATTGGTGGTTTAATTGCCCAAGTTAAATAAACCTTGCATGTAGTTGAAGAAATCATAAGATTACCGTGATATTTTGCACGTTGCTGAACCTTACGTAAGTTTGACCGGTTTAAAAAACGACCCAGAATTGCTGATAGCTATTTAGAAGCTTGCTCCCAAACAATAATAACGAGCGAGGTGGCCCGCGCGTTTGCGCGGCTAGATTTGTTTAGACATATAAGTTTATCTCTAACGCATAATCTATCTCTAATATATCGGATTGGATTTATAGTTTATCTCTAATATATTATATCAAAATTAGTATCTTATATGAATTTCTAATATTTTCTTTTAATCTAAGCCGCATAGTTCTTTTATTTCTTTCTTGATTTATGTGAGAATTTCTTTGATTAATCTAGACCGTTATAATTTGGTCCCACCATTAATCAAACGGCTAAACTGATCATATTATATCATTTTTAGTATTTAATCCGAATGTCTAATATTTTTATTTTAATCTAAACCGTTATAATCCAGCCACAAAAATCAACGACATTGATCTTTTTTTTTCTTGATTTATGTGAGAATTTTTTTATTGATCTAGGACGTTATAATTTGGTCCCACCATTGATCGAACGGTTAAAATAATCTGTGTGATGTATAATTTCTAATATATCGGATTAGATTTAGAGTTTATCTCTAATATATTAGATCAACTTTAGTAATTTGTTATATAGATTAATATTGACCGCTAGATTTATGTAACATTATCCTCATCCAACGATGCAGATCTTTTCTTTATTCTGATTAACATGAAAAACTCTATAATTTTCAGATTAAGAGTTTATCTCTAATATATTAGATCAAATTTAGTAATTTGTTATAAAGATTAATATTGACCGCTAGATTTACATAACATTATCCATATCCAACGATGTAGATCTTTTCTTTTTCTGATTAACGTGAAAAATTCTAGCATTTTTTGATTAACGTGGGATTTTCTAGGATTTTAGGATTAATGTGGTGACTTCGTTTAACTCTGCTTTATATATATAGTAGATAGATAGATAGATAGATAAATAGATAGTAGATGTACGTACGGATACATGTGTGTACGTGCATATGTGTTTTTTTTCTAACTTTAAAAATTTTCAAGATGTTTTTAAGAGTCGGGTTCATTTTGTTTTGATATTTTTTATGAGTTTAACCGGGCAAAACCGCGGCCTGCGGTTGCGGGACGGTTTCATATCGCTGATTGGCGCGTCTAGGGGCGGATTTAGGCCCATGGCAAAGGGGGCTTCAGCCCGGGGCGTGGCCTATATTAGCAATACTACCCCCGGTATATGTGCCCGTTAAATTCTATACACAAGCTTCAACTCACAAGGCCTAACAGCCAAGGCGCAAGCGCAGCAAGGCCTGGGAAAAATGGCCATGGGTTTGGGCATTTGGGCTTACGATGCCTAGCTTGCAGCCTGCTCGTTGGTTGCTGTGCACAATACAGCAACGACCAACGAGGCCTCCCAAACTCGACCCTCTTCACAACTCACAGCGCCGCAGAATCGTAGATTGGTGACGCCGTGACGGCTAGACGCAGAGACCCCAAATGGCGAAACTAGATCGCATGATCGGCGCCTGATCACAGATCGCCTGATCGGTGAGGACCGCAACTCCGCAAGGTTGCATCGCTGCGAGATCGCGACGGCTGACAGGCAATCGATCTGATCTTGATTTTTTACAACGTCCAGTAAAGTGGTAAGGGCACCTTTTGAGTCCTCTTTTTGTAGTTACTGTTTACTAGTTACTAGTATAATTAGTAATTAATTTATGATTTACCATTTATATAAGATTTTCTGTTAAAAATTTGAATTAGGGTAGTCGGATAGAGAATGAAGAGAAATTTGATATCTTATTTCCAACCACAACTACAATCTAATCAAACTCCTCTAGAAACGGTAGAGGAAAACAATCATGGTGCCGAACTCAATCCAGATGACATTGCTGCTGATCTCGGGCTTCGAAAACCAATGGGTTATATGGTTAAATCTCTGTATGAATTATTTTTCTATTACATCTTTTTTTGTTACATGAGTAGATAATGAACGAGTGATTAATTTTTAAATATTTTTCATGAATTTTTAGTATATTAAATTTTAGCCCGGGGTTTATCAAAATCCTGGCTCCGCCACTGGGCGCGTCAGTGGGCGGTGCTCGTACGCCTCGACGGCGCATCCGTGGTCAGGCAGGCGTCCCTGACGCCTTCCACGTCTGATGGCCTGCACCTACGTGTCCTCCCTCCAGAGCTCCCTCCCATGCCTCCGCTCATGCATACGCTATCTCCTTCTTGCTTCGACTGTTGATGAGCATCGAGTATTCGAGTAAGCCGAAGAAGAAGGAAGAAGAGAGAGGTCGAAGGATCAAAGATCAGTGCCATGATGGATCTGGCCAACGGTTTGCTGAACTGGGTGGCGACGCCGGCCATGGTGGCCAGCCTGCTCCTCTTCTACCCGCCCTACTGCCTCTTCAGAGCCTGCTACTCCTTCCTCTCCTACCTCTTCCCCGAGGACCTCGCCCGCAAGGTCGTCCTCATCACCGGCCCCTCCTCCGGCATCGGCGAGGTGACTGCCCGCTCAAGGATTCATAAGGACATATATATATTGCTCCGTCTGGAATGCTCTTGATTAAAAATCTTTGATGCTAACTTGAGCTCCAAATCTAGAGTTGAAAGTTTTGTTCTTCGTAATACTGTTTTCCACTGCTTACATATATAGCCCCCTGATTGTTTTTTCCCTATGTGATCTTTATTTTTTTCCCTGTCTAATAAGACATGCAGAAAGCGTTGTTATCATCAATTAAGCTGTGCCAAATTATTCCCTCCTGCAGCAATTAGCCTACCAGTATGCTGCACAAAGGGCATCCCTGGTCCTAGTTGCAAGAAGGGAATGGAGCCTCCGACAGGTTGCCGATGAAGCATTCCAGCTTGGAGCGCCGGACGTACTCATTCTCCCAGGCAATGTCGCTAACCCTGAAGACTGCAAACGATTTGTCCAAGGCACTATCGATCACTATGGCAGATGCAAGTCTCAAGCTCTACTAATTTGGTTTAATATACTTCTGCAGAAACGACATTTAGGCATCTAATTGAGGTTTACACTTGTATTTCAGTGGACCATCTTGTATGCAATGCTGGCATCGCAAGTGTAGGAGCCTTTGAGGAGATTCCAGACGTTACCAGCTACAGCTCTCAGCTTGTGATGACCCAATCTCTGATGCTTCTACTCTCGTCACTTGTTATGGTACATATATATCCATCATGAGTGTCAATTTAACAGCCTGTGCCCTGTGCTGTACTGCTTTATTTTCAGGATGTGAACTTCTGGGGTTCAGTTCAGACGACTTCTGCTGCACTTCCTCATCTGAAGAGGAGCAGGGGAAAAATCATGGTCACTGCGTCGGCTACCGGATGGAATCCTGTTCCACGAATGAGCTTCTACAACGTAATCTTGTTTATTTCCATAAGTTCCACCGAATCGGGTGCATTTGATCGTTGAGGCTGATATTGTTTTTTGGCAACTCTCTCATAGGCTGCCAATGCTGCGCTGATAAACTTCTACGAGACACTGAGGACAGAGCTCGGGAACGAAGTTGATATCACAATAGTGACACCCGGGTGGGTCGAGTCTGAGATGTCCAAAGGGAAATTTCTCAAGGAGCATGGTGAAGTGGAGGTCGACCAAGAAATGAGAGACGTGAGGGCACTCATTCTCATTACTTCTTATATTTTTCGAACAAACATTAAATTTTTTTCTATATTCAAAAACTAAGTTCCCGTTACATCAGAAAACCAGCATATATACAGGACATCAACCGATCATTAGAATTCTACCAATCAATGAAAAATGGGTTCTGTTACGAATTACGCTGATGCAAGATCACGAACGACACCAGGAGACACGATGTTTGGTAACGCAGTTCGGCTTTCGCCTACATCTGCGGGGCTCTGATTATGGGCGCTCCTCCCCAATCCATAATACCGCAGCACACCGGCTAACCAGGTCACGGCCACATGCCGGCCGCTGACCTCCTCTCTTGCCTATGCTACTATTATGAAGTCGTTGTCTTGGTTACACCAGGGCTGCCTCCCTTTATATAGTGGAGGCCTGGATAGAGTCCGACTCTAACACTAACCAACCCTGCCTATTACAACACAGAGTCCTTATAACCTACTCGTACACATATTCGACACAATACCTAACAAAACTAAAATGCAAAGAAACCGGATAAGCTTCGATCAGCAAATTAAGGGATCTCTAAAAATTCAAATTAATATTTAGCTCTAATCAAATTGATTAGCCACTCTAAATAGGAAATTTAACTTTGGAAAATTTGCAAAAATCCACTTGCAATATAAGGGTTTTTATATGCCCATCTGCAAGAACTTTTATTTCAGTCTTACACCCATATTTTTTTATATACCTACTTTGGAGCCGGTTGTACAGTTGACAGTCCAATTTCGGCTCGTTGGCTAGGCTAATCTGCTCGCTGGCTCGACTCACTTTCGGCTAACCGTCCGTAGGGTTTTTGTGGTGCTGCCTAGCCCATAGGCCTGACTAGTCACACTGGTCGTGCGGCTCGACACATCGTCGGCATTCGGCGCTCGGCGGAGACCAGAGATAAAGGTGGCGCTTAACGGGATCAGGGCAAGTTGCCGGAGCAGCGTGAGAAGAGGACCAATGTTGTGTTGCTAGGCTCGTTCGTGCTGACTAGGTGGCGGTCGTCAGAGCAGCAGCGTGAGATCGACAACATAATATGTCATTTTGTTCCTAGTATCATGCGGCGGCGCAAATACCCTACATGTTGTTAGCCGAAAATGAGCCGAGCCAACGAACCGAAATTGTACAGTCAATTGTATAAGTAGGTATATGAAAATAAATAAAATTTATGGGTGTGTGGCTGAAATAAAAGTTCTTGCAAATGGTTATATGAAACCCATTATATTGCAAGTGGGGTTTTGCAATTTTTCCTTTGAACTTATGCAACTCGTGGATATTCGAAGAACTCGAAAAAATGTGACCCCCGGCGACTGTGCTCGGCGAGACCCAACCATGCCGGCGCTGCGGCTACCAAGAGCCCCCGTAATAACTTCGTATAGCATACATTATACGAAGTTATACGAGGCGGGCGCATGGGCGAGCCCCCTCTGAAGACGAGACGAGGGCCCCACGCGCCAGGCGGGCGCATGGGCGAGCCCCCTCTGAAGACGAGACGAGGGCCCCACGCGCCAGGCGGGCGCATGGGCGAGCCCCCTCTGAAGACGAGACGAGGGCCCCACGCGCCAGGCGGGCGCATGGGCGAGCCCCCTCTGAAGACGAGACGAGGGCCCCACGCGCCAGGCGGGCGCATGGGCGAGCCCCCTCTGAAGACGAGACGAGGGCCCCACGCGCCAGGCGGGCGCATGGGCGAGCCCCCTCTGAAGACGAGACGAGGGCCCCACGCGCCAGGCGGGCGCATGGGCGAGCCCCCTCTGAAGACGAGACGAGGGCCCCACGCGCCAGGCGGGCGCATGGGCGAGCCCCCTCTGAAGACGAGACGAGGGCCCCACGCGCCAGGCGGGCGCATGGGCGAGCCCCCTCTGAAGACGAGACGAGGGCCCCACGCGCCAGGCGGGCGCATGGGCGAGCCCCCTCTGAAGACGAGACGAGGGCCCCACGCGCCAGGCGGGCGCATGGGCGAGCCCCCTCTGAAGACGAGACGAGGGCCCCACGCGCCAGGCGGGCGCATGGGCGAGCCCCCTCTGAAGACGAGACGAGGGCCCCACGCGCCAGGCGGGCGCATGGGCGAGCCCCCTCTGAAGACGAGACGAGGGCCCCACGCGCCAGGCGGGCGCATGGGCGAGCCCCCTCTGAAGACGAGACGAGGGCCCCACGCGCCAGGCGGGCGCATGGGCGAGCCCCCTCTGAAGACGAGACGAGGGCCCCACGCGCCAGGCGGGCGCATGGGCGAGCCCCCTCTGAAGACGAGACGAGGGCCCCACGCGCCAGGCGGGCGCATGGGCGAGCCCCCTCTGAAGACGAGACGAGGGCCCCACGCGCCAGGCGGGCGCATGGGCGAGCCCCCTCTGAAGACGAGACGAGGGCCCCACGCGCCAGGCGGGCGCATGGGCGAGCCCCCTCTGAAGACGAGACGAGGGCCCCACGCGCCAGGCGGGCGCATGGGCGAGCCCCCTCTGAAGACGAGACGAGGGCCCCACGCGCCAGGCGGGCGCATGGGCGAGCCCCCTCTGAAGACGAGACGAGGGCCCCACGCGCCAGGCGGGCGCATGGGCGAGCCCCCTCTGAAGACGAGACGAGGGCCCCACGCGCCAGGCGGGCGCATGGGCGAGCCCCCTCTGAAGACGAGACGAGGGCCCCACGCGCCAGGCGGGCGCATGGGCGAGCCCCCTCTGAAGACGAGACGAGGGCCCCACGCGCCAGGCGGGCGCATGGGCGAGCCCCCTCTGAAGACGAGACGAGGGCCCCACGCGCCAGGCGGGCGCATGGGCGAGCCCCCTCTGAAGACGAGACGAGGGCCCCACGCGCCAGGCGGGCGCATGGGCGAGCCCCCTCTGAAGACGAGACGAGGGCCCCACGCGCCAGGCGGGCGTATGGGCGAGCCCCCTCCGAAGACCAGGCGAGGGCCCCGCGCGTCGGGTGGGGCCCGTGTGGCAGGGAACATCCCGAAAGGAGTCTTCTGGTCGAAGGCTCCGCCTGCAGCGAAGGACGAGCGCATTTAATGCGACATCACGCGCGGATAGACAGCTGAAGATATGATTATCGCTACAGTGACCCCTGCCGGTCTGAGCAGCTGTCACTGTGGCGAAGAAGAATTGACCGGCAGAGAGAAGGTTTGCTTGAGGTCGCCGCCCGCGTCAGGAGGAGCAGACTGGGCCCCGCCCGCAGCCTCACTGGCGTGACTGTGCGGGTCAGAGGCCACTTGCGATGCACGCGAGGGCGGCGCCGTGCGGCATAGTACCAGCACGTTTTCGCCTCTACTGTCGTGTCGTGTCACTGTACCAAAGGCACTGTACTGCCTACCCCTCGGCCCTCTCCGCCGGTTCAAGGCTTGTATAAAAGGGGTGGAGAGAGAAAAAACCGGAGGGGAAGAGGGTTCGCGTTGTACTTGCGTACGTGCGTCCGAAACTCTCTGTAAACACATTCCATTCAACCACAACCAAAGAGCTAAGGCTCAGCAGGAGTAGGACTATTACCCGTGAGGGGGTCCGAACCTGGGTAATCCCGGTGTGTTGCTCCTCGCTGCGTTCAGTGCTCAATCGAATCGAGCTCGGCCGAAAGGCTAGCAAGACAAGAAATCTGACCAGGGGTGTGATCCGCAGTGGTTGAGCGGTGAGCACGCCGTCAGAATTAATCATATTAACTCATATCGTAACAGATCTAATTAATCTATAGAAACAACTTCGAGGATTCAATCAGACGACATTATTTTATACGATGGATAGTGCAATTAGCTATTTTGTAGCTAGGCCAATACAACTAATCAAATTAGCCTTTATTCACATCACTCAAACCTTGTAGCTGATCGTATAAGACCAAGCAACTAGCTGTGCGGGCAGCACATCCAATGCTCAACATACTCAACTAATAATGTTATCATGGATTAATAGAAATAATCCAAACGAGGTCGATGTAATTAACTCATCGATGAACGTGTAAGACACCGGCATGCACAATTCACACGTTCATAGCCGACATGTAGCATATAACCAATCACCCGTGCTAGTATACTGACCAAATCAAGCAAATGCATGTGAATGGGCTAGCAGCGGCGCATGATATTAATCAATCTTATTAACCAGGACAGCATGCCCGCTTCGATCTCATGCCATGATTGATCTTATCAATCAAATTAACCCTGGTGGCGTACGTGTTGATCAAATCAACAAGATCCAATGTCATAGCCAATTGAACAACTACAATGCAACGAATCTTACGTTATTAATATGAGAGCGACAACGATGATGCGGCAGACTAGTGTCATGGATCAGAGACGCTTGCTTTCCCGTGGTGCACATCCCCAAACATATCCTTGCCCAATTGATCCCATCGATCACATGAGCTAATTCATCAAATCAACTAAGCTCATAACCACCGGTAGTCATCATATGACAAAAGTGGTAGATCCAATGTACTATAAGAAATCGTCAATAAATCCAATCAACTACCCCGCATATCATATATGCGACCGATCTATATAAAAAACTAAACGGAATATCTCTGATTCCATTATAGAGGAACATGAGGATGTTATGCTAGCAAAGAATCAAAATTATATCGCGAAAACCTAGGACACATTGCAAGTAATTAACTACAGATCGTTACCTTCGATGTGCAGTGCAACAGAAGACAAGTCGATGAAGTCGGTTCAATCGATCTACGCTTTATCGTACAGAAGTAGTCATTCACGGCGATCCGATCACCTCCTCTATGCTGGTCAGCACCGTCGCACAACGACTTGTTGTCCAATGGCCTCCAATGTCCTCGCCGAACATCACAGCGACCTATGCGACGAGCTCCACCACGCCGAGGTTCGTGACCTCTCCGAGTAGTCTATCTTCATACGGACGCCCCGGCCACTTCCAAACTCTGACTTCGAAGGCACTGCGTGGGGTCCTTCCTAGAGCACCGTGTACCCTAGAGATCATTCCAGGATGAAACCCTGCGCGGGTCACTCAGAACATCGCGTGTCCCGAAAACCTCTTCGGGCCCACGCCTCATGTAGGGTCTTTTCCGTAGCGCCACGTGTCTCGGAGACCACCTCAGGCTGAAGTCCCCAATTAGGGTTGTGCTTGAGTAGCTTGCATGTCAATCATTGCCCTTGGGAGAGAAACTTGGGATTCCCGCGCAAGGCGAACAGTTAAAAAGAAGGTAAAGATTCAAAGATGTTGCGCGCCTATAAAAAACGACAAACGGTTGCCGCTATAAGATTGAGTAAGTGAATCAAGCAAAGTGAATCATTGTTTTATTTCCAAATGTGAAGGCTGCAAAAAGAAGACAAACAAGGAAAGAAGACGAGCAGGTCCCTGCTTTGGCGACCCGGATAAAGGAAAATAGGTAAGTATGTCTAGAATTACCACTTTGTCCTCTAGATTCCTAATACTTACGAGGGCAAAGCAGGTAAAAGAACTAAGTCGTACATAACTATTCTAACTAACTATTCTAACTTGCCGCTATAAGCTACATAGTCTGCTCTAACTCAATCTCAATCAGAACTAAAAAAATTTCCAGTCTTCCATACTATTCTAACTTACGCCTACACGTTAGGCTGCCTCACCAATGGCTATCTTACCTTGCCCTGGGGGAGATACCTTTCCAAAATTCACTGTCTGAATAGTCCCGACGACGCCCTTATACGCTATAATTTCTACATGACTGTTTTGGGCGTCTTTTCTGTCTTAATCCTTTGTTCAAACCTCCAATACCTATCGAGTCGTACAAGCCACAATTCGTCCTCCACTGGCACATCTGAAAGGCACGCGTGGCCTGGCAGCCAGTAGTTTGTTTTTTCTCTCACGACGGGAACCGTTGACCTCATTATCCAAGTCTTCGCAACAGTCTCCCCGCGTGGTTTGCTTCAGACACCAATCGTAGACCTCAACAAATCGAATACCTCGCTGCTTCTTTATCTCTCCCGTTTAGTATTAACGCTGGAACGCTGGAACACTATCCGATGAAGCAGAGTAAGCTGCATTTGTGGCCTCGTCTTCTTGTTTCTCTTTCTGCTAGTTCTTCTGTTCTCTTCTCATTTATTTGTTAATGCGCCCCAACTGAGAGTTGAGAAACCTCGAGGAAATGAAATCTGGTCTGTTTGTAGGAGCATGACCAAGTTGGTTGGAGGGCATCTTCATCTGTAGAGAGAAACTTCACCAAGTTGTCTCTGAATATTTGACGAGATCCGAGTTCTGACTTCTGAAATGGTAACTGGCTGTATCTTTTGCCCATCTTTTACTTCTCAGCGTGTTCATCCTTTGCTGTTCCTCTGATGACAAAATTTAGCTCTTAACCAACTGAAGGTGGAATGATGCCGAATCCCTACTGATGGTTCGGATTTCCTGTCGTCGAGCATTCGATTTCACTTTGTGTAGTTAGGGATATCGTCAAGCCAAGCTTGAGCAAGTAGGCTTGTCTTTCAGGCTTGAATTGTGGATGATGCTAGCCTGAAAATGAGCTCGAACTTGGATCAACGAAGCTCGAATAGGCTCAATCCTGGTTCTGAGTGCATAAACACAACTAAGTGTAAAACTCGACTTAAAAAAAAAATCAAATAATACTGTACATGGGTAATAAATATTAATGGAAACCACCCTTTTAGATGTGATATCTGGTTATACATGGGTAATCTCTGCCATTTTTATGCAATTTCAAAATTCCGATCTGACATATGGTTACACCTTTGACCTTATCAAATGCAGGTCTTCACAACAGTTTTTTTCCAAGTGATTTGCTTCAGACACCGATACATATTAAAAATCAAATAAAATTTTGAATTTTGAACGGTTAGGCCCAAAATTCAAACTAAAAATTCGAACCATTGACCTTATCTTTGACCTCAACAAATCAAGTCTTTCATGCTCCTTTATCCCCGTGCTTTCCGGTCCAGTTTCAAGAGGTTTCTGTGCTGCAAACCTGCAACGCTGCAACAACTTCATAGTGAGTTCCAAGCTAGTTGGACTCTCAGCTACCTCCATTCTTGGCCTCGGCTTTTTGCTTCTCTTTCTACTTTATACGTCTCAATTAATGAGACTAGCTTGGACTCTCAGCTCTTAACCTCCATTCTTGGCCTCGTCTTTTTGCTTCTCTTTCTACTTTCATTGATACGTCTCAGTTAATGAGACTGAATTGAGAGCCGAGACACTTTGAGGGAACGAAATTTAGGTTATGTTCTTTTAATCTGATCTAAACGGCTGAAATGAATGAATTTCAAGAGCTTCTCGAGTTAATGCTAAGATTCGGATGCATTTTGTTTAACTTACTTTTTAAAGCGTCAGAAACTACCTTCGAGACAGCGAAAAACGGACTAAAAAAAATCTCAAAACATGTCTTTTCAAAACGCAAATAAACCGTTAAGCTTTTAATCCGCTAAGCTGTTATGCTGAAAAGAATAAATCCTTAGTGTGTTTGTAGGAACTTCACCATGTTGGTTGAACATCTTATTTAATCGAATAGAGTGGACACTCTGCCAAATTTATTGAGAAAAAAATTGTACACGGTACAAAAGGCCCTGGTCAAAGCTAGGGGACAACAGGAGTGGATTACATCGGGTAGAAGGGAGCCCCAAGCTCCACCCCCTCGTGATCACCTTTTCATATTAAGTTTCAGCAACCTTCAGCTTAAACAAACAAGGCCATCATCTTGGATTTCATCTATCACCGTCCTAAACCATAGATGTAACTGCTAGAAAATATGTGTTCCGTTCCTTTTAGAGTTCCTTTCCTTCCAAAGTTTAGTGTAGATGATGAGACCATTGAGTTCTCTTTTAGCTGCCTTTCCAACTACCCAATACACATGTTGCCGCTAGTCATGGAACCTATCATTATTTGTCTAACGGGGCATTTGGGGAGATTGGTGAGGTATAGACCCTCTCGGAGAAAGAGCAATGGAGGGTAAGATGATAGATAGTATCCGGGATTGGGTGGCCGAGGGGGCAAAGGGGTTGATGCCACCAACCCATGCGTGACAGAACACCTATCGCCTGTATTCGCCTAGTGCTGGGAGTTTGGGCCGAGCCATTCGGGCTGACCAGACTACGGTGTGTAAAAGGTAGCCCGAAGCACGGCATGACACGAGAGAAAATGGACCGGGCTAGCATGGCCTAAAGAGTATGTCGGGCCAGGCCTAGAAATCAGGCACGACGGGCTGCATAGCCCGGCCTATCTGTCCGGGCCGTGTTCGTTCTAGCACGGCTCAAAACAGAGCACGAGTCAGTAATTTGTATTGTTCGTGGTCTTTCTCTACTCAGATGAATTTTGGTTCACCACGAAAGTTGTAGATAATTATCTTTTTCAAGGAGACAACATTTTCATTAGAGCAATGTATGAATTTGTAAAAAAATATTTTCTTCGCTACCTGCATTAGGACGGATGGCACAATCCTCAGTAATTCGCCTTTCTAGAGGTCTTCTGCTGCTCCCATGAATTTTTGTTAACCACGAAAGTTGTAGAGAATTTTGACACGCATCTTTTTCATGTAAATTTTTTTTACGTGAACAATGTATCAATTTATAAAAATTATTTTGTTCGCTGCCTACAATAGAACGGACAACATAGTCCTTGGTAATTCGACTCTTCCGAGGTCTTTTGTTGCTCAGATGTAGAGAATTTTGAGAAGTATCTTTTTCATGTAGATAACTTTTTCATTTGAACAAAGTACGAATTTATAAAAAAATATCTTGTCGTTTTGTCACATGTTCCGTGCTCAGGCAGGCTCGGCGTGCTTTTGGGCCTTGCTGGGCCAGACTTTTGGCACTCCATGCTGGCCTGGCATGGCTCAAAGTTCTGACCGATCCGTGCCGACCCAATTTGCACCGGCCCGAGGCACAACAGGCCCAGACCGGGCAGGCACAGCACGGCCCAATTCCAAGCACTATATTCGCCTATGGGTGTAAGACCGTGCAAACCGTGCAACTAGGGCTAGAACTTTAGCTCGAAGCTCGCGAGTTGGTCAGGCTCGGCTCGGTAAAAGGTCGGCTCGTGCTCGGATCGTTTGTAAATGAGCATGAGCTGAGCCCCATTTCCAGCTCGTGGCCATTAGCGAGCCGAGCCAAGCCAGAGGCTGGCTCGCTCAGGCTCGGCTTATTTTGACTCGTTTACATGCTAATGCTATTTATTCCATCTCTTAACCATTAGAAAATGGCGTATTCTATTGCCAAAAGGCCCGTAAAATAGACCAAAACCCACATATATATGCATGCACAAGTCATTTTGATACACATATGTACAATGTTGATTTATATTTTGCATTGGTTAATGCTTTAGAAGGTTGGGAGACCAATGTTTTTCTTGGCTCGCGAGTGCTCGCGAGCGCGAGCTTCCAATGAGCCGAGCCGAGCCCAGTTTGCAGCTCGGACACCCTATCGAGCTCGGCTCAGTAACGAAGCGGGTCGAGTCGAGCCGGAGGCTGGCTCGCTCGAACTCGGCTTGTTTCCACCCCTACATGCCTCCTACTCGACTCGCTGCTGGGAATGCGTCCTACCGAAGGACGGAATGGTTAGGTGGGTGGTCACTCGCTACCATTGCATGCTCGAACCTACCACGTGGGAGCCATCGCTAGTGAGCGGCTCAAGGGCTTGAGGCTCGTTCCCCCATGTACCCTTGTTCTTAGAGCATGTAGAATGGTACACATTAGCTGTCGCTAAGCCATATATAATATTTTCCATGTAGGATGGGTATTGATGTGGAGGAGAGAGAGTGCGCATAGAGAGTTGAACCGTTTTCAATGTAAGAGATGACTTTACACGTCAATTAAGAAATCTAGTGTGTGATTAAGTGGCATAAAAAAATGTGTAGCTGCCTTTAAGCCATCTCTACCATTGTATGAGTTGTTTTTGAGTCATCTCTATAAATGATATGATAATGGTTAGAGATGGTTGTTGTCTCAACCATTATAAATGCTCGTAGGCTCTCACTCGTTAAAACAGAGGAAGCGTGTCTCTAAAACTATTATTACTACTAGTCTGCTACCGCTCCTACCAGTGCCAGATTAGCAGTAGGTTTTTTTCCCCTTTTGAGATTTCTCGATCACGTATGTCAGTGACGTACGTGTAGTATATTGTACTACAGTTCTCTATGCACTTCAGGTCAAACAACCGATGAAGGGAGGGAAAGAAAAGGGCGCATGTTAGATTTTTAATCTTCACGCATGATATAAATGACACTGGAGGCACCATATTTGTTAATGCAGTTTGGCATGATTGTTTACGTCTACGAGGCTCTGACTATGAGCACTCCTCTCCAATCAACACAAGCACATCGGATCACTCATGTCACAGCCACAAGCCACCCGTTGACGCTTGTGCATCCTGTGCGACAAGTAGGTCATCATGACTGGTTACACCAGAGATGCCTCCATATTTAAAATGGAGGACAGAATACGAGTCCGACCTTGACATGACCTACCCCTGCCTATTTCAACTCAGAGTACATGTAACCGACTGTATACACGTATTCAACACAAACTCTAACAAACTCTACCTCGGCGAATACAACTTCGTCACCATAAGCTTGATATTGTTTGATGCAAACATCGTGTACTTACACTCTAGTTGATACTTCACAGCTTAATCCAAGCCACTCGATGAGTCTTAACTTTTCCTTAGACCCGCTGTTGTGTGGAACAAACACCACTATCCCTGTGGAACCTTCTCCTGTGGCTCCACCTTCAACTGCACTTCCTGCAACTAGAATTGACGTTCCCTGTAGCCTGTACAGATGAGAGATCCCTCTTTTCCCGAATATCACAGTCTTGACACCTTTCAAGATCATCACGTTCGTTCTATCTTCATCAACATGGAACATCATCCCATTTTCATATAAGATCCTGAGCGTGATCAAATTATCCTTCAGTTTCGGCACATGCTTCACACCTTGAATTATTTGTTCACCTCCATCACACATTTTGAACTTGACATATCCCACTCCATTGGCATGGTACACCCCGTTAGACCCCAGTACTTGTACAGGGAGTCTCACACCATGAGACGATACTAGGCCCAAGCTAGTATCTCATGATAGACAATTCGGGGATATCATCACAGTGCATAGTAACTAGATTTAAATAATGGTTCAAAAGATAGCATCATTTGCTATTACATTAAGAACATGCATCCATGTTTGGCAGTTCACCAAGATCCAAATAAAAGGGAAATTGTAATATCAGAGTAGCGGTAAATAAACTACAACGATATCCAAAGCGTCGACCCGGACACCATAGCTAAACTTGCGCACCTCCGTCAGAACCCTCCTGGTCCTAGTCATAATCTGAATAACAAATACATCCGCGATAGGTATAATGAGTACCCGGCTACCCGCAAGCAATCCTTAAATATGAATGCAATGACAATGATAGGAGATAGGTTGTTTTACACCAAAACCTATCTTTAGTCAAGTTTTAATTGGCAAGATTTTATTAAGTGAATGCATGCTCTCTACACAATACTGATAATCATCAAAGGAAGGTGCAATCTCACACCAGGCTAATCCTAGCCTACACTAGTCAAGTTCAATTATGAAAATGGTGGGACTACATGTGAAAACCTCAAGCCCCGATCATGACCGTGGACATGGCTATCATGATAGTTTTAACTCTGCAAAGTGCGTACATATTCCCCGCAAGCCCTGTCTCTCCTCGAGGGAGATATGGTACAAGGCCTTTCCAGCCTACTACGCCCACCACTTCGCCTACCCTTTCTTTTGGTTAACCTGGCCCCACGGTGCCCGCCGCGGTACGACACCTACTACTTCTGGACACCAAACCAAACAGTACGGCCACGACCCAAAAACCATCTCAACCGGGTCTCCTCTAACAAACCACAGATTAATTTTAGTTGATTAGGTTTTAGCCAAAACACCTCGAAGCCTCGGCTTCGCCATCTCATCTTTATAAGTAAATCACTAATGCAGACCTAGCATCTAGTCAAAGGGTAGGCTATGGAATTATAGTGGGGTTCATCAATCTAGGCTACAACATGATAGTAGAGGACTAACATGGTCAGGCATACACGCACTAGTCTAGAATGAATGCAAGTAGCAGTTATAACAATAAACATAAAGAGAAATTGTAAACATGGGATAGGAATATGCAAACTAGTGCTTGCCTTAAAAGAATTCAGAGCCTTGCGAGTCTATGGCAACTCCCGCGCAGCAATCCTCACAAGAGAAATCTACGCGTAGAAAGAAACAATAAAGAACACCAAATTCAATATAGAGAAAGTAGTTAACAAGATATTGGAAATTTCTAGGGATTAAATAGGATTTTTAGACTCTAGAATCATCCAATTTGAAGCTATGGAGCTCTGTAAACAATTCGGAGAAGATTCAGCAAAAATAGAAAAATCCCTGAAAATAAAAAGGATTAAAAACTCTTAATGGGCTGGATCCTCCCTCTTGGCCCACTCCCTCTCTCTCCATGCGCGCGGCCCAACCGGCCCAGAGACCGCACGGGGGCTGGCGCAGATAGGTGGGTCCCACCTGTCAGCGGCGCACAGCGCTGATAGGCGGACCCCACCGTCCAGATGGGGCTGCGACGCGGGTCCGCGTCGAGACGCGTGGCAAGCGGCGACTGGGTGACGACGGCCGCGACTGACCAGCGGGGCCCACCGTGTTGTTGGGCCCGCTTGTCTGTGCCGCGGGGTGAAACGGCGTGGAGTGCGGGCGATGGCGGTGATGGTGGGGCCCGCGGGACCGCATGTTGGTACGCGACGCGGCGGCGGCGTGTGCGGCGCACACCCTTGCGCGCGCGCCCGCGCGGGGTGGCGTGGCAGCAGCGGGTTGGCCCCGCGATTCGCTCTGGCGGCGCTGTCCGCGAGGTCGCCGGCGGCGATGTCGGTGGCGACGGAGGCCGTGGGAACTGCAATCTTCGGCGAGCGATATCTTGGGCTAGGGAACTCGGTTTTGGGTGTTCTTGGTACCGTTGGATTCGTCTCAACGAGATCTAGGTCGTCCTAGATGCTCACCAAAACTTGGTTGATGAAAACCGGCGGAGTCCCTTCGGGAAGCTTTGTGGAGGCTAGGGTTTAGTGGCTAGGGCTCCAACTTGTGGCTCCACGAGTTGTGAACGTCAAGGGGGGTCTTGGGGGGTATATATAGTGCTGGGGAAGGGGTTGATTCGGCCAGGTTGAGTTGGGGAAAAATTAGAAAATCTAAACCTACTCGGATTAGAATTCGGGACTTGCCGAATTAAGATCCCGACCTTTCTTTGGAGTTTGCGGCTGAAACTTGGCGAGCAGGTTATCTAGGTCTTCTAGAACACTCCTCTATTTTTGGATAATTGTCGGATTAGTATTCCTTGTGATTTCATGCGAAATACTCCCTAAATTGGGCCTTTTCGTGCTTAATCCGATTTTCCGGTAAACCGAAAAATTAGGAAAAGATGGGAGGTGAATTTGGGGCCTAGGACACATGTTGCCACAGCTTTAGCCCAAATTCTAAGTAGGAATTGTGCATAAAATAGCCCATCGAACACTTAAAACACTAGAATTTTGATAAATTTCGATAAGGATAAATAATGAAATTAAATGTACCTTTGTTTTTCTTTCTTTTAAAAACATGGGACACCTAATAATTTTATTAGGATGTCACAGAAACTATGAGAATCCGAATCACATGCCTTAGTTGACTACATATTTGATACGAAGAGCATCCCGCCATTGCTATGGTAGCCACTTCTCGCTGATGCCAAATTAATTGTTCCGTTCCTGTCCCCAGTCCTTACACTCGTAGCACTGCACTCTTTTCTTCTTGCCCTTCTTCTTCCCTTTCCCACTTGGCTCACCTCTGACCAACAAAGCACTACCAATAGGAACCTCCACTGCATTGTTCTTTCTCCTTTGTTCTTGAGACAGCAAAGCTGCACTAATAATCTCAATGGTGATGTTCTCCTTGTTGTACGTTAAAGTCATGACTGTATGCTCATAGAAAGGTGATAATGAGCAAAGAAGAACTATAACCTTGACTTCATCCTTGATGGTCACATCCAGCTTTCTAGATTCGCGCGACATTCACATGCTCCACGAGATCACCCTTTTATATCTCCAGTCCATGCATCTTCTGCTTCAGACTTAGCTTTTTGGTCAGAGTCTTGGATAAAAAAATTGACCTTCCAACTTATCCTAGATTTTCTTTAGTGTCTTTAGTTCCATCAAATGGTAGTTGACATGATTGGTCAGACAATGTCTGATTGTTGCGGCCGCACACAGTTGCATCTCCTCTAATCATCATCCTCCGCCTTCTCCAGCTTCTTTTCATTAAGAGCCTTCAGGATTCCTTGTTGCACCAACAAATTTTTAAATCTCGTTTTCCACAAGAAGAAGTTCAAGGACTTCTTTAAACATCGTGAAACTGAAACTGGAGCTAGTCGACATCCTACCAACTTGGAAGATTCAACACTGTCCTCACTATTGGCCTCGTCGCTTGAACTATACAAGACGCCCAAAAGCCTTGGACAAATCATAATCGCTGACATAGCTTTCAACTAGCCTAACCTTCACTTGTTGGACCCCTCGATGACTCCCGACCATCTCCCTTGAAAACCAACATGACTGCCTTGTCCTAAAAATTGCGCTAAAAAAGACTGCCTCTAGCTATAGATTTGAGTTTTTCTCAACACCGAAAAGCTCTCTTCTGGTGCCTCCTGGCTCCCCTTGGACCTCCTTTCGTAGTGGTTAGGAAAATCTACTCCAAGTACAACTCATCTTCTTCTTGGTCTCATAGTCCTCGAATTTCACAAAATTTGGACTACACACTATTCCTCCACGCACAACTATGCAAAACAGCTCGGTTTCTAAGACCACTTGTTAGATTTTTTTAATGCATCAAAAGATTTGGACGTCACCAGAGACATAATATTTTGGTAACACAATTAGACACAATTGCCTAGGCTTATGGGATTTTAACTATGGGTGCTCCTCTCCAATCATCATAAACACACCAGACCACCAAGGTAGTAACCACAAGCTGACCGCTGAACCCCTGCGCGTTCTGCACTATAGCTAGATTGTCAGGACCGGTTACGCATGGGGTGCCTTTCTATTTATAGCGGAGATTAGGATACGAGTCTGATCCAGACACAATCCACCCCTACCTATTACAATTTAGAATCTAATCGACTACATAAACGTATTCGACACAAGTTCTAGTAGTGTGAAATTGACATGGTCACAAAGTTGTGGTCGAAATTGTCGAGAAGCGTTTCTCAATCCGTTACCAACGATGGTTGGACTTCTTCGTTTGTAAAACAAAACTTCAACAAGTAATCTCTCAATATTTAAGAGGTTCTGGCTTCAAGGTGGTAAGAAGCCTTTATCTCTGGAATTGCTGGATCCTTTTTCCATCTTGCCTACATATCTCACGTAGTGGCTGGCATTGTTTCCATTATCTAAAAATTCCCTTTTTTTTTCATCTCTTAGTTTTTAGCATGTCATCCTTTAATTTGCAAAGGCGAATGCTTTGGAAAAAAAAAATCCTTTGCAAAGGTAGAAAAATTTTACCCTGATAACACAATTTAGCTCTTAACCAATTGCTCGCAGGTATGTTTCTTTAGGGATATTGTCAAGCCAATTTTGGGCCAGTGGGCATGGCTTTTGAGCTTGAAATGAGGTTGAAGCCTGATCATGAGCTCGAACTTGGATCATCGAAGCTAGAATAGGCTCGATCCAGGTTCTAGTTGCATATACACAAATAAGTATATAACCAAACAAAACTCAATTTTTTTTTAAAAAAATACCAGATAAAATTTTTAATCTTCAACGGTAACTTAACCTTACATAGCTTTATTGGAATAATTAAGATGTGTTAGTTGCACTGACAAAGGTTCAAATGGAATAGTATTGAATGATTTTTGTTTGAAGTAGCGTATTGTCATCTATACATTCTTTCAAGAGTAAAATGCACGGGCGGTCTCTAAACTATCAGTCGATTCTTATCCAGATCCCCAATCTATGAAACTGCAGTTTTAGGTCCTTACACTTTTTAAGTGGGCTCGACCCAGTCCAAAACTGCCATGTGACAGCCCTAGAGCTGACGTGGCGTTGACATGGCCGTCCATGTCACATAAATTACTTAAAAAATTTAGAAAAATCATAAAAAATTTCAGAAATCATAAAAAATAGAGAAATAGTAAAACAATTAGAAAAATTCATAAAAAATATTAAAAAAGTAGCACTTGAGTGCTCTTATGCCACGATGCTAATAGTCTTGCGTTTACAACTATAGAGAGATTAAAGGTGACCACACTGTCTTTATGTTTCTTTCTAATATGTTTATGATTTTTCCTATGTTTATGCTTTTTTTCATGATTTTTCATTTTTTTTATTGATGTCTCATTTTTAAATAATTTTCCCGTATTTTTATGATTCTTTTGATATTTTCTATATGTTTTTAATGATTTTCCCTTTTTATTTTTCTGATTTTTAAAATAATTTTCTGACATTTTAATGATTTGTTTCTCTTTTTTAATGATTTTTAAAATTATTTCCACGTATTTTATTTTGTTTTAATGATTTCCCCTTTTTAAAAATATTTTAGTGACATGTCAGCACCATGTCAGCTTTAGGGTTGTCACTAGGGAAGGAAATGGTACGGATATTATCCGACCGACCGACCGAATTGATCGGATAGTGATTTGGATAGTTTTATGGATATTCGACTATTTTTATGGATAAGGATATGGATATGGATAATTTGACATGGATATGGATACGAATATGGAGCACTAATTATTCGCTGGATACGGAATATTCGAGTTTTTTTAGATAATATCCGATTATAAAATATGAATATTATTCGAATGTATTTTTGAAATTTTTTGAATGTATTTCTGTTTTTTTTCGAACTTTTATTTTTTTTGAATCTTTAAAGATAGACTAATTTAATAACATTTGTGTACAAACTTTCTAATGTTTTCTTCTAATGTTATAAATTCCCACTTTTAAATTTAAATTTTGACATTTTTTGTTAAAATTTGGGACATATTTTTGAAATTGAATTTTACTAGCTATCCGACTAACAATATTCGTATCCTTGTATAAACCGATCTGTATTCGGTCTGTATTCGTAACCGATGTTATCCAGTATTATTCGAATTTGTATCGATATTTGACACATTCGTATTCGAATCTGTGTCCGGTAAAAAGTACGAATACAGATATGGATAGAGCGATATCCGACTTTATCCGATCTGATCACATCCCTAGTTGTCACGTGGCAAGTTTGGACCGGGGCAGACCTAGTTAAAAAGATTAGGGACCCAAAACTATAGTTTTATAGATTGGGGACCTAGATGAGAATCGACTAATAGTTTAGGGACCGGCCGTGTATTTTACTCTTCTTTCAATTAGTAACAAATTAATGCCGCATGAGCATTACCCTCCCCTCTCCTCTCCTATCTTCTCTCTCTTCGCTCTTCCTGTCAACCACTCTGCCCCCCACTTCCTCAGCCACCGGGAGGCGCCGCAAGCAGCTCATGATTGCGCGGCGGCGGATAGGGCGGCGATGGTAGGGTCCCAACCTTCTCCATCCCGACAACTCTCCGCCTAGTCAGCGACGCGCTTGCCGCTGGACCCTCGGACCATTTGTAGCCGCCTTTCGTGCTCCTTCCAGTGTAATTGCCCAAAAGACGGCAAGCTTCCTTCTCCGCCGCGTCGCGTCCCAAGACTACATAGTTATTCCTCCTTTGTTCTAGAGATAGCAACACCGCAGTAATATCCTCAATGGTGATGCTCTCCTTGCCGTTTATCAAAGTTGTGACTGTATGCGCATAGAAAGGTGGTAATGAGCAAAGAAGACATCATGTTTTCTTCATTCTTGATAGCCACATCTAGCTTTTCATATTCGCGACCAACTGAAAAAAGACATTCACGTGCTCCACGAGATCACTTTCCTCATGCATCTTCAGTCCATACATCTTTGCTTCAGATACATCTTGTTGGTCAAAGTCTTGGATAAAAAATAACTTTCCAACTTATCCCTAATTTCATTTAGTGTCTTCAAATCCATCACGTGGTACGTGATCTAATCGGTCAAACAATGCCTAATAGTCGTGGCCGCACACAGCTGCATCTCCTCCCAATCGTCATCCTCCACCTTCTCTAGCTTCTTTTTATTAAGAGCTTTAGGATTCCTTGTTGTGCCAATAGATTCGTAACTCTTGTTTGCCACAAGAAGAAGTTTTAAGAATCATCGAACTTCACTATACTGAAACTAATGATAGTCGACATCCTGCCAACCTGGAAGATTCGACACTCCCTTCACTGCTGGTCCCACTACCTGACCCGTACAAAACATCCAACACCATGGATAAATCATCGTCACTGACTTGACTTTCAGCCAGTCTGACCTTCACTTGTCAAACCCCTCAACGCCTCCCCGAATAGCTCCCTTTAAGACCAGCACGACTGTCCTGTCCCGAAAACTGCGTTTAGAACGGTTGCTTCTAGCTACTGATGTAAGTTTTTCTCGACAACAAAAAGCTTCCTTCGGCTATGCCTCCTGGCTCTCCTTGGACCTCCTTTTATAATGTTTAGAAAAATCTACTCCAAGTAGAACTTATCTTCTTCTCAGCCTCAAATTTCTCAAATTTCACAAAATTTGGGCTCCTCCACACATTAATCGTGAAGAATCGGCTCGGTTTCTAATAATACCACTTGTTAGATTTTTTATCACCACACATGATCTAGATGAGACCATAGGCATAATATTTGGTAACACAGTTTAGCACAATTGTCTACATCTGTGGCGCTTTGACTATGAGTGCTCCTCCCTGATCATCACAAGCACACCAGACTATCCAGGTCACAGCCGCAAGCCGACCGTTGACCCCTGCGTGTTCTGCAAAACAGATAGGTTGTCATGACTAGGGGTCCTTTGTTTTTGTAACGAAGATTTGCCACTCTCAACATGTGTAGTTCGCTAAGTATGGCACTTGTGTGTATGACATGCGGGACCATGTGTGTTTATGACAGTGGGGTAGAGTGGCATTTTTGCGAAGCCACTTGTTGAAAGTGGCAAATAACCAAATCTCTCTCCCGTTACAGTTCAGAATCCATGCAACCGACTACGCACACATATTCGACACAAACTCTAACGGTGTGAAATTGACACCGCTCACAAAGTTGTGTGATCAAAATTTTCAAGAAGTTGAGAACCCTCAAATGCCATTTTCTCAATCCGTTACCAACGATGGTTGGACGTCCTTCATTTGTAGACAAAAACTCCACCAAGCTAATCTTTTACTCCCCCGTTCCAAAATATAAGGCGTATTTTGACCAGAGAAAAGTCAAACTTAGTAAATTTTGACCATAAATAAATCAAATAATATGCATCGTTAGTTACCAAAATTGTACCAAATTGTTCATATTTCAAAGTGATTTTTGATACAATATTATATTTTAACAATTCATAATATATAATAAAGGAATCTAACGATCAAACTCTACCTTTAAAGACTATTGTGGAGTCAAAATACGCCTTATATTTTGAAACGAAGGGAGTAATATTTAAGAGGTTCTGGCTTCATAGATCGCAAGCAGACTTTATCTCTAGAATTGCTGCATCCTTTTTCCATCTTGGTTGTATATCTCACTACGTAGAGGCCGACAATGTTTTTATTATCTAAAAAATATTTTTTTCCCATCTTCTAGTTTTTAGCATGTCATCCTTTGGAAAAAAATACTTTGCAAAGGTAAAAAATGTACCCCCGATAAAAAAGGATTTTTTTCAAGGATTTTTTCATACATGCCATTACGAAGTTCACTTATTAGGAATTCAGATATACCATAAAAAAGTCGATATTATTACAAATGCCACTAGTTTTGCAATAATCTACCACAAATGCCATTCTTTGGCTTTTTTGAGATTTTTGTATTTTATGCGAGCCAAATACGCCAAATATGAAAGAAATATGGCCTCCGACACATGGGACCCACTTGTCACCCTCTCCCCTCCTTCTTCCTCCTCCTTCCTCCCACCTCTTTCCTCCTTCCTCCTACCTTCCCTGACGAGCTCGGCGGCAGCGGAGCGGAGGCGGCGGCGGCGCGAGCTCGGCGGTGGCGCGACGGCTGTGGCGGCACGATGGCAGTGGAGAGGAAGAAGGAAGAAGGAGGAAGAAAGGGCTAAGTGTATGACGTGCGGGTCCCACTTGTCAAGGTGTATTTTAGCCTGTATTTTGATTTGGCATACGTCGTAAATGCTAGAAAATCACTGAGAATGGCATATGTGATAGATTATTGCAAAACTAGCGACATCTATAATAGGGTTAATAGGATATATGCCACTACTCAAACCCGTAATTCAAGAATTTCCATTGTTCCTTTGTTAACAGGATATATGCCATTACGAAACCACATTTCTTCGATATATGCCACTCTATGCGATATCTGTCCCATTTCTTCAACCTCTCGCTGTTCTTCATCCTCACTCTCCCCAACTTCTCTCTCTCCTGCCGACAGCACCTCGTGCGCCATGACGAATCTCCTCAGCAGTGACCCCCACGATGGCGAGGAGCGGGACGGCCTTGACGGCGAGGAGCACGTAGTCCCCGACACCATCTACGATGAGACCGCTGCCATCACCGCGCGCGCAAGCTTGTGTCGCTACCGCTACCATCGCGGGAGCTCCGCGCCGCCGCCGCCACTAACATCGCACGAGCTCTGCGCCGCCACCAACACGTGAGCTCCACGACACTGCGACCAATGCGCGAGCTCCACGACACCGCCGGTACTGACCTCCCGCGAGCTCACCGCCGTTGTCACGCGAGATCCGCGCCGCTGCCACCACCGTCATTGCTGCCGTCGCCGCTGGTTTGGCCTCCGCCGTTTGAAGTCGAGCGCAGCCGTCGGAGACGACGCTGCCGCCACCGCCAAAGATGCACAGAGGAGCCCCTCGGCTGCGGAGAGAGAGACGGGTGGGAGGGAGGGAGGAAGGAAGAAGAAGAGGGGGAGGTAGAAGACGAGGGCAAAATGGTCAAAATACGAAAATACAAATCTGATGTGCAAAAAAATGGGACATGTGTCGCATGGAGTGGCATATATCGAGGAAATGCGGTTTCTTAATGGCATATTCCTATTTGCAAAGGATCGATGGCAATTTATGAATTTCGGGTTTGAGCATTGGCATATATCCCATTAACCCATAATAATATCGACTTTGTGATGACATATATGAAATAAGCGAATTTCATAATGGCATGTATGAAAAAAATCCAAAAAAATTAGCTCTTAACCAATTGAAGGTGGGATGATTCCAAATCCCTAGTAATGGTATGAATTGGCTCGCGTGTACGTTTCTTTATGGATATTGTCAAGCCAATCTTGGGCGAGTAGCCTTGGCTTTTAAGATTGAATTGAGGTTGAAGCCTGATCATGAGCTTGAACTTGGATCATCGAAGCTAGAATAAGCTCGATCCAGGTTCTAGTTGCGTACACAAATAAGTATATAACCAAACAAAACTCAATTTAAAAAAAAGAGAAAAATTGAAATCCTGAACAGTAACTTAACCTTACAAATAGCTTTATTGGAATAATTAAGATGTGTTAGTTGCACTGACAAAGGTTCAAATGGAATAGTATTCAATGATATTTGTTTGTGGTAGCATATTGTCGTCTACATTCTTTCAACTAATAACAAATGCCGCATGAGCAGTACCCCCTCCCCCCGCCTCTCGTGTCTTCTCTCTTCCTCTTTCTTTCTTCCTGTCTAACAACTCCGCTCCTCCCTTGCCAATTGGCACAGGCGTTGGAGGCACAGCAAGGAGCTCATGACGACGCGGCGACGGTTAAGGCCGCGATGGTAGGGTCATCTTCTCCATCTCGGCAACGCTCAGTACATATATACTATTTATTCCGTTATTTTTTTATTTGTCGTTGTTGACTTTCACATGTCCTAACTTTTACCATTCGTATTATTAAAAAACTATTTAAGTATCATTTTTTCTTATATATGCTTTGTTTTATCATTAAAGCTACTTTAAGTTTAACTTATATTTTTACATATATTTGTATTAAATTTTTGAATAAGACAAATGGTGAAAGGGCACGTTCAAAAGTTAACGGCGATAAAAAGAACAGAGGGAGGGAGCAGTATTTTACATACCACTAATCACTCGGTGCTTAATTAATTAATTAGGACAATCTGATGAACCAATCCCTGGCCTTCGCGGAAGGAGCGGTGGTGATGGTGTGCCCGGTGCTCCTGGCTCTGGCTCTCAAGAAAGTCGACCTGAAGAGCAAGGAGCACGGGCCTGTCGTTCCGATGGTGACGCTCGTCGTCGCAGGCCTTACTCTAGTGACCAGCATCTGCCCCTTGCTTGCGCCCTGCGTAAGGCCGCGCGCCGTGAGCCGCATCCTCCGGCCTTTCTCCGCCGCCTGCCTCGTCCTCCTCGCCAGCCTGATCGCGCAGCTCGTCATCTCCAAAACCGTCGCGATCCCGATCGGCGCCGCGTTCGGAGTAATCATCGTGGGTCACACCGTGTGGTACTCCTGCAGCCTGACGCAGGCGCAGCAGCAGCATGCAGTGGAGCTGCCGGTGGGAGACCAGCATCACGTACGGGTGTACAGAAAGCTCGACAGCTCGCATGAGTTCGTGACCGTGGTCACAGGGATCCTCTTCCTGGGGCTGGAAGGGTTGGCGCTGGAAGGCCAGACCAGCATCAGCCCGGGAGGGCAGGTGCAGGCCCGTCTCCGGATCGCCATGGCCATCAGCTTCTTCGCCTGCGCTCTCGGCGTCTTGCTCATACTGCTCCTGATGGTGCCTCCTCTGTCACTCACAAAGGCCAAGGTCGGCTGCTTCACTGTGTTCGTGGACCTCGTCATGGCCGGTGGCACCGTCGCGATGCTGCTGGCGATTCTGATCAAGCCCATGGGGCTCCCGTCGCTGCTGCTGCTGGCGCCGCTGCTTGTGCTGCTCATGACCTATGTCTTCGTCATAGCCATTGGCGGAGGCGACGGTGAGGTGTCCAAGCCGGCGTCTTTGGAGCTGACCAAAGCCACCTTCACCGGCTTCTTGGCCGTGTCGGTGGCAACCTTTGGCGGCGGCGGTTCGACTTCGACTTCGTGTTCGCCTTCGCCTTCGGTTTCCGCTTCGGCTTCGGTCGTATAACTTCATATAATGTATGCTATACGAAGTTATTACGCCGCCGCGTCGCGTCCCAAGACTACATAGTTATTCCTCCTTTGTTCTAGAGATAGCAACACCGCAGTAATATCCTCAATGGTGATGCTCTCCTTGCCGTTTATCAAAGTTGTGACTGTATGTGCATAGAAAGGTGGTAATGAGCAAAGAAGACATTCACGTGCTCCACGAGATCACTTTCCTCATGCATCTTCAGTCCATACATTTTTGCTTCAGATACATCTTGTTGGTCAAAGTCTTGGATAAAAAATAGACTTTCCAACTTATCCCTAATTTCATTTAGTGTCTTCAAATCCATCACGTGGTACGTGATCTAATCGGTCAAACAATGCCTAATAGTCGTGGCCGCACACAGCTGCATCTCCTCCCAATCGTCATCCTCCACCTTCTCTAGCTTCTTTTTATTAAGAGCTTTAGGATTCCTTGTTGTGCCAATAGATTCGTAACTCTTGTTTGCCACAAGAAGAAGTTTTAAGAATCATCGAACTTCACTATACTGAAACTAAAGATAGTCGACATCCTGCCAACCTGGAAGATTCGACACTCCCTTCACTGCTGGTCCCACTACCTGACCCGTACAAAACATCCAACACCATGGATAAATCATCGTCACTGACTTGACTTTCAGCCAGTCTGACCTTCACTTGTCAAACCCCTCAATGCGTCCCCGAATAGCTCCCTTCAAGACCAGCACGACTGCCCTGTCCCGAAAACTGCGTTTAGAACGGTTGCTTCTAGCTACTGATGTAAGTTTTTCTCGACAACAAAAAGCTTCCTTCGGCTATGCCTCCTGGCTCTCCTTGGACCTCCTTTTATAATGTTTAGAAAAATCTACTCCAAGTAGAACTCATCTTCTTCTCAGCCTCAAATTTCTCAAATTTCACAAAATTTGGGCTCCTCCACACATTAATCGTGAAGAATCGGCTCGGTTTCTAATAATACCACTTGTTAGATTTTTTATCACCACACATGATCTAGATGAGACCATAGGCATAATATTTGGTAACACAGTTTAGCACAATTGTCTACATATGTGGCGCTTTGACTATGAGTGCTCCTCCCTGATCATCACAAGCACACCAGACTATCCAGGTCACAGCCGCAAGCCGACCGTTGACCCCTGCGTGTTCTGCAAAACAGATACGTTGTCATGACTAGGGGTCCTTTGTTTTTGTAACGAAGATTTGCCACTCTCAACATGTGTAGTTCGCTAAGTATGGCACTTGTGTGTATGACATGCGGGACCATGTGTGTTTATGACAGTGGGGTAGAGTGGCATTTTTGCGAAGCCACTTGTTGAAAGTGGCAAATAACCAAATCTCTCTCCCGTTACAGTTCAGAATCCATGTAACCGACTACGCACACATATTCGACACAAACTCTAACGGTGTGAAATTGACACCGCTCACAAAGTTGTGTGATCAAAATTTTCAAGAAGTTGAGAACCCTCAAATGCCATTTTCTCAATCCGTTACCAACGATGGTTGGACGTCCTTCATTTGTAGACATGGCTGTTACCCACTCTAGGAGCCTGAATCTGAGTAATCCCAGTGTGTCCTTAAGCTTTCTTGCCCAGTTCATCCATGTGAGAAGAGAGGAGAGGTGATTTAACTACGCAAACCCTCACTGCCGAACATCGGATTAGTCTCCAGAAAAATTTGACGACTAAAACACGCCGACAATCATATTAATCCGTTCTGAACTAATCCTATATATCGGCCAATGAAAAATCATTGAATTAATCATATTAACTCATATCGTAACAGATCTAATTAATCTATAGAAACAACTTCGAGGATTCAATCAGACGACATTATTTTATACGATGGATAGTGCAATTAGCTATTTTGTAGCTAGGCCAATACAACTAATCAAATTAGCCTTTATTCACATCACTCAAACCTTGTAGCTGATCGTATAAGACCAAGCAACTAGCTGTGCGGGCAGCACATCCAATGCTCAACATACTCAACTAATAATGTTATCATGGATTAATAGAAATAATCCAAACGAGGTCGATGTAATTAACTCATCGATGAACGTGTAAGACACCGGCATGCACAATTCACACGTTCATAGCCGACATGTAGCATCAACCAATCACCCGTGCTAGTATACTGACCAAATCAAGCAAATGCATGTGAATGGGCTAGCAGCGGCGCATGAGATTAATCAATCATATTAACCAGGACAGCATGCCCGCTTCGATCTCATGCCATGATTGATCTTATCAATCAAATTAACCCTGGTGGCGTACGTGTTGATCAAATCAACAAGATCCAATGTCATAGCCAATTGAACAACTACAATGCAACGAATCTTACGTTATTAATATGAGAGCGACAACGATGATGCGGCAGACTAGTGTCATGGATCAGAGACGCTTGCTTTCCCGTGGTGCACATCCCCAAACATATCCTTGCCCAATTGATCCCATCGATCACATGAGCTAATTCATCAAATCAACTAAGCTCATAACCACCGGTAGTCATCATATGACAAAAGTGGTAGATCCAATGTACTATAAGAAATTGTCAATAAATCCAATCAACTACCCCGCATATCATATATGCGACCGATCTATATAAAAAACTAAACGGGATATCTCTGATTCCATTATAGAGGAACATGAGGATGTTATGCTAGCAAAGAATCAAAATTATATCGCGAAAACCTAGGACACATTGCAAGTAATTAACTACAGATCGTTACCTTCGATGTGCAGTCAAACGGAAGACAAGTCGATGAAGTCGGTTCAATCGATCTACGCTTTATCGTACAGAAGTAGTCATTCACGGCGATCCGATCACCTCCTCTATGCTGGTCAGCACCGTCGCACAACGACTTGTTGTCCAATGGCCTCCAATGTCCTCGCCGAACATCACAGCGACCTATGCGACGAGCTCCACCACGCCGAGGTTCGTGACCTCTCCGAGTAGTCTATCTTCATACGGACGCCCCGGCCACTTCCAAACTCTGACTTCGAAGGCACTGCGTGGGGTCCTTCCTAGAGCACCGTGTACCCTAGAGATCATTCCAGGATGAAACCCTGCGCGGGTCACTCAGAACATCGCGTGTCCCGAAAACCTCTTCGGGCCCACGCCTCATGTAGGGTCTTTTCCGTAGCGCCACGTGTCTCGGAGACCACCTCAGGCTGAAGTCCCCAATTAGGGTTGTGCTTGAGTAGCTTGCATGTCAATCATTGCCCTTGGGAGAGAAACTTGGGATTCCCGCGCAAGGCGAACAGTTAAAAAGAAGGTAAAGATTCAAAGATGTTGTGCGCCTATCAAAAACGACAAACGGTTGCCGCTATAAGATTGAGTAAGGCGTTGCCAACTATCAGAGATAAAGTGGAAACAAGCAAAGTGAATCATTGTTTTATTTCCAAATGTGAAGGCTACAAAAAGAAGACAAACGAGGAAAGAAGACGAGCAGGTCCCTGCTTTGGCGACCCGGATAAAGGAAAATAGGTAAGTATGTCTAGAATTACCACTTTGTCCTCTAGATTCCTAATACTTATGAGGGCAAAGCAGGTAAAAGAACTAAGTCGTACATAACTATTCTAACTTGCCGCTATAAGCTACATAGTCTGCTCTAACTCAATCTCAATCAGAACTAAAAAATTTTACAGTCTTCCATACTATTCTAACTTACGCCTACACGTTAGGCTGCCTCACCAATGGCTATCTTACCTTGCCCTGGGGGAGATATACCTTTCCAAAATTCACTGTCTGAATAGTCCCGACGACGCCCTTACGCTATAATTTCTACATGACTGTTTTGGGCGTCTTTTCTGTCTTAATCCCTTGTTCAAACCTCCAATACGTATCGAGTCGTACAAGCTGACCCACAATTCGTCCTCCACTGGCACATGTGAAAGGCACGCGTGGCATGGCAGCCAGTAGTTTGTTTTTTTCTCACAACCGGAACCGTTGACCTCATTATCCAAGTCTTTGCAACGGTCTCCCCACGTTGTTTGCTTCAGACAACAATCATTGACCTCAACAAATCCAATTCGTCGCTGCTCCTTTATATCTCCCGTTTAGTATTAACGCTGGAACGCTGGAACTCTATCCGATGAAGCAGAGTAAGCTGCATTTGTGGCGTCGTCTTCTTGTTTCTCTTTCTGCTAGTTCTTCTGTTCTCTTCTCATTTATTTGTTAATGCACCCCAACTGAGAGTTGAGAAACCTCGAGGAAATAAAATCTTGTCTGTTTGTAGGAGCATGACCAAGTTGGTTGGAGGGCATCTTCATTTGTAGAGAAAAACTTCACCAAGTTGTCTGAATATTTGACAAGATCCTAGTTCTGACTTCTGAAATGGTAACTGGCTGTATCTTTTGCCCATCTTTTAGTTCTCAGCGTGTTCATCCTTTGCTGTTCCTCTGATGACAAAATTTAGCTCTCAACCAACTAAAGGTGGAATGATGCTGAATCCCTACTGATGGTTCGGATTTCCTGTCATCAAGCATTCGATTTCACTTGTGTAGTTAGGGATATCGTCAAGCCAAGTTTGAGCAAGCAGGCTTGCCTTTCAGGCTTGAATTGTGGATGAAGCTAGCCTGAAAATTCCGTTACAATTTCAAAATTCCGATCAGACATCTGGTTACACCTTTGACCTTATCAAATGCAGGTCTTCGCAACAGTTTTTTTTTTCACGTGATTTGCTTCAGACACCGATACATATTAAAAATCAAATAAAATTTTGAATTTTGAACGGTTAGGCCCAAAATTCAAACTAAAAATTCGAACCATTGACCTTATCTTTGACCTCAACAAATCAAGTCTTTCATGCTCCTTTATCCCCGTGCTTTCCGGTCCAGTTTCAAGAGGTTTCTGTGCTGCAAGCCTGCAACGCTGCAAGCTAGTTGGAGATCAGCTCTTAACCTCCATTCCTGGCCTCGTCTTATTCTTTCTCTTTCTACTTTCATTGGTACGTCTCAATTAATGAGACTGAATTGAGAGCCGAGACACTTCGAGGGAACGAAATTTAGGTTATGTTCTTTTAATCTGATCTGAATGACTGAATTTCGAAACCTTTCGAGTTAGTCTTGAGATTTGGATGCATTTTGTTTGACTTACTTTTAAAGCATTAGAAACTACCTTCGAGACAGCGAAAAATGCTCAAAAACTCAAAACATGTCTTTTTAAAACGCAAATAAACCATTAAATTTTTAATTCGCTAAGCTGTTATGCTGAAAAGATTAAATCCTTGGTGTGTTTCTAGAAACTTCAGCAAGTTGGTTGAACATCTTTTTTATCGAATAGAGTGGACACTGCCAAATTTATTGAGAAAAAAGATTGTACACGGTACAAAAGGCCCTGGTCAAAGCCAGGGGACAACAGGAGTTTAAATTAAATTAAATGAAAATTTGTTATTTTTGTATAAACCAAATGATGTAATTATTTTTGTGGGGTAAAATAGTTTTTTTAGAGTTCGTAAAATATTTTTTTATAATTTTTGAACTCTTAAAGATATCATTCAAGGGGTCATCACCTTTTCAGATTAAGTTTCGACAACTTTCAACTCAAACAAACAAGGCCATCATCTTGGATTTCATCTATCATCGCCCTAAACCATAGATGTAACTGCTAGAAAATATGTGTTCCGTTCCTTTTAGAGTTCCTTTCCTTCTAAAGGTTGGTGTAGATGATGAGACCATTGAATTCTCTTTTAGCCGCCTTTCCAACTACCCAATACACATGTTGCCACTAGTCATGGAATCTAGCATTATTTGCCCAACGGGGGATTTGGGGAGATTGGTGAAGGGACTGGGTCTAGACCCTCATTGAGAAAGAGCAATGGAGGGTGAGATGATCGATAGTATCCGGGCTTGGGTGGCCGATGGGGAAAAGGGGTTGATGCTGCCAACCCATGCATGACAGAACATCTGTCAAATGCATGACAGAACATCTGTCAACTGTATTCGCCTAGTGCTTGGTGTTTGGGCCGAGCCATTATGGCTGATCCGACCACGGTCCGAAAAAGGTAGCTTGAAGCACGACATGACAGGGGAAAAAGTGGATTGGGCCAGCATGGCCCAAAGAGCATGCCGGGCTGGGCCCAGAAACCAGGCACGACGGGCTGCCCAACCCGGCCCAACTGTTCGGGCCGTGCTCGGACCAGCACAGCTCGAAATAGCTTACGAGTCAGTAATTTGCGTTGTTCGTGGTCTTTCGCTGCTTAGATGAATTTTGGTTCAACATGAAAATCGTAGATAATTTTGAGGCGCATCTTTTTTATGTAGACAACATTTTCATTAGAGCAACGCATGAATTTGTAAAAAAAATATTTTGTTCACTGCTTGCATTAGGACGAACGGCACAATCCTCGGTAATTCACCTTTTCAGAGGTCTTCTGTTGCTTCGATGAATTTCGGTTGACCACAAAAGTTGTAGAGAATTTTGAGGCACATCCTTTTCATGTAGACAATGTTTTATGTGAACAATGTATGAATTTATAAAATTATTTGTTCACTGCCTGCAATAGGACGGACGACACAGTCCTTGGTAATTCGACTTTTCCGAGGTCTTCAGTTGCTCAAATGTAGAGAATTTTGAGAAATATGTTTTTCATCTGAACAAAGTATGAATTTATAAAAAAATATCTTGTCGTTTTGTCAAATGTGTCGTGCTCGGGCTAGGCCCGAAGTCGGCCTGGCGTGCTTTTGGGTCGTGCCGGGCCTGGCTTTTGGCACTTCGTCCTGGCCTGGCATGGCTTAAAGTTCTGACCGATCCATGCCTACCCTTTTTGCTCTAGCTCGAGGGACGATAGGCCCGGACCGGATAGTCACGGAACGACATGGCCCAATTGCAAGCACTGTATTCGCCTATGGGCGTGAGACCATAGAGCCTGTGCAACTCCTTGGTCGTCTCAGCGAAACAACCGACGGGACAGTAGAACAACAACACCTTCTTCCACCTAGCCCCTCCTGTCGGTGGCACTTTGCATCCCATGTTGTCCCCACCTGTCATCGGCACGTAATGCCGCCCGCTCGACTCGCTGCTGGGAATGCGTCCTACCGAAAGACGGAATGGTTAGGCGGGTGGTCACTCGCTACTATTGCATGCTTGAACTTGCCACGTGGGAGCCATCCCTAGTGAGCGGCACAAGGGGCTTGAGGCTCGTTCCCTATTTACCCTTCCATGTTTGTAGAGCATGTACAATGATACACATCAGCTGTCTTTAAACCGTCAATAACATTTGCTATGTAGGATGGACAATGTTATGCAGGAGAGAGAGTGCGCATAGAGAGTTGAGCCGTCTTCAATGTAAGAGATGACTCCATACAAATTAAGAACTCTCTAAGCCATCTCTACTATTGTATGAGTTGTCTCTAAGTTATCTCTATAAATGACATGACAATGGTTAGAGATCCTTGTTGTCTCAACTATTGTAAATGCTCTTAAACTCAAACTCGTTAGAACAGAGGAAGCGTGTCTCTAAAACTATTATTGCTAGTCTGCTACCGTTCCTACCAGTGCCAGATTAGCAGTAGATATTTTTCCCCTTTGAGATTTCTCACGTGCGTCAGTACGTGTAGTATATTGTACTACACTTCTCCATGCACTTCAGGTGAAATAACAGAGGAAGGGAGGGAAAGAAAAGGGTGCATCTTAGTTTTTTAATCTTCACGCAAGATATAGATGACACTACAGGCACCATATTTGGTAATGCAGTTTGCCATAATTGCCTACGTCTGCGAGGCTCTGACTATGAACGCTCCTCTGCAATTAACACAAGCACATCGGCTCACTCAGGCCATGGCCACTAGCCAGCCGTTTACGCTTGCGCATCCTGTGCGATAACTAGGTCATCATGACTGGTTACACCAGAGATGCCTCTATATTTAAAATGGAGGCCAGGATACTAGTCCGAACTTTACGCGACCTACCCTGCCTATTACAACTCAGAGTACATGTAACCGACTATATATACACGTATTCAACACAAACTCTGCCTCGGTGAATACAACTTCGCCACCAAAAGCTTGACATTGTTTGATGTGAACATTGTGTACTTAGACTCTAGTTGATACTTCACAGCTTACTCCAAGCCACTCGATGAGTCTAACTTTTCCTTAGACCCACTGTTGTGTGGAACAAACACTGTTATCCCTGTGACACCTTCTCTTGTAGCTCCACCTTCAACTGCACTCGCTGCAACTGGAATTGACCTCCCTGTAGCCTGTACAGATGAGAGATCCCTCTTTTTCCAAATATCATAGTCTTGCCACCTTTCAAGATCCTCACGGTCGTTCTATCTTCATCAGCATGGAGCACCATCCCATTTTCACAGAAGATCCTGAGCGAGATCAAATTATTGTTTAGTTTTGACACATGCTTCACACCTAGAAGTATTTGTTCACCTCCATCGCACATTTTGAACTTGACATATCCCACTCCATTAGCATGATACACCACGTCATCTCCCAAGTAGACAAAATAAAATTCCTAGTTGTGTATGAAGAAAATTATTCCTTTTTTGTGTGTCATATGATAGAAACTACAAGAATTCAAAGTCCATGTCTTAGTTGACTACATATTTGATACTAAGAGCATCCTACCATTTCTATGGAAGCCACTTCCCGTTGATGCCACATTAATTGTTCTGTTCATGTCCCTGGTCGCACATGCACTCTTTTCCTTTTGCCCTTCTTCTCCTTCCCTTTCCCACTTGGCTCACATCTGACCAATAAAGCACTACCAATAGAAACCTCCACTACATTGTTCTTCCTCCTTTGTTCTTGAGATTGCAAAGCTGCACTAATAACCTCAGTGGTGATGTTCTCCTTGCTGTATGTTAAAGTCGTGACTGTATGCTCATAGAAAGGTGATAATGAGAAAAGAAGAACTATGACCTTGTCTTCATCCTTGATAGTCATATCCAACTTCCGGGGGAAAAAGTTTAGGGGGCCAAGTGAGATTTTCGTCCAACTTCCGGGGGAAAAAGTGTAATTTACTCAAAAAAATGAATCTATACAACTAGTAAACTAGCAGCATGACCTTGTCTCGCGCGCCTGCACTCCCCGTAGTGCTGTTGAGAAACGACAGGCGCCCGCGCGTTTTGCTAAACCGCAGGCGCCTGCGAAATAGCAACGCTGTTATTGTAAATGCCACTAGTTTTGCAATAATCTTCCACAAATGCCATTCTTGGGCTTTTTTTAGATTTTTGTATTTTACACGAGCCAAATACGCCAAATACGAAAGAAATACGGACTCCGATACGTGGGGCCCACTTGTCACCCTCTCCCATCCTTCTTCCTCCGCCTTCCTCCTTCCTCCCACCTTTTTCCTCCTTCCTCCTACCTTCCCTGCGAGATCGGCAGTGGCAGTGGCGCGAGCTCGGCGGCGGCGCGACAGTTGCAGCGGTGGCGGTGCGATGGCAGTGGAGGGGAAGGACGAAGGAGGAGGAGGAATAAAGGGCAAAGTGTATGACGTGCGGGTGGCACATGTCATGGTGTATTTTAGCCTGTATTTTGATTTCGTATACGTCGTAAATGCTAAAAAATCTCTGAGAATGGCATGTGTGATAGATTATTGCAAAACTAGTGACATCTATAATAATAGGGTTGATAGGATATATGCCACTGCTTAAACTCGGAATTTGAGAATTGCCATCGTTCCTTTGTTAATAGGATATATGCCATTACGAAACCACATTTCTTCGATATATTCCACTCTATGCGATATATGTCCCATTTTGACTTGTTTTTTGGGATTTGGACCATTTTGCCCCCATCTTCAACCTCTCGCTGTTCTTCATCCTCACTCTCCCCAACTTCTCTCTCTCCCTCCGGTAGCACCTCGTGCTCCATGACAGACCTCCTCAACGGTGACCCCCACAACGGCGAGGAGCGGAATGGCCTTGATGGTGAGGAGCACGTAGTCCCCGACGCCATCTACCGCGAGACCGCTGCCGTCACCGTGCGCGCAAGCTTGTGCCGCTGCCCGTCGCGGGAGCTCCACGCCGCCGCTGCCACTCACATCGCACGAGCTCCGCGCTGCCGCCAACATGTGAGCTCCACGACACCGCCGCCAACGCGCGAGCTCCACGTCGCCGCCGCCCTTGATCTCCGGCGAGCTTACCGCCGTTGTCGTGTGAGATCCGCGCCGCCGCCACCACCGTCATCGTAGCTGTAGCAAAGGATCGATGGCAATTCATGAATTTTGGACTTAAGCATTGGCATATATCCTATTAACCCATAATAATATCGATTTTGTGATGGCATATCTGGAATAAGCGAACTTCGTAATGGCATGTATGAAAAAAATCCAAAAAATTAGCTCTTAACCAATTGAAGGTGGAATGATTCCAAATCCCTAGTAATGGTTTGAATTGGCTCGCAGGTATGTTTCTTTATGGATATTGTCAAGCCAATCTTGGGCGAGTAGGCTTGGCTTTTAAGATTGAATTGAGGTTGAAGCCTGTTCATGAGCTTGAACTTGGATCATCGAAGCTAGAATAAGCTCGATCCAGGTTCTAGTTGCGTACACAAATAAGTATATAACCAAGCAAAACTGAATTTAAAAAACAGAGAAAAATTGAAATCCTGAACAGTAACTTAATCTTACAAATAGCTTTATTGGAATAATGAAGATGTGTTAGTTGCACTGACAAAGGTTCAAATGGAATAGTATTAAATGATATTTGTTTGTGGTAGCATATTGTCGTCTACATTTTTTTAACTAATAACAAATGCCGCATGAGCATTACCCCCTCCCCCTTCCTCTCCTGTCTTCCGTCTTTCCTCTTTCTTTCTTCCTGTCTAACAAATCCGCTCCTCCGTTGCACGTTGCCACAGGAGTTGGAGGCACCGCAAGAAGCTCATGACGACGCGGTGACGGTTAGGGCCGCGATGGTAGGGTCCCGATCTTCTCCATCTCGGCAACGCTCAGTACATATATATATTTATTTCGTTATTTTTTTATTTGTTGTTGTCGACTTTCACGTGTCCTAAATTTTACCATTCGTCTTATTAAAATACTATTTAAATATCATTTATTTTAGTATATATGCTTTATTTTATCATTAAAGCTAATTTAAGTTTGACTTACATTTTTACATATTTGTATTAAATTTTTTAATAAGATGAATGGTGAAAGAGCATGTTTAAAAGTTAACGGCGATAAATAACAAAGAACAGAGGAAGGGAGCAGTATTTTACATACCACTAATCACTCGGTGCTTAATTAATTAATTAGGACAATCTGATGAACCAATCCCTGGCCTTCGCGGAAGGAGCGGTGGTGATGGTGTGCCCGGTGCTCCTGGCGCTGGCTCTTAAGAAAGTCGACCTGAAGAGCAAGGAGCATGGGCCTGTCGTTCCGATGGTGACGCTCGTCGTCGCAGGCCTTACTCTAGTGACCAGCATCTGCCCCTTGCTTCAGTTGCTTGCCCCCGGCGTAAGGGCGGTAAGGCCGCGCGCCGTGAGCCGCATCCTCCGGCCCTTCTCCGCCGCTTGCCTCGTCCTCCTCGCCAGCCTGATCGCGCAGCTCGTCATCTCCAAAACCGTCGCGATCCCGATCGGCGCCGCGTTCGGAGTAATCATCGTGGGTCACACCGTGTGGTACTCCTGCAGCCTGACGCAGGCGCAGCAGCAGCTTGCAGTGGAGCTGCCGGAGCCAGACCAGCATCACGTACGGGTGTACAGAAAGCTCGACAGCTCGCATGAGTTCGTGTCCGTGGTCACGGGGATCCTGTTCCTGGGGCTGGAAGGGTTGGCGCTGGAAGGCCAGAACAGCATCAGCCCGGGAGGGCAGGTGCAGGCCCGTCTCCGGATCGCCATGGCCATCAGCTTCTTCGCCTGCGCTCTCGGCGTCTTGCTCATACTGCTCCTGATGGTGCCTCCTCTGTCACTCACAAAGGCCAAGGTCGGCTGCTTCACTGTGTTCGTGGACCTCGTCATGGCCGGTGGCACCGTCGCGATGCTGCTGGCGATTCTGATCAAGCCCATGGGGCTCCCGTCGCTGCTGCTGCTGGCGCCGCTGCTTGTGCTGCTCATGACCTATGTCTTCGTCATAGCCATTGGCGGAGGCGACGGTGAGGTGTCCAAGCCGGCGTCTTTGGAGCTGACCAAAGCCACCTTCACCGGCTTCTTGGCCGTGTCGGTGGCAACCTTTGGCGGCGGCGGTTCGACTTCGACTTCGTGTTCGCCTTCGCCTTCGCCTTCGGTTTCCGCTTCGGCTTCGGCTTCGGCTTCGCCCAGCATGTCGGCTTTCATGTTCCTGGGATTTGCAGCGGCGGCTATTGTTTCTGGTCTCGCGTGGAGGCTGCTCACGCACGGCAGATCGAGGGCGAACGCGGAAACTGCCAATGTCGCTTCGTTCTTGACCCATCTCTGTGTTGCGATTGCGGCAGTTCCATTCGCGGTGTTGGCCGGGAAAGCGCTCTTTTGAATTATTGTAGCATGTGGCAATCGGCAATGTTGAACAATTAATAGTCCTAGCCTTCATTGCCATTCGTTAACTTCAATAATCCTAGCCTTTATTTGCAATTAATGTTGAACAATAAATAATCCTAGCGTTCACCGCTTCACGTAATGTCAAGTGTTTACTGTGTTTCTACCCTTTTTGGACAGTTCAATTTGTTTCCAATTAACAATCTTCTTTCGGAAGGGGTTCATTCACGATGTAAAAATGTCACGCGTGACGCGTTACAGCCTTCTGGATTTCGCTTCATTTTGTTCCAAATATTCTTCTTTTGAAAGGCGCTCATTAAACTCTACCATTTGATTGTAATTCTGATCCTAAACGTTGTTGTATGCCACTCTTTCTTGACTGAAATAACGAAATGCATGCTATTGATGAATCATCCAACATGTAAATGCATGCAGCTGATGAACACTACTACAGCAAAAAATCTATTTGATGCCCTCAACTATGATGATGCGGCCACTCAGCTTAGCCCCTAGTCTGGAAAATCGGGTACCTGCCCCTTCCCCTGTGCCCCCCACCCACAAAAAAAAAAGAGGTATGTCAAGCGGTGCGAATATCTCTGGCAACCGCCGTAAGCGGTTTTGAAGGCGGTTTTGCCATCATGGCTTGGACATTACGAGCCACACATCTCGAGCTCCACAAGGAGCGGAAAGGGTGACGATACTGCCATCTGAGGCAGATGATGATATCATAGTCGATCCACGCTTGAATCTTGTAGGCAAGACTGTCGGTCGCGCGCATGACCACTCCCATCATCACACATGACCACACTAATGATGTAGCATCCAAAGCGACAGCACCATCCTACAAGGGCAATAGCAGGGGATCCATGGCGCGGCCACTGGGTGGGGCAAGTGGCCACCAGAGATGAGCTTGGCTAGGTGAGGAAGACGAAAGGAGTGTCTAGTGATGTTGCAATGGGAAGTATGGAGGAGGACGCCGGTTGGTGAAGAAAGAGGGTGCCAGTGATTGGGGACGAAGGAGGAGGACAAAGGGGAAGGTAAAGGAAGAAAAAGATAGGAGTGTGACATATGGGATCAACATGTAAAATTGTTTTTGTACAAAATAAAATGACATGCGGTCAGTCTACATGGTGATGCTACTCCATCTGGGGCACCACGATGGAAAAACCGCCTTCAAAACCACATGAGGGAGGGGGTATTCGCACCACTTAACATATTTTTGAAGAACAAATACCCTGTTTTCAAAATTAGGGTGTTAGTATCTCTAGTAGGTTCTCTAAAACGTTCCCTAAAATACTATTGCGGATGGTCTCAGTCTCTATATCCATCCAGCATAGTCTCTATCTCAGTCTCTAAATTTAGAGACTCGCTCCAGACTCTCTATGTTTAGAGACTAGGTAGAGAATCTCTATATCTTTTCGAGGATAGAGGCTCTGCTGTAGATGATGGAATTATAGAGAACAAATATTAAACAATCTTTCAACCATAACCTAAATTAGAGCTAGATACCAACCTTCAATGGGAGCTACATTTTTATCTAAGGAAACACCAAGCATATATACGCAATATTTTTTTTCAATTTACTTCAAGAATTGGTCAACAAATTCTAGATTCAGAATAATTCATCGATCATTGAACTATAATCTAAATTTGAGCTAGATCCATACCTTCAATGGGAGGTATATCCTAATTTAAACAGAAAGCATACGTACATAACATTTTTCTTGCAATCAACTTCAACAATAGATCGAGCTAGATCTTCATTTAAAATCCTTCATCGATGTTAGAAAAAACCACACTTTCTCCGTCATTTTTAAAAGCAAAGAGGCAACTAGATTTAACTACAAATTAAGCAAGGACGATGTTACTAACATTGAAGCACTTGGATTGGAGTAAATTCACCAAATTTTAAAATTTTGGGTAGCACCTCCACATTACCCCGTGTTTGGGTGCCTCTCCTATTCTCGGTCATGGCAGCATAGGGACGAAGAAGAAGGCTGGTTCAAATAGTGTATCATGGACCGGTAGTGATGTTATACATGATTACTGGTTCGAACCAAAAATCGGTAGTGATTGTAGCTCGGAGAATCGCTACCGGTTCATGATACGAACTGGTAGTAATGCTACTACATCACTACAGGTTTGTGGCTCCGACCGGTAGTGGAAGACTACTCCAACCTTGTGATCGTTGAACCGGTAGTGATGCAACTATCAGGTTCGTATGCGTTTGGTAGTGATGGGCCGGTAGTAAAAAAAACATTGATTAACTAGATTGTTGTTTACTTTGTTAGAAATTTGGTTTGTATGTTTTTTGGGGATATTGGACTAACTATATATTCATATATTTATTAATATCCATTAAAATTTGATATTTATGTTTTTTTATTATGTTTTAGCATGTGTTGACTAGTTTTGAACAGGCGACTGATAAAATTCTAAGAATAACCACCCACCGTAGGTTTTCGGTCAGGAATTACATGAGATACCGATGGTGCCGCTGTGATTCGCGACCATGCACTTTGAACCATAGGCATGATCAGGGGCGGGCCCAAAGGGTAGTCCAGGTAGGCCTAGGCCTACCCTGTATTTCGGCCCAGCACTATACTATTAGATATAATTTTTTTGCAATTTTGGCCCAGGCCCAGGCCCACCTCTCATTTTTCCTTGAGCTGCCTCAGGCTGGTAGTGCATGAGCACAAGGCGCCCTTGCCCCTGCCTGGCTGCCTCCCCAGCACAGCACGACATCTCCCTGCTCCCTAGCGGCGCTGGTGCGCCGCCCTGCGCCCCTCCGCCGGCCCTCCCTCTGCTGGCGCGCCGCCCTGCGCCCTCTAGCCTCTGCCCCTGCGGCCCCTCGCCGCCTCCCCAGCATGCAGGCACGCAACAGCTCGGCGCGGCGGAGCCCGCTCCCTGGCCACCTTGCAGTACCGCCGTCTGGCCTACGCCGGCCGCCGCCCCTCCGGCCTCTGGCCTCCGCGGCTCCACCGGCCGCCGCCCTCGGCCTCCGGCCTCCGCCCTCCGGCCCCTCTCCGGTCCGGGTACAGCCGTTCAGGTATTGCTCCTAGTCTACTGTACTCCTAGTCTACTGCCTTTTCTACACAGTGTACATATACAATATTGACACAAATATTACACATTTGATTGTTAAGGTATGAACAGGATCGGAACCCGAGATATTGCGTCGCTTTTTGGGAAATATGGAGCGAAGAAGGCAAATAAGATTGCATCTTCTTCTCCCCCAATTCCAACAGTGGATGAAGCACGAAATGAAAAAAGAGAACCTTCTCCGGCTGAAGAAGAATTACCTTCAATTGAAGAAGAATTGCCTCCGGTTGAAGAAGAATCACCTCCGGATATTGTCAATGCAATGTCACTTGTGACCTTGGCAAAGAGAAGAATGCAACAAATGAAGTCTAATGGTGGAAGACATCTTTGAAAGAAAGGTAAAACCATTTTGCTTTAAACATTGCATTGATGTTCTTTCATTGGATGGTAAATATGTGCCTCATGCAAAATCCTCTCGTTTTTATCCGCAACAAACAATTGATGACCATCATAGAAGAGAAATATATTTTGGTGTTATTGATAGAGTTGCACAAGAGCTTGATAGTCGGTTTGATGAGGTTAATATGGCGTTGCTTATGTATATGTTTGCTTTGAATCCCTCCAACTTATTTGCCTTTTTTGATGCACAAAAAATAGTTAGACTTGCCAAGTTTTATCCTAAAAACATCTCAAGTGCAGATTTGATAAGACTTGAACTCCAGCTTGATAATTTTATTGAAGATATGAGAAATGATGATATATTTGAAGTACTGAAAAATCTTACTGAGCTCTCTATTCGGCTTGTTGAAACAAATAAGGATGATTTTTACGATTTGGTTTACTTGGTACTTAAGTTGGTATTGATCTTACCGGTTGCAACAGCAAGTGTTGAAAGAGGTTTCTCCGCAATGAATCTAGTGAAGAATAGATTGAGAAATAGCATGAGTGATGATGTATTGAATGATTGTTTAGTTACTTTCATTGAACGCGAAATTTTCTCCGATGTAAGCGAAGATGACATAGTTCATGCTTTCATGGCTATAAGAAAGCGTAAAGTGCAAATGTAAAATTAGTTTTTGTAATATGTTGAATTACTTCTATTTTAATATACTATATTATGTTGCTTCGTAATTTTTTTAAGATGTGCCTTAAATTTTTTTTGTTAGATTAGACCTACCCTAGGATAAAATTCTGCGTCCGTCACTGGGCATGATTGGGACAGATGCGCAATGCATAAGTGCATACATACCAGACGTACGACCTCGGTGTTATGAGTCAATTATTTTCGGTAAAACTGCAGTCTGCAATATACCGCAAAGCAAGTGCTTGTCCTCCGATTGCAATGTTGTCAGATGGACAATCCTTCCTGTCCACACAGTCGTGAAAAATTCTGCCTATAGATTGCAGCAGCAGCACCCATTGGTTGATGCAGAGTTGCAGACCATGCCGGACAGCAGGCAGAGACCAAAGTAGCAGCAACGCAGCCGCTGCTCCTATTAGCAACACGTTTGCCCCAACACCGGAGTAGCTCGGCAGACTGGCCCACCGGAGAGCTTGAGACTGTAGCAACGGTGCCAGGCGTTTGTGTTTGTCCCGGCCACTGTCCTAGCATGATCAGAAGCCCCGAAATGAGATAAGACGCCATCGTCGTGGTGCACATGGAGAGCACTGATTCATCAACACTACTACAGATCGGGACTTCCCATGTGGTTCGTAAGGCCTGTGCAAGTGGTTATCACAAGCGGCTCCCAGAGCCGCTAGTGAAGCCCCTCTGCAAGCAGTTCGCGGGGCGATGGCGCGGGCGGGCTGGCAGGCCACGTGGGCTCTCTTTGCAAGCGGTTGGAGGCACGAACCGCTTGTAGAGTGGCATCTTCGCAAGCGGTTCAAAAACCGCTTGCGCAGACGTGTAGTACGTTTACCACCTGGTTAATTCATTTCTGGGCGGCGCAAATAGATATTTAAATATATATTTCGGCAGGAGATTTTTTTATTTGTCGTTTAAATTTAAATACATATAGGATGAGCATATAATTAGCGATCAAACAAGCTTAAATATATTAGATAATACATGTAATAATGTACACTTTATATGCACCGGCCAAATTTACAAAGTTTATAATTAATATACATTGTGCAAATGGACAAAACAGAGCTAGTAATTGGAGCGGAAGATGCCATTTTTAAGAAACCAAAGAACTCCTGATTACATTTAAAGCCATTGTTTATCATGGGTTATATGAATGGAAAGCCGATTTCCAGGATGATGGTGGATAGTGTAGCTAGTGTAAATCTAATGCCGTATTCTGTGTGTCGGAAAATTGGAAAATCTATAGAAGACCTGGTTAAAACAAATATGGTTTTGAGCGATTTCAATGGGAATCCGACTGAAGTGAAGGGAGTTCTGGTCGTGGAGCTCACTGTAGGGAGCAAGACAATCCCAACAACTTTCTTCGTAATTGAAGGAAAGGGGAGTTATAATGTGCTGTTGGGAAGAGATTAGATACACGCCAAATGTTGCATTCCATCAACATTACATCAGATTTTGATTCAATGGATTGGTAAACAGATAGAGGTGGTCAGAGGAGAGTCTCTAACCGCAGAATCTGATTGTGCTGAAATACATGACAACTTGGAGGCATTATCGGAAAAACCCTTGTAGGAGTGCGATTTCCTCAGCGTCAGTAAATTGGGCTTCAAGCCAACAACATTGGAAGCGCAATCGGTAACTCAAGGACATGAGGGTTTTTTATGGGAACCGCGGCTCTAGAGGAAGTTGAGTATAAGATTGGCCAGGGTTTTATATCGGCTGATGAACTTGAAAAGGTCGCTATTGGAACGGATGGAAACGAAAGGCCCACTTACATCAGTAAACAGTTGCCGCGGAAATATAAGGATCGGCTAATCCAGATTCTTAAAGATCGTGTTGATTGCTTTACTTGGGAATATCATGAGATGCCTGGTCTAAGCCGATCTATAGTTGAGCACAAAATTAAAATGAAGCCTGGATTTCGGCCAGTAAAACAATCACCGAGGAGGATTAGTTGGAAAATTTATGATCAAGTGAAGGCTGAGATTCAGAGGTTATTAGATGCAAAATTTATTCAGCCATGCAAATATGCCGATTGGATTTCTAATATTGTACAGGTCGGGAAGAAAGATTTTGATAAAATTAAGATATGTATTGATTTTCGGGACTTAAATAAGGCGACGTACAAGGATGAATATCCGATGCCGATTGCCGATCGGTTAATTAACGCTGCTTCTGGCAATCGGATTATCAGCTTCCTGGATGGCAATGCTGGTTACAATCAGATCTTTATGGCCGAGCTAGGAAGATGTGAACAAGACTACATTTGGATGTCCTGGTTCTATCGGTTTATTCGATTGGGTTGTTATGACTTTCGGGCTGATCAGTGCTGGGGCTACATATCAAAGGGGGATGAATTTAATTTGCCACGATTTAATCGGTAAATTAGTGGAGATTTACATTGATGATGTGGTAATTAAATCTCAAGAGGAAGAGCAACACTTGGCTAATATTGTGACCGTTTTGGATGGGTTTCAGAAATACGGTATGAGGATGAATCGAAAGAAGTGTGCTTTTGGAGTATCGGCCGACAAGTTCTTGGGGTTTATGGTGCATCAGAGAGGAATCGAAGTCCATCCCGATAGGGTAAAAGGCGATTTTGAATACTAAACCTCCAGATTCGAAAGTTCGTCTACAAGAGCTTATCGGTAAGATTAATTACTTAAGGAGATTTATTTCAAATTTATCAGAAAGAATCATCCCATTTTCTCCATTACTTAAATTAAAGAATTCCGATAAGTTTGTTTGGGGACCAGAGTAGCAGAAAGTGTTTGATAATATCAAAGAGTACTTGATAAATCCACCCGTTCTGGTCTCTCCGAAAGAAGATTTGCCGTTTCAGTTGTATCTATCCGTATCGGATAAAACAATAGGGACAGTTCTGGTCCAAGAAGTCGAGGGAAAGGAGCATGCGATTTTCTATTTGAGTAGAAAGTTGTTGGATCTAGAAACCCGATACACGGTAGTAGAGAGGTATTGCCTTTGTTTATACTTTGCTTGCACTAAGCTGAGGCATTATTTGCTGGGTGCTGAATGCAAAGTGGTTTGTCAAACCGATGTGGTCAAGTACATGCTTAATGCTCCGATTATTAGAGGACGTCTTGGGAAATGAGCATATACTCTCATCGAGTTTGATTTAACATATGAATCTCTAAAAGATGTCAAGGGGCAGGTATTAGCCGATTTCATCACACACCATCAAGACATTAATCTTTCGATTCTTTTGCCCTGGGTAATGTTCTTTGATGGATCGGTTTGTGAGAAGGGATGTGGAATCGGTATTTTTATAGTTTCTCCTGGAGGTGTTCCCTACCGATTCAATGTTACAGTGGATTTTGGGTTGACCAACAATCAACTGGAATACGAGGCTTTGATTCAAGGATTGGAGTGGTTAATTCAAGCTGGAGCTATTGCCGTGGAGATTTATGGGGATTCACAATTGGTGGTTTTCCAGATGATCGGTAAATATGAGTGTCATAGTGAACTACTTTGGGAATATCTGGAAAGGGCTTCTGTTTTGGCTAAGTATTTCAGTATATTCACGGTTCATCATATTTCGAGAGAACAGAATTGTGAGGCCAACGAGTAAGCCCAAGAATCGTCGGGGTATAAATTACCGATTATGGAGTTGGAAATTATAAATTCAGTTCCGATAGGATGGCAGGCAGAAATTATCGGTTATCTTAAAGATCCTTAGAGGAAAACCGATAGAAAGCTTAAAAGAAGAGCTCAGAGGTATGTATTAATTGGTGACAAAGTATACTATCGGAGTTTTGATGGGTTATTGCTTAAATGCCTGAATGAAGAAGAGGCTAAAGTTGCAATCGGAGAAATTCATGAAGGACTTTGTGGAACTCATCAATCAGCATATAAAATGAGATGGATGTTGAAGCGCGTGGGATACTTCTGGCCATCGATGGTGGAAGGTTGTTTCAAATATTGTAAAGGTTGCAAGGATTATCAGAAGTTCGGAAATATTCAGCACGCGCCTGCATCTATTTTACATCCGATCGTGAAGCCGTGGCCTTTTAGAGGATGGGGGATCGATATGATTGGAGAAATATTTCCTTCCTCGTATAAGGGGCATCGGTATATTTTCGTAGCAACGGATTATTTCACTAAGTGGGTTGGAGCTGTACCATTGAAGAAAGTAACTGCTACTGAAGCGATCGACTTTGTTAGAGAACATATAATTTACCGATTTAGAATTCCTTAGACGATCACTACGGATCAGGGGTCGATATTTATGTCAGAGGCATTTCAGGATTATGCTCGAAGCTTGGGAATCACAACAATTAACTCCTCGCCGTATTATGCTCAAGCCAACGGCCAAGCAGAGTCTTCAAATAAGAGCGCTATAAAACTGATTAAGCGAAAAATCGATGGAATGCAGCGGGGTTGGCATAATACTTTGGCGAATGCGTTATGGGCATATCGGATTGCTAAACATGGAGCTACTAAGATGTCACCATTTGAGTTGGTATATGGTCAAGAGGCTGTTCTACCGGTTGAAGCTATCATCGGATCTACAAGGGTTGAGGAACAAAATAATGTAAAAGCCGATGATTATAAAAATCTGATGGTGGATAAGCTGGATGATATGGTGGCCGTTCGGTTAAGGGCTCTGGAGCATATTGAACGTGATAAGCAAAGAGTTGCTAGGCATTATAACAAGAAGGTTGTGCCGAAAACTTTTGAAGTGGGAGATCTTGTATGGAAAATATTTTTACCGATTGGTTCTAGAGATCCTAAGTACAGGAAATGGTCTCCAAATTGGAAAGGGCCATATAAGATCAATCGGATTATTTCTAGAAACGCATATTTTTGGAGACGCTTGAAGGGCAAGTTTTCGGTAAAGCAATTAATGCTAAGTATCTGAAGAAATATTATCCAAGTGTTTGGGTTGCAGCTTGAGTATGGAAGTTAAAAGCCGATTCTTAATTTTATTCAACGCGTTGCTGTTGAGCAAAAGCCGATTCGGGTGAATCGCCTATAGTTTAAAAGTCAGCTAACACAGTTGAATTGAGGTTGGTATTTTACTCAATCTATTGTTGTTGATCAAAGGCCGATTCTAACGAATCGTCTATAACAAAAAATTAATATAAGCGAAAGAGATTGCACAAAGAAATAATGTTAATACAAAGGCTCGAAGGCCTTGAATGTTTGGTGCCTGAAGCGCAGGCAAAAGTGTACATCGGCAACTTTGCCGATTCAATCATAGTAATGTTTAAATTTGGCTCGCAGGCCAATCATTCACAAAATTCGAGAATGGTTGCGGCGGCGCTGGTGATTGTGTCATGAATTCGGTTGACAGTGTCGGTATCTTCCTCGACTGATCCGGGCACAATATGTATTTTCTTTTTGGCCTCTAATACCGCCAAGCCGCAAACCTTTACTATGTTGTACTGTTCCTTAGCTGCCGATTTAGACTCCTTGAAGTCTGAGCGAGCAGTCGCTTCGGCTTTCTTTGCCTTCTCCAATTCTTGTTCCAAGGATTTGACCCTTGAAACTGCCTTGGAGGCAGCAGCTTTTGCCGATTCGGCTTCTTGTTTCAGCCTGAGGAGCTTGTCGTTTTGAGAATTGGCATCTTGGATCAACCCCTTGAATTCCACTTTAGCTTCTTTCAGAGCTTCCCTCTGATGGAGCCAGTCCAACGCAGCATCGAAATCGGCTTTGTTCTCATCAAGAGATAATAATTTTTGGATAGCTGATACCACCTGCTCCGGGAGAATTTCCTTGATGGAATCTGCTATATCCCGGATGGTAGATGGGTTGGCCAGAAGAGCCGATTCGTTGCCGACCAGCTCCCACATTTGCTTCAGCTTAGCAAGGGTGTCCGGCGAAAACTGATTCCTCTTGGCTGGTTCCGCAGCAGGTGGCTCAATGGCAACGACTGGGGGAGACGGAGTCTTAATCAGAGAAGATAAGAAATCCAGTTCGTCGTCAAACCAATCCATGCTGGATGGATCGAAGTTCAGCTCATCGATTTTCTTTCCATCATATGTTATCACCTGCGTGGATACCACAGTAACTTGAACTGGGCTTCGAGGTTGAAACATATACTGAAAGGAAGAAGTTTTAAGTTACAAAGGATCGGAATTTAAAGATTTTTATGAGATAAGATAAGTTATTCCGATTACATCTTGCGGGTTGAAGGTCGGGGGTGTCTGCAATGCTGGTGGGGGAGCAGGTGTGGCATCCTTTCTTTTCTGGGTGGGAGAAGTGTCCTGAAATCGAAATTCCGATAAGCAGAAAACCGAAGGGAAGATATGAGAATTTGAGCAAAAATCAAGTGCTTACTGTGTCATATACAGATTCGGTGCTATCAGGTGTACGCACCTTTGGGTGTCTCGGCTTCTTGGCGGCCAGTTTCTTCGTCTGGCCGGTTTCGCCTTCGGGTCTCCCTATTGATCAAAAGTGATTAAGGAATCAGATTCCTAAGAAGATAAGTCATAAGCCGATTGTACCTCCCTTCTTGGGTTGCTGAGAGGACCCTTGTGTAAAGGCCGATGCGGACTTGGCCGTTGAATGGAGGCGGCCGGCTTCTTCGCCAACGAGCTTAGCTCTGGGGCGTTTGTCTCCTCTTTGAAAAGAAAAATAACATAAGGTTTGTAATCGAAAAAGAACGGTATGGGTTAGTGAATGACGCAAGTTAGTAACCTCGCTGACAGAAGACGATGCATGATTCTGAGACTCCATTCTCTCATCGTCTGAATCCGATGAAGAAGGTCCTGACTCAGAAGAATTTTCCTCTTTTTCGTCGCTGTCTTCATCATCAGAATCATCAGAATCGGAGCTGTCATTGCTGCTTTTTTCCGATTCTGATGAGAGCTCAGTCATGCCGGCAATTTTCGGCCAGTTGGGCTTGCAGATCTTTTTCTTGCTGGTAAATTGTTCGATTAAGGCTGTAGCTCCGCCTTTTGTGGCAAAGATGTTCTTGCCAACGGATTCCCACTAGATATCGAATTTTGGAGAGGTGGCCGACCACATTATGAATTCTATCGGCATTTCAAAATCCAAATGTGCAGCAGATAAAATCCCATAAGCCGATTGAGAGTTGAGATCCTCTCTGGCATTCAGATGGCGGTATATGAATAGATCGGGGATATCTTGCCCAAGGTTGAATTGCTACCATGGCAGGATGATAGAACTCATATGAGGATTTTCTGATGTGAGTTGTTGTGTTCAGAATGGCAAAGAAGATGCCTGGTGATATGAATTCCTTATATGCTGATAAGGCTTTGCCCTTTAAAGTATTGTCTAATCTGAAAAATGAGGGAACCGGATATCTGTCCAAATCAGTATATGGGTTGAACTACTCCGGGCCATATTCTGATTCAGATATGGTGAAAAATGCAACCAAGGAATGAGAGAGATCGTCTTGGTTTAGGCGCCTTCTGTTGCAGTTAACTGAAATCATCTCCCCATAGGATCTGCATGGGCGCTCGCTGCTATCGGATTTCTTATCATTCGGAAATTCTAGGTTGAAGTCCAGTGTTCCTATGGAGTTGTATATTTGGAGTTTCAAGAACAGACAGATGAACCAAAAAGGACCACCTAAATTTCCAACTGAGTAATCGGCTTTCTTCAAGCACAGACCTTCTCTAATCTCGTGCATCATCCGATAGGTTGCTCCTAGGAGGTACTTTCCGATTGCTAGTTTCTGGCCTGCTGCTAGCGCTTCGGCTACCCGTTGATAAACTTTACTCGGGCTAAGGGATTGGCCGCAGAAAAAGAACTTATCCAGCCACATGTTTAGAAAGGCGATGTGTTCTTCATCTTCAACATCGCTTGTTTGCTAATGGGTACTGATATAGCGCTGCTAGCCGAAGTTTTTCTCGGGAACTAATTTGAGCGTGGCAGATAGATCAAAAGCCGATAGCATTTCACCATCAGGACTCAAACCAGTTAACATTGCTACGTCCAAGAGCGTAGGGCTTATTGGTCCCGTCGAAAAAATGGAAAGCATTGGCTGTATCGCACCAATAATAAGCCGATGCTACCATAAAGGGTTCATCTCCTGGAGGAGGATGTAAGGAAAGGAGAATGGCATCGGCAATTCCTAATTTGTTCCATTGTTCTTTTTTCTGGCTGTAGACCTGAATGAGCCAGTCCTTGTATCCCTTGATCGGGCTAGGCTAGGAACGGAAAGCCGATCTCCAACTGTTCATACTAAGCTTATCGGAAAATAATGGGAGCCTTGCTACCGAATAATCTATGAACTCAGCTGGATCTCTCTCTCCTATCGGTCCCAAAGAATACAGAGCTTCGGTGTCTGAGCATCAGAATAGTACCTGAGACATGTTGCCGATTGGAAGTTGAACGAGAAGTGGTTGTGCGCTGGAAGTCCTGAGGGCTCTGGAAAATCCGATGCAAGAGATGTGTGCTTAGAGGAGAGCGTGACAGTGACAGCGAATGGAAGCCTATTTATAGCAGTGGTAAAATTAGGGTTTTTACCGCGGGTTTCGGTGTTACTGTTTCGGCCCATATAGCTTGGTGGGCTGACATGTGTTTACGAAGTGGGCCAGAAGCGAAGATTACGGGGGTAAAATTATGAAATGTTTCAAGGTGATTTGGTAAAAATCCAATTTTAAGTGAAAATTCGGCTAACAAGAAAACCCATTGCCAAACTTAGGGGCATATGTTGACACCCAAATTTGGCAGGAAAATCGGATATAGTGGAGTGGCTAAGTATATCAGAATTGTTGGGCCGAATCAGAAAATGGGCTTCATCGGCAAAGTAAAAAAGAATATTGAAGAATACCGATGAATATGAGATTCCGGAAGAAATACGATCTGATCAGGAGCGCGGCGCGGTAAAATAGGTCGTATCGGTATCGAAATTGTAATAGTATAAATAGGACCTTAGGTCTCGTGAAAACACACATCATACTCAAAACACAAACTCACTTTTCGAATCCGATCGACACCATCGAAAGGTTTCAACTCGCAGGTAGAACTATCTCGATGGGATAATCGATTCTCTTCTTGTAACCCGTATGCATGGCTGTATCATCTTGATCTCGTGTATACAAAGCATGTTAAAATGTCTTGGGTTTTACCGATCTTTAACATGTTTTTGCATGTTATACTGTCTCGATTTAATCAATCTGTAACGTGTATTTACCCTGCAATGCCGATTGTCAAGTATCTTATGTGTTTTTCCTGAATTCGATATATGCGACAGTCTCGTTTAATCGATCTTGCGTATACCTTGTTTAGGATCTCACATGTGTAGATGTTTGCCGATTAGTGTTGTATTTACCTTTATTAGTTCTAAGCTTCTAAATCAGTTTATCGGTTTATATCTAGATTTGGATCTGAATACTGCCTTGGCCTGACCAATCTATTCAATCTATTCCTCGATTTAATCTAATAGATTGATATAAAAGTTTATTGCTAATATTCTATAAAAAATACTAAAAAGAAGTAAAAGATTTGTAATTGAAAGCTTATTTATACTTAATTGCTTTATCAGGCATTAAGCCGATAGATCGTTCATTCGGATTATTTAAAGCCGATATAAAAAAAACTGATCAGGCTATCTTGAAAAGCCGATTAGGGCTAAGACACCGACAATTTATTTCTTGTCAATTTACAGGTCAAATTGACTGGCACGCTTGGTTCTTAGTTGCGACACAAGCACTGACTTGACGCTTCCGCACGTGTGTTCGCGAAAAGCTCACTTTTTGCGTCAACAAGCGGATTCGGGAAGGTTGAGCGCGGCGGAGGCGCCGCAGAGCACGAGCAAGGTGGCGTCGTGCGCGCGCAGTGGCCGCGTCGACCATGGAGAAGATTGGGCGGTGCGTCGGCAGTGTCGGCCGAGGGCGGTGCCGACCGTAGGCGGCGCGGACGGGGCAAGGCGGTGCCGGGCTGGAGGCAGGGACTGTGCGCCGGCCGTGGACAGCGCGATGAAGAACGGCGGGGGCGTCGGAGGACGACGGTGCCGGGCGCAGACGGGGCGACGCTGGATCTGGGCCGGCGCCCGAGGTGGGGAAGGGGAGCACCGGCGCCACCGGATCTGACGGGGTGGCAGCCGAGCATGCCGCTCGCACCGGCCGGAGAGAAGGTGGTCATGCCGCGGCCGCGGCCGGAGAGGATGGAGCGGACACCGGGGCTGGGGTTGGAAGGGAGGAGTAGGAGGAAGTGGAGGAGGAGGGAAGCGGGGGGCCGTCGCCGCCGCAATGTTGTCAGATGGAGAATCCTTCCTGTCCACACAGTCATGAAAAAATCTGCCTATATACTTCAGCAGCAGCACCCATTGGTGGATGCAGAGTTGCAGACCATGCTGGACATCAGGCAGAGACCAAAGTAGCAGCAACGCAGCCGCTGCTCCTATTAGCAACACGTTTGCCCCAACACCGGAGTAGCTCGGCAGACTGGCCCACCGGAGAGCTTGAGACTGTAGCAACGGTGCCAGGCGTTTGTGTTTGTCCCGGCCACTGTCCTAGCATGATCAGAAGCCCCGAAATGAGACAAGATGCTATCGTCGTGGTACACATGGAGAGCACTGATTCATCAATCGGGTACGCGAGAAGAGCCATCACCACTGCACCGAGAGCAAAGAGACGGCTTTAAGGGCCGGTACTTAAACCTCTAGGCGCTCGATGGCTAGTGCGGAGTCATCAATTGGCAATGATACATTTTATCACTGCTGGCATCTGCTACCAATCGGTAGACAGTGATGTATCACTACCGGTGAGCACTAGAAAGCCAGCAGTTATTTCGTAATCACTACCGGCTTGGAGTCACGAACCCGCAGTGATGAGTACTCCTTACCACTGCCGGTTTCTAATCCGGTAGTAATAGTGACCTTATCACCGCCGTTTATTTACTGTTAGAGCCGAAACAGACAATGAAGTCTGTTTTGGCCTGGCAATGATGATGTATTGTGTAGTGGTTCTTATTTAGTATAAATTAAAAATAAGTTAGATAAACTAAATTAGGTAAGAAAAAAATAATAGATCTATGCTTTTCGTGGATGATGATGATGAGAGGTGTTCTAGGCAAGGTGAATGGTGAACCACGGGAGCACTAGCACGAGCTCCAACAAACAGTGTAGTACTGTTAGAGCCCGCCGCATTCCTGTCATTTCGTGGCCCAGTAGTGATTCGGATCCCCAAGGCCAACCCTTGGTCTTGAACCCAGGTCTCATGCATCCATTAGTTCAACTGGAGTCATAACTAAGGTGCTACCCAACTTAAGCAAAAAGACTTTCCTACTCAAATATGACTTTTAAATAGGGGGCGACTAGACGACGGGATCCCGTCGGAAGCCCACCCCGACGGGATCGCTCTTCCTCACTCTCACTCGCGCGTTGCACCCCCCTCGCTATGCCTCTTGCTCCGCACACACCCACCGCCCCCGCCGCCTCCTTCCTCCGCCCCGGCCGGCGGTGCCCTTGCCGCCGGCCGCTCCGCCGCCCCAGCCTCCCGCCGCCGCTCCGATGCCGCCCACCCTAACCCGAGGGGGTGAGGGGCAGTCCCCCCTCCACCGCCGGCCAACCGCCTTCGCCCCCTCCCCCGGCTCCGGCGGCGCCACCGCCGCCTCCGCCGCCGCCCCGACGAGCCCCACCCACCGCCCGTCCGCCGCCTCCCCGAGCTCCCTCTAAACCCCGAGGAACCCCAATGTTCCCTAAACCTAAGCCGAAACAGCGGCGGCGAGCTCGACGGCGAGGGCGACGGCGAGGTCGAGGTAGGCCTCCTCCTTCTTCCTTCCTCCTTCGTCCTCCTCCCTCCTCCCTCCTCCTCCTCCCTCTGCACAGCGCGCAAGGGGGCGATCCAGTCCGGATCCCGCCCGGATGGGATCCCGTCCCCAGGAATTTCCCTTTAAATATTATGAAACTTATCTCTAGAACTCATAAAAACATACAAGCTCAAAATAATACCATATCAAGATCAAACCTAAGAATCACCCCCTAATTTTGATATGTTGTCTCCACAACCCAAACTTCGTTGTGGTAGTTTTGCAAAACCATTTATCGCAATCATCGCTAGCTTCACACCATCATCTTAATTTTTATTGGTCTCACACCAATGTTGATTGTCAACCTCACATTGTCCTTGATGTCGATCTCACACCGACGTTGAATGTCAGCCTGACACCGATCTTTACTGTCGCAACATCACACCACCATAGTTGTCGGTATCACACCGTTTTCCATATGTGACAGCCTCACACTTTCATCGTCGTTGGTATCACATCAACCCTTCCTTACAGTCTCGTGTCGTTGTTCACCATCAGCAACGCACTAACTTTTCCCTACAACAATCTCACTCGCCCATCTTCATGCTCGACATCACCCCAACCATTCTCCAATGATTTCACACTGCGACTGACGTATTCCATGTCTTGTTGTGGCATCACACCACCCACCGCACCATGAATTCGGCCTTCTTCCATCGCGATCGCACCTTCCATATCTAGTGGCCACATGTCACTAGAATCAACACTTCTTTGGTAGCAACGTGGTCGTCATGAACATGTTGCATGAGAGACCACACATCGTATGCCTTTGGTGACTGCCTTTCCTTGACCACCAGCCTCGCTCATGAGACTAGAATCATTTGACGTTGTCTCGACCTCATCTACTCCTCTTTCACCACATCGCAACGATGAGCATGTCCAAGCACATGCTCTGATGTGTCGTGGAGTAGCCATCAACCACTTCTTTATAACCTTGCTCTCATACCATTTCTCAGAACCCGTTGTGATCTTGCCATCTCATGGCCAAGTAGCGATTTGACTCCACCCAAGGCCAACACCTGGCCTCGAGGCCTAGATATCCTACATGCATCCATTGGTCCAACTAGAGTCACAACCAAGGTCCTGGCTTAACTCAATCTCATATCAAGATTAGACCTAACAAGCACCACGTCCTCTCCAAGCAGCTCCATATCCAGCATATGCATGGTCACCAGCAGCGTCAAAAGCGAGGCTTTTCTGGACCTCGTAGGGGTGAAAACGGAACAGGTAATACCTGACTCGAACACGATATCCAAGTTAGTCAAAACGGTAAGTAAAATTTACTGCCCGCCGGATACACATTTGGGTACTACCTGTACCCATTTTTATTCTTTGGATACGAGAGTAGAATATGGGTGGCTGCTACCCAGCACTATCCAGTTCAAACGGGTAGGATACGGGTACCTGTCAAATTATTCAAACCGTGTACCCAATTGATCCCAGGTTGAAGCCAGATACTTATTGCGGTGCACCCTGCTTCTGTCAGCCCTCAATTTTGTACTTACCAGAGAGCCGCTGTACACATGCACTAGACCCTGGATCAGTACTCGATCTAGTGCTTGCAATGCATAGCCGAGTATCATACAAACATACGTTTCATTATATGGAAAATTAAATACCTGGTTGTATGATGCACATGCTTAATAGTAAATAAGCCAAAAGGCCTTACGACGGTTATAGGTAAATCATCAGAGTCCACCGAGCATATAAGTTTAACCGCAATGTCCTCCAACGGCTATGCATCCTGCAGGCGACGGAGCAAACCCTAAACCGCATACTAGCCATCGTAGCCGGGTCATCTCCTTCGCGACACTCGAGCAAATCCTTCTTCTTAACTTTAATTATCTAAAAGAGTGGAAATATGCGAGGTCATCGTCATCCAAATGCTGGCTAGTTAACACTTCCCTTAATGCATATAGTGCTTAGAAGGCTTTATTTGGAGGTAAGGGGTTATTATTATTTTTTTTTACGTAAAGCCAGTTTTAAGATGAGTTCAAATTACCCTATCTAGCATCAGGTATTAATGTCTTTTATAGTCATCATGGGGCTCACTCCTGGCGATCCTAGACCCGTACTCCGCGCGATGGCCATGCGTTGTGTTGGAACCATCCCGTAGATGGCAGTGCTCTCTCCGCTACGCGTGTTACTCCGCGCACCTTCTTGGTAAGCCCTGGCTAACCACAGCACAAGGCATCTCGTGCCTTAATCATCCAGCACATGTCATCTAGGGGCAACCCACCGATCATTCTCTACTTCCACGGCCATTGACCACACCACACGCTTGAACCTTCCCGACCGACTGACCAGAACCGACCAAGTACCCACTTAACCATACCCACAAACACAATCAGCCCAACATGCATCTACCAGCCCTAGCTGTCATATGTCAAATCATATTGAATGAGAATCATGAATGTCCGGTGAATATCGGTTCACCGTTCCGTGGTGATTAGCCACAAGATTTGTTAAGCCTAAACTAGTCTAAACAAGTTTTACCAATTAGGTAGCGTTAAAGTGGTTACCAGACTAATCATAGGCAAACAAAAGTAATGACAATCAAGGCAGTCATTAAGGCTAAACATTTCAAGGCGGGCATGTATAAGTATTACATGATTAACAAATAGGCAATCTAATAAGCATGCATTTTTAATAATTAAACAATATAGTTTAAGGGAAACTAGGTAATGAACATGATATTAGCGATGCTAATCCGCACTATGGAAAGTCATTGTCTCTCCCTAATACGGATCACATCTAAAGAGTAAGTGTTAACTCGCCTTGCTCCAGTAGAAGTTCTTCGGTATCGCCGAACCTTCCCTCGAAACAAGTTACGTCTATTACCGATAAACGTCAATGAATAACCAATGGTGTAGAAAAGACATGATGCATGAATGCAACAACGCTTTTGTTCGACGATCTTATTTTATCCTAAGGGGAATCTTGTCGATAGTTCGGCGAACGGTCATGCCGTGCATTATATGCAATTGTTTCTACACACTAGTTATGAGCCTACGTAGGCTACCTTAGCATCTCTTCGGTATTCCTATTTAGTACGCGGATCCTAAGACTATCTATAAAGATATAGGCTTCATAGGGGGCTCAAGGGCATGCTGTGACATCATCCAGGTTGTGCGATTTAAAGATAATAACGCATGAAATTCCTTGGGCTAAAATGTGTCATATTCCCGATTAAGTTCCCTTACCGAATTTAATCTTGTTTAGTCATTACGCATTATATTGCGAATTCAAGTGAGAACTAGGGTAGATATATCTTGGTCACCTTATGACAGGCTGGTTGGCAAGTTTGGAGGGGGGATACCTTTACAAAGCTAAATCGACATGTAAATGACATAGTGCCAAATTTATATTTACTCGGTCAAGGGTAGTCTCTCTACTCTCTCTCTCATAAAAGAACTACTTTTATTAACGTTTAGCGTTGTCGGTGTTCTAAACCAGACAGATTTGTCTCGTGGGGAGATTCGTATTTCGATCAAGGGGAATTTTCGCTGCTCGCTAGCTCGAACTCACGCTCGCAGGGAGACATTAGATTTACCCAGGTTAGGAGCCTCTATGCGGGTAATAGTCCTACTCCTGCGAGGGTGTTATTTTCTGAAGTCTGAAACGCTCTTGCTGGAGAGCTTGTACAACAGCGTGTGTGCACAGAGAGACTTGGAACCAACCCCCTCTCCCTCCGCCCTAGCTCCCTCTTATACTGAAAGGGATGGACAGTCGGTCTGGGGGAGGGAGGGAGAGAGAGAGAGAGAGAGAGAGAGAGAGAGAGAGAGAGAGATTCCATTGGTGAGACTCTGGTCGCAGCGTCCCCCTGCTGACGTCAATATTTTTAATAGCTTCCTCCGATCGCCGGGTCGGATGGGACATGGGGGACGCTTGACATAGACACCGCTTTGCCCTACCATCGCACAGTGATGGAATGACCGCTACAGTGAGCCGGACAGGACTGCAGCGCAGGCAATCATCTCTCTCGGTCTCGCACGCCTGAATCCTTGCATTTAATGCCGCCCATACGCTGAACATTGAGGAAGCCACAATCGGGAAGCTTCCTCCTCCTTTCGCGCGGACGCCCATTGAATGGGGCTAGTGCCCGCCTGCTCGGCGAGGCGCCATGCGTCCTTCTCTGCCTCGGCATGGGGGTCTGAACGACCGCTCTACGCCAAGCTGCCACGCGTCCTGCTCTGGCTCGGCGCGGGGGTCTAATCGCCCGCTCTACGTCGAGCTGCCACGCTTCCAGCTCTGGCTCGGCATGGGCGTCTGATCGCCCGCTCTAAGCCGAGCTGCCATGCGTCCTGGTCTTCCTTGGCGTGGGTACCCCGGTGCGTAGTGCACCTACGAAACAAACCCGCGCCTACGGAGGGCGAATCGTGGGGGACCCCACCACTTTCTGCCACTTCTCACCCCACTTAATTGCGCTCGCATTGAAAACCGCTGCTGCCTCCTGCGAGAAACGAGGAAGCAGGGGAAGCGATGGATCGTGGGGAGACCACGTACTGATGGTGGGCGAGGAACCGCCTCCACGCGCGCCGCGCCTATAAAAGAGGGGACTTGGGCGTTTTCTGGGCTTTACACCAGTTCCAGTACTTTCACGCTCCAGCATTCTTCTTCCTCGCTTCCAGCATCCAAAATCCTTCACCACGCCGCCGCATCGCAGCATCTCGTCGCGCCGGCCCGCTCCTTCTCCTCCCCCAATGGCCATCCCTCTGCCTTCATCGACGCAGGACGAGGGGGAGATCCGAATCCTCCAGAACCTTGCGCCGGCTAGCGCCCTACGGCTCCGGGCCAGCACCGTGACGCCGCGCTGCCGGGCGAACGAGATCATCTCCTTCTCCTGGACGCTTATGGCGGGCCTAGTCCCGCCGTACTCCTAGTTCTTCATCGCGGTGCTTGGATTCTACATGATCCAAGCGCTGCACCTTCCCCCCAACTCCATTGTCATCCTCTCCATCTTCACTCACCTCTGCTAGGTGTTCGTGGGGTTGAGGCACAACCTTCCGCTCTTCCGCCACTTCTTCATCTTGCGCACTCAGCAGGGCGAAGGCGCCGTGGGGAGCTGTCAACAAGGCTTGTCCTAAGGATCATTTCAGGCTCCCCCGCATTGACCAAGTGGTGGATTCCACCGCCGGGTGCGAGCTCTTGAGTTTTTTGGACGCCTACTCAGGCTATCATCAGATCAGTCTGAAGGAGGAGGATTGCATCAAGACGTCGTTTATTACGCCTTTTGGTGCTTTCTGTTATATCACAGTGCCATTCGGGTTGAAAAACGCTGGCGCAACTTATCAGCGCACCATACAACGGTGTTTTCACACTCAGCTCGGACGCAACGTGGAGGCATACGTCGACGGCGTCGCCATAAAGACAAAATCCAGATGGGATCTCATAACAGATCTGACCGAGACATTCGAAAGCCTAAGGGCATATCAGATGAAGCTAAATCCCGAGAAGTGTGTTTTTAGGGTTCCGTCTGGTAAATTACTCGGATTCATCATCTCCAACCGGGGGATCGAAGCCAATCCAGAGAAGGTCAACGCCATCATCAAGATGAAGCCCCCGACCAATCAGAAGGATGTGCAGAAGCTCACTGGATGCATCGTGGCACTCAGCCGATTCGTTTCCCGACTCGGGGAACGTGGCATGCCTTTCTTTAGGCTCTTACGTCGACAAAACGATTTTCAGTGGACAGCGGAAGCACAGAAAGCCTTTGAAGATCTAAAGAGGTTCCTCACCACGTCTCCGGTGCTGGTCCCTCCCATGCCCTAGGAGCCTCTCTTACTCTACATCTGTGCCACGACTCATGTCATCAGCAGCGCCCTGGTGGTTGAACGAGATGAGGAGGTGTCGACGATTGGGATACTGACCCCAAGTCAACTAAGGTTCTTTAGAAAGGGAGATAGAAGACCTGCCGAGCAATGCCAAACAACGATCAACGAGCAACAGGGAGACACAGGGTTTTTATCCTGGTTCAGGCCTCTCGAGGAGATAATAGCCCTACGTCCAGCCTTTCTTTATATCAAAGAGATTACAAAGACGAATTCGGCGAGAGGAACAGGTCTCGACGAGATTATGGGTGTACAGGAAGTAATATGCGATCTTGGCGATCAGGTCGTCGTGCCATGATCTGCCCTCTACATGCCGTAGGGGCCCTGTTTATATAGTGTTAAACAACCGACCTACCGAGGGATAATCGGGCCGGGCTAACTATGAGTATGTAACGAACTCATACACATGCCAAATACATCCCCAGGTAGATAAGGTATACTCCAATTCTTGGGGATCACGACGTCTGCTCCAATCCGGGAAACTACGTCTGGGTCTTCACGTAGCCGTGCAGAACTCTTGTTCGAGTCGGACTCGAACACGAATCCTAGGCCGTTACGCACCGTGCCAGCCCAGAAGCTGTTAGGCAGGATGCATATGGGCCTGATAGAACCTTCTAGGGAGCGAGACCCTAGGAAGCTGTTTGATTGGGCCGTCAGGGAGTGGGCCATGGCAATGGGCCGTGATTTTATCCCCGACAGGAGGGCTCCCTCCAGAAGGTACAGCGCCCGGTCTACTTCGTATGCGAGGTATTGGGCGAATCGTATAACTTCGTATAATGTATGCTATACGAAGTTATTACGCATCCTCTCCATCTTCACTCACCTCTGCTAGGTGTTCGTGGGGTTGAGGCACAACCTTCCGCTCTTCCGCCACTTCTTCATCTTGCGCACTCAGCAGGGCGAAGGCGCCGTGGGGAGCTGTCAACAAGGCTTGTCCTAAGGATCATTTCAGGCTCCCCCGCATTGACCAAGTGGTGGATTCCACCGCCGGGTGCGAGCTCTTGAGTTTTTTGGATGCCTACTCAGGCTATCATCAGATCAGTCTGAAGGAGGAGGATTGCATCAAGACGTCGTTTATTACGCCTTTTGGTGCTTTCTGTTATATCACAGTGCCATTCGGGTTGAAAAACGCTGGCGCAACTTATCAGCGCACCATACAACGGTGTTTTCACACTCAGCTCG
>SPJY01002502.1:2917255-2966339 GCA_005191435.1 Raddia distichophylla
TTCCACATTTTTATTCCACTTTGTAGAGTAGCTCTTAGTTAGTAGAAGTTGGGAGTTAGAGTCAAGTCGAGCTGACGCTCGGAGTTCCGGAAGTGTCTTCGGGAATTCGGGTAATAGCTCTTGTACCCTTTCCTAATTGTTTCAATTAGTGAGATCACTTCATTCATTGCTATAGTGTTGAACTTTATTTGAGCTGAGTATATCTGCATAAATGAGTTGTGTAGATTTGCTTTACCGGTAGCTTATATTCGTCTGGAATCAGTTTAGGTTCTCACTCATATACTGTTAGAGCCAGGCATTGAACCTAGATCAACTTCTTTTAGTACTGAGGAAGATTGATTAGGAATAGTCGCAGACGTGGTGTCTGAGACTAGGACTAACTCGGTTTACACCCGGGCCCACGTATATGTGGTAGGTGGTAGGTGGTGACAGCCTGATCCATCCGTAGATACTAAGTATCTCGTGCGTAACCCACAGCGTCCGGCTTTGGACCAGTAGAGCCAAATCGGAACGATCATAACCATTCGGGATTCCAATTCAGGATAGCGGGTGGTAATGAGTGTCCGAGCTCCGACGACGAATACTAAGTGAACCACTAGTTGATTACCCTAAGCTCGCTCAATTAAACTAAATCACACGATTTTGTGAACTTATTAAACTTGTCTCGTTGTCCTCCTAACTGTCTATCTGGTTAGAGTAGCTTTCTCTTTGTTTGTGTGAATACTTATCGTGTGTGTCCCAGTCTTTTCATTTATCCTAACCCCCGTTACCTAGACTGGCTAGTATTTTCAATAATTAAGATATAGAGGTTTATCTCTTTAAACCCTCGTTCTCTGTAAATTCGATAACTCTAGAATACTCCTGATGAAAACTACGAGCGATATCCGTCCGCTTGCGGATTAATTTCTTTGAGCGTAAGAATCGCCAACAGGTGTATGTAAAACTCATGTCCCTTTCGTGTGCATACTTTCAAGGGAATGTGAAAGGATTATTGAAAGTGCTCAATAGTGCGGCAACACTATTATGTGGTGCATGTTGCAGAGCAGAAGCACCGGAACATAACTTCAACTTGGGTGGCGAGGAAACTGTCAGGTATGAATGTGGATAACCCTCATGTTACGGTCGGCTTTATAAGGCAGCAGGTCGTGGAGAGGTTTCAGTACGAGATAAGCTATGCAAAGGTTTGGAGGGCTAAGAGGAAAGCAATCGCGGGTCGGTTTGGGACCAATGAAGCGTCATATGCAAATCTACCACTCATGTTGCGGGCCATTGCTAGGAGTAACTCAGACACATTCATTGACATTGCAGAGCATGCTGCAGGAGAAAGACACCCAGGCAAGATGGTCTTGCAGCGTGCGTTCTTCGCGCTCGGGCCATGCATCACGGCATTCAAATACTGTCGACCAATCATTTGCATGGACGGCACATTTCTAACAGGAAAGTACATGGGGCAGATCTTGACTGCCATAGCGGTGGATGCGAACAACTAGGTCCTACCAGTTACATTTGCATTTGTTGAGTCTGAAAACACCGACAGCTGGTATTGGTTCCTAGAACGGGTGAAAGTTGGAGTGGTTCAGGACCGGTCAGAGGTATGTGTTATTCATGACCGTCATGCCGGGCTGCTGAAAGCTATTATGGAGATGCATGATGGAACGGACATAAGAGGTGCTGCTAAATGGGATGACATTATTAGCAGGTGGTGCATGAGGTGGTACATCACCATTGATATCTTAATTAGTTTTCAACAGCGGAGGTACAAGAACAAACAATCAAAGAAGAGTTACCCTGAGTTCGTGCGCGAGTTCGACGAGCTTATGGATGACTTGATGCGCTGGACGCCTTTCAGTGATGATGAAGTTACTGAGCGTGCACCTTATGGCCTCCCTCCACTTTGCACCCATGATAGGAACTACTGGCTTACTCGTAAGGCGCTTGTCTTCTATTGCTGCGTCGAGGAGTAGTCGCCGCATAGGGTGATGCGGCAATTTGATCTTCTTCAGGATTTTTCTATTGCAATTCATCACACGGTGCCAGTGCAAGTGCACAAGTAAGAATCTAACCTACATGCCATTACATTATGAATGTCCCAAGTATTCTTACACTTCTGTCATTTTTGTAGGATGACACGTGCAGGCAAAGCGGCTGGCACAGTGTTGCTAGCTCTCTTGATGGAGGAGTGGGTTTGGCAATGAGCGGATGCCCTCGACGACGTTATCGACTAGCCACGAGCGTATGACCATAGTACGTTCGAGACGTACATGGCGTGGTACACTCCCAAGACTCGGCTGAGGGTTGGTCCGACGGCTGCGGGATATGTCAGGCACGACTCGACGCCGGCGGACACGTACCCTCGACAGCCACCTTCAAGGGCAAACAGGGTGGTTAGTGCACTCCTTGTAGCACGTTTCAATTATTGTTTGATCATTCAGGATATGACCTATATTTTTTCCATTATATAGAGTGACATCGGCTTCGAACTCGCCGAAAAAAGGGACATCGATGCTTCGCCGGCTCAGACATGGGATTCAGGTCACCGCTATGGATATGAGACAAGTTTGGGAGAGAGTGGTTATCAAGGCGAATGAGCTAGTTCGTCTCTCCTCTTGTCGGCGTACCGGTGACGTAGTGCCACGTGCCTCACCACGGCCAGGGCGTGGAAGGCGTGGGGCGGACGGTCGCAGCTAGGTCGTGGCTTTGCACCTGCGCCTCCACTCCAGCCTGACGTGCCGGCTTGGGAAGGTACGTACGCCGCCGGAGGGTCGCTACCCCCCAACACCCACCCCTACTCCTCCCCCTACAGGCCTTCCTCCACTTCGCCGTGGGATCACCACCCGCGGCACTCCTATGGGGTCCCCCCACTTCAGCGTGGGATCAGGCACCACGGCACTCCTACGAGGGCCCCCTGCTACCGTGACGCACCAGCAACCGTGCCACTCCAACGGGGGTGGATCTTGGGGGTGCAAGCGGCAGCGGCGTACGCTGACGTCCCCACTCAGGGGGACGAGTGGTCCACTGGAGATCCTTCACCTTGGCAGATGCACTACGGTGCCGGCGAGAGCAGCGTACCCGCCTACTACGGTGCCGGCACTAGCGCTGCACCGCCCTACTACGGTGCCGGCACTAGCGCTGCACCGCCCTACGGTATGGGCGTCGAGAAGGGCATCACTACTTTCTACGATGCTATGCACATAATGGTCTTTGCTTACGATATTGCAAGTTGCATGTAGTTGCATAATTTCTAAACTTATTTATTTTTCAGATGATTCTCACGGCTTTGCACCACACGAGAGCGTGCCATTTGATCTCGATAACTATCTGGTTGACGACCCCACCACACCTGTCGATATGGGGAGGCCTCGGAGAGAAGTTCGGCCACGCGACCCACTCACATACTCCCGAGATCAGGTGCGCCACCGCGGGGCTAGAGATCAGCAGCGGCAGGGTACGAGGCAGGTGCTAGGACGGTAGTGATTTTGTATGTACCATCTTTGTATCATCTTTGTACTGCTACTGGCACGTTTATATCCCTATCCGTTGTGAACTTGTACCTGAGGGCATTACGACAGTTACCATAACACGTCTATGCGCAGTGAGCCAGTGAATGAACCTTTACTCTGCCAACATGACCTGACACTTCATGCCTCTGCCAATATATAAACTGGAATAATCAAATAACTGTAATGTTCTCAATTTAATCGGTAAACGTTTAAAGTGAATATTTTGTAATTACGTTTAATGGTATTTATTAACTACTTGCGCTTTGGAGCCACGACTGGTTCCTGTCGGCCTCCCAGCGCGCGACAGGATCCTGTCGTGCTTCTAAAGCTCGACAGGAGGCCGGCGACACCTCTCTTCTCCGTGCTCGGGTTCTACAGCCCGGTCGTTTATTCAAAATCCAACAGTTACCTGGTCGCGATTTCATGGAAAGACCGGCGCCTATTTGTGTCTAAAATCGAAATCAGGATACAATTTTGCATAAAAAAATAAAAAAACCATAAAAAAAATTTCGAAGGAAGACGGTGACCTGAGGTCAGTGGTTTTTGTCTTGACCGTTTGAGGTCAGAGTCTCGAGCAACCCGTAGTCGCAGTCGCAGGTCCAGCTCGCAAGGACGAAAAGACCGTGATCCACAGGAGTGTGAATGTGTGATGGGCCAAGAGCTTGACCGGACGCGAAGACTTCCGAGTTCAGAGTTTCCGACTCGTGCCCACAAGCCGTGGTGGTTTTTTCCCCTTATTGTTTTTCCTTTTTTTGATTTATTGCAAAACGCACTAAGCTATATCTTGGTCATTTGTCCTTTCGAATTTTAGTTTATTTATCTCTTATCCACCTAGAATCTAGAGATGTTCTCCTGCTGATATGGTTTGCTGGCAAGTTAAATTTTGGAAGCTTCTCGAAACCACTATGGGATTCTGAGTCATTTTTGTTTGAAGTATTAATAAGAGCTTTTACAAGTCAATTATTGATAAAAGAAGGAAAAAATGTTAAAATGGTGTATCAACAGTGCCCACGATACCAAATTAATCCGTGGACCCAAATATAGAATTTGATCTGTCACTTAACTATCAAAACCTTGCTTAACCGTTCCTTTTGAAAAACTTAGTCAGTATACTGCACATCGCTTCCACTAGGGGTAAGATTTCTCTATCGACTGACACTTTAATTGGCGAAAGTTTGTTTATCATCGTCCTACCGGCTAGTTTGGTTTTATGGATTAGTCGATAGTCCATTTACCTTCGTTATATACTTAGATTAATTCAATAGTCTAGCTAATAATCTTCTATATCTATATTATTCCCCATAGCACCCTTAGGTAATAATACCACCCCATATACACAAATATGCAAAAATATTAAATACTCACGCTTTGGAGCCACGACTGGTTCCTGTCGGCCTCCTAGCGCGCGACAGGATCCTGTCGTGCTTCTAAAGCTTGACAGGAGGCCGACGACACCTCTCTTTTCCGTGCTCGGGTTCTACAGCCGGGTCGTTTATTCAAAATCCGACAGGTACCTGGTCGCGATTTCACGGAACGACCGGCGCCTATTTGTGTGTAAAATCGAAATCGGGATACAATTTTACATAAAAGAATAAAAATAAATACATAATTTTTTTAAAACTGATAGACCTGAAGTCCGAAGTGGAACCCAGCCAGTGGATCATCCACCACAACGGAGCAAAGTAATGGATGATCAAGGCACTAATCTTACTTTGGAATCCATAATTAAAAATAAGGCGTTTAATCTTACATGCTCGGTTTGATTTGACTTACTTTAGTTGACTGCAACGATATAAATTAATCTTCGTTTAGATGACGCATGCTTAGTCTTCCCGTTGTACGGAGCACTTCATCTAGATTATTGTATATGCCGTTTAGGCTTTATGTTAGGCTGTCTCTTTCAGGCCGTTACTTTAGTTGTTACTTCGAATATTTTCGGAATAATGACTCGATCCTAAGTCCTAATAGACTCGTACTTATATTGATGGACCGCTCATTGACCACGATCAAATGGCTAGGATGTCACATATTTGTTCGTTTACATCCTACATATAGAACGGAATACTGTGACTTTTAACCCTGTGTTACTGCTTCCCCCGGTCGCAGGTGCCAGTTAATTTCGGATCATGCATATATACGTTGGAAGTTAATTTCATGTTTAGCGATCAAAGTTGTGATTGGGACGTTACCAATGTCTTAAACAGCATGCATTCTTGACAGGAGGGAATTAATACCATCTAGAAGGGATATTTTTTCTATCTTAAGGTGCCTTTATTAAAGGGGATTTTTTCTTGACAGGAGGGAATTGATGCATTCTTGACAGGAGGGAATTAATACCTTCAGGTTAGGATGACCCACCTTTCTTCCTAATACTACCTTGGAGAGTAAAAAATGACCCATCTTTCTTCCTTAATTGGAGAGGAAAAAATGACCCATAAAAGAAGGTCGCACCTGCACAATCATAAGCGTCTAATTTCAGTGGACAATTCATGCAGGAGCCGTGCGTCGGCCCAAGCCCGGTGAGGCGAGTGAGAACTCGTTTAGGTTCTCCTTTTCCTCCCATTCACAAATGAGCCAGTGGAGTGGAACACACTCCCTATTCAAGTTGGTGCTTCTCACCTTCCACTAGCACTATGGTACTAAAGGATTCATAGTTTGGCTTTTATACATGGGTCCTTGAGATTCACCAGGAATTATTACTCCCTCCATTTCAGTATGTTTGTCCATAGCATACCATACACACTGATCAAGAAAGTAATAGTTTCAAAAAACTATGTGTAAAGATTATCGTACCGCTATTTAATAGTATGTTACAACTACTTTTTTCTTTTTTTGAAAGAGGGGTAGAAGAACTGCCATCATATTTCATTGATCAGCGGGAGAAAATAAAATAAATAAACCGTGCAAGCACGGGGTACAACCATAGCGCTCCGCTGCAACCCTGGCCAAAGCCAAACACATATCTGGCCACCGCCGGGAACACCACCTACTGGGGAGAAAGAGAGGAAGCAACCTCACTGCTGCCACCTAGGCCCACAGCCGAACAAGAGAGAGATACAGGAGAGAGGAAAGGGGAGACACCACCAACACTCACAGAGTGACGAACGACTCCTGAAGCAGCAAACCCAGCGAAAATCCCATAGTGCAAGACGGCAACCACGATGCCTCCAACAAGGTAACAACAGGAAGAACCCGCTGATGTCGCAAAACTGTTAGGGTTTTCACCCGGAGCTGGAAAGGGTCTGAAAGGAAGCCCCTAACGAAGGAACAGCACCAAAGGTGACGCCAACACCAGCCCAAAAGGGCAGGGCTTTCGCACAAGACCTACCCTACTATCGCACAAGGCAGAGGTCGCCAAAGGCCAAAAGCACAAGAAGAATCGAGTCGTCGCCTGAAGACGCAGAGCCGGAGAGCATGCACGAACGCCTCCACCCGATGCAGAAGACACCGCCCACACTACCCGACACCTCGGAGTTTTTAACTAAGCATTAATTTAATTTGAGGGTAAAGAGTAGAAACATCACAATAACTACATTCTTAATATTTTCAATGGACAAACATTGTGAAAAATATTTTCCCGAGACTATAAATAAATATAATGAAATAGAGGGAATATCAAATAATATATGTGTTAAGGTCCATTTATTCTAACAGGTGATATTTGAAAACTGGGACAGCTTGACATGATTGCCCTATCATCTGGATCATACGGTTGTGCCTTGCGCATGCTCCAAGCTGTCATCTGGCATGAGACAGATCAGTTTCCTCAAAAAAGAGACGGTAAAGAAAATAGGATGTTTCTTTTTAAAAAAAAAAAAACCGAACAAGGAGACGGCAATGATCAAGTTGGAAGTGGAAAGGGTGGATTTCAACAGGTCAAAAAAAGTGAAATCCATTTACTTGACTGACTCGATACCTTTGATCGACTCACATTGTTGACTAGTAAGATAAATCTTCGTTTAGATGAGGCATATATGCCTAATGCATTTCTTTCACTCGTGCGGCACCTAAAATATCGTATACCGTTTATATGCTTTACATTAGTTGTCTATTTCAGTTCCAAACTTTAGTAGTTGTGTCGAATGTTCGGTTTCATATTAAAGTCATCTGCTAATAATACTTATGGACCAGTAGCACTCATTCAATAGACAGTCCCAAGAAAATAAGATGTTTCTTTTTAAAAAATAAGTTGGAAGTGGAAAGGGTGGATCTCAACAGGTCAAAAAAAGTGAAATCCATTTACTAGCTTGACTGACTCGATACCTTTGATCGACTCACTTTGTTGACTAGTAAGATAAATCTTCGTTCAGATGAGGCATATATATATGCCCAATGCATTTCTTTTACTCGTGCGGCACCTAAAATATCGTATACCGTTTATATGCTTTACATTAGTTGTCTATTTCAGTTCCAAACTTTAGTAGTTGTGTCGAATGTTCGGTTTCATATTAAAGTCATCTGCTAATAATACTTATGGACCAGTAGCACTCATTGACCACGATTGACTGAAATACATCCTAGCTAGCTAGTCTTTTTTCTTTTTTCTGCTAAACAAAAATGGCGGATTTCTTTTGTCTCAAGTTGCAAGCCTCGATTGATTGCCATAGGAATATAAATGAAACTACCAGGAAAGTGTTTGGAAAATCGATCTACCATACAGGTCATGCATTTCATATAGATGGCGTATATGTATGCATCTGAACGAAAGAAAAACCGCTGGCAAAATGACATCTACTTTGTCGAAAAGCAAATGAACGGCTCGGACCTTAAATTGACGAGAAATTCCCATATGGTCAAAAAGAACTTAGACACACACTATACACCAGGTACACACCTCCTCACATGCATATCCTGCATATATAAATACACAAGCCAACCTGTATCCCATGCATGCAACACCGATCGATCCATTGATCTCGAAGCAGCAAAATCGCAAAACTGCAGCGTACATGGCGCAGGCCAAGTGTTTCAAGTTTCTCGTTGCTTTCCTCCTCTTGCTCCTGACCATGGTCGTCCAAGGTATACATATAAACATCAACCTGTACCTTGGTGATTTCTCTCGATTAGGTTCTCACGATTGCCGTATCTCGATGGTTATTTCTCTCGATTAGGTTTTCACGATCGTCTTTTCTGGCAAGCTGGCCATCCAAAGAGACCTTTCTCCTTTGTTTTCTATCTTTTTCTTGACGGGCCGTCGAGAAAATGGATCTGATCATCGCCGTTAATTAATCTTCGCTCACTGCATTTCGTCAATTACTAGGGAGATCGCAACGTTGCGCGCCGTCAGGCATCGACGTCCAGCAGACGAACACAGGGAGGATGGCCGGGAAGTTGGACACGGTGTTCGAGGTGACGGTGACGAACCGGTGCAGCTGCGCCGTGAGGAACGTCTTCCTCCAGGCCGACGGCTTCTCCAGCTCCACCGCCGTCGACCCCAAGCTGTTCCGGCAATCCGGCGCCGGCTACCTCGTCGGCGACGGGCGACAGATCCCGAGCTCCAGCTCGGTCACCTTCCGCTACGCCTGGGACCATTACTTCACGATGACGGCGGCAAGCATGCAGGCCGAATGCTAGCTCATCATGGTTCATGAACGAGACGGCGCTCAAGTGGGAAGAAAATTATATCCCATCCGGTGCCACATAAGCCATGTGACATCATATCTCCCTGTGTTGTGTCTATTTCTCTCCCCCTCTCTCTCTATCTCCTCCCACTATCTCATCTCATCCCATCTCTCTCCGGATGCCACCGTGGCATCCGGTGCCATATAATTTCTATTCGCTCAAGTCAAGTGGTCAAGTTTTTAATTACGCATGTTTGTAGTTACGGTGTAGTTATATTCTTATATGTCGCTTGCTAATTAGAAAATAGCGTGGTTCAGCTCCCATATTATAGTCGGATAAGTTGTGTCAGCCTTTCATGTGTGAACATCAGAAAATGATGGTGTTAGTTATTCTGTCTGAATTTAATAAGATTATGAGCAAGTAGAAGGGTCAGCTGTGATAGTGATGGTAGAAGGATCAGCTGTGATTGTGATTGTGATGTTTTCAGTGTGTTTGCTTTTGGGTTTGTCGAAATCTTTATTTTAGCGGAAGTGTTTCTTAAAATATATGTAAACACTGTTACCGTATATTACAATTAAACACATGTTCATATGTTTTCTTTGCTAGCTACAAGAGTTGGACCACCCAAAAAAAAAGTGTTGTAGATATATAAAATAGAGTAAATGAGAGAATAAAGATGAACCAAAGCCCTTTTTGCACAATGTTCTCTCCTACGTATACATTTATCACTGATGAGAAAACTACATATAAGAAAACATCCCCGACATCAAAGTTTGCTGCAAACAGGAATCCCAGTGCAGATAGCCTACAAATTTTCTTCAGTACAATGCAAGAACAAGAATAACAGATGCTGAGAAACTGATTTGTCGCATCTACGCTGCCTCGTCCATTATCGTGTAAGCCCATCTACAAGTCTACAAGTTAGCTTTACAACATATCAAGAACATCTCAGCGCTATAGTAGCCAAATAGTTATAAATAGCGTGTTCACAGCAAAAAAATAAATAAATAATACAGGCTAAATTATATGTCGTACAAGCAGATAACTATATTAAAAAATACCAATACTTTTGATCATGAAACCCCAGTCGATGACAGCTCAACTCTCTTACCTAGAGTTTAGATCCAGCTCCCCTGACCTACGCCAGTCCTCTTGCATATCAGAGTGCCCATTCTCTGGTTCATTCTCATCATTAAGAAAATCTTCCGATGGATCTTCATCATCCCTTTGAGCATTTCCCCATCCGTCTTCACCCTGTTCTTGCACCATGTCATGACTAGGGCCATCTTCGCCTTGGGATGCTGCAGCACTGCCTCTCAAAGGACCCTGACCGATCATCTCAGAGTGAGCTTGGGCCTCGGCTCGAGCATGCTCAACCATTGCCATACGCATCTTAACTTCTGCAGCCTCACGACCTGCTTTCTCCCTAGATTCTATCTCTGCCCTTAGCTCCATCATAGCCTGCTTTTCCTCCTGTAACAAAGCCTGCTCCAGCATGAGCCGCTCCTCTGATCTAAATTCACCAATGGCCCTTTTCTTGGTCATTATGTTGTATGCCAACACTTGCTTCTCAAAAGTTGTTGTAAACTCAGCAATCTTCACCAGGATGTTATGATCCCATTGCTGAAGACGAGAAGGGATTTGGCCAGTTGTATCACTATCAAGGATCCTATCATCCTCTTCAGCCTCATAATCAGCAACCACATGGTAAGGCAATAACCTGATTTTGACAGCAGTTGAACAGAAGATATGGGTAACCACAGAAATGAAGTCATACCATGAAGAGAGCAATCCACAAACTAAATCTACTTGATTGCAAGCATAATTTAAGATTTGAGGGAGAAGTATGATATTCTTTTAAACCAACAACTGGTAAAAATAAGCAAACCAATACAATCACACTTTATTAAAATCTGAAACGATATTAGGCATATATAGTATGGTTTCCACTTTGCAGGAGTCTAATTCAAACAAAAGATTATTCAAATTGTGCTATGGAAATACACCAATTTCATATTAATATACTATGATAAAGACTGTTCAAAGTGTACAGATGGAATTATACCATTTCCATATTAATACAGATTATGATAAAAATTGTTCAAAGTATACAGATGGAATTACACCCATTTCATATTATGCTAAAGACACTGCTCAGTTCAAACAATACTTTTGAAATCATAATATCTAACATATGTTTGGATACTTCACAGATACAATGCAACAAAGCATTTCTTCCTATCTACATAATATATTTCCATTGCAACAAAGTCATATTTTCTTCAAAACAAAAGAATTGCACAGCCATATCACTGGGCAATCCCATGGAATTGTCTTATACAGTATCCATTTTTAAATAGGAAATAGGCTTACATTTCGACCAAAACATTGACCCTTACCTTAACTATGGCAGTCTCACTTATCACCTCTATACTGTTAAAAAACACTGCAAATAAACCCTTGACCCAATAACGCAAGGTTCAGGCACACAAAAAGATGTCATTTGTTATTTCATCACAATTCTCAAAAGTACTTTATACAAGACCTATTATTAAAGTTGTATTGAGGCTATGTTCAACTTATCCCAACTGAAGAGCTTCCTGCACAAGCTATTGCTGGGGTTATGCTCCAGTAGACGAGGTTGAATGTGTGGACTGTATAATAAAAGATCTTTTTCTACAACAATAATAAATGTGACAGTGTTGTCTTCATGGTATGCCTTCCTCACCTTGGTGTCTATCTCCGTGCGATCTTACCCACCTTGGCGGCTATTAACGGTGTAAAAAGCCATGCTATTGTGCATGAGTAAGAGCAATGAGATAGCAGTTCCTACCCCACTTTCATATCCACAACCACAAGATTCTAAGGTGGGAGGCCCACCAATCAAACCCATGTTGTAGTCATGCCAGTATGTAACAACACAGAAAGTGCCGTCTCTCTCAAACACATGATAAAATATGTTGAATCGTCCATTAATTATAAAGCGCAACATGCCATGTGACATAATGAATCATATCTTTATCACTATTCTCGGCAGTTTTTACGGGTATTGTATCTTTCCTCAAATGTGGTGATTTATTACAAAATAAAGATAAAGACTAACCTGAGGAATTGCATTCCATTATTTAATTTCACATATCTCATGTTACATTAACAAACATCATGCAAACTTGACATTTCACATGATCAATATAGAGAAATAAAATGACCCATGGAAGAAATAACTCTTTACTTCTATTAGCTTCTAAGAAAACCGACAATGTCTTACATACGAAGGCCATGGTATATTGTAAGTCTCCATTTGGTAAATTAGCAAGTTCCTTTTGCATTACTAGAAGTACTTCACTATATTTGTAGAAATGCTACCAAAGTGAGTGTGTTCCACACTTTAAGCATCATATGGTGGTATAGCAACTTTTTCTATGTGCTTATTTGAAGTTATAATTATATATAAAAAAAAATTCTTTATTCAAACTTTTGTTTCTGTAGTATTTTTTACAGATTGATCAAGCATGAATTGTACTACTGACTTACGTTATTCTATGGTGTTACGGTGTTAGCATTTTAGCTTGCACGCCCATAGTTTACCTGGACTCCTATCATATAGAGCTCAACTCATAATCTTTTACTTAGTATGTACTATGTCCTACATGACATGACAGCTTCCTTATTGTCAAGAATGAGTATTTCATTTGTACTTGTACAAGATGATTGTCATATTCTAATATGGTGGTCAGAGAACCATAGTAACAAACTATGAAGAATGCTTATTAAAACGTAAAACGAGGTTGGAGCAGCCGCCAACCTTTTTAACGTTTTAATGTTAAAACGAGCACTTAAACGATGCTCTAATACATGGGAAAACGAGCATAAAACGCAATAAATAGGAAGGACAAACGTGAAGAGGAGGAAAGAGGAAGAAAAGGTCGTGGGGCAATGGCTAGTAAATCCATGCAACCTAAATTTAACAAGGAACAAAAACACCAAGATAATTTGATTGCTTACGTGTCAAAGACAGTTTAGTCACTAGTGCACCCAACCCTACTTAAAGTACCCAAGAGCGGAAGCGCAGAACACTTTTATCATTAATTTGCTGCACAAGTGCAGTCATAAGCCATGAAAACTGGATCTAAGAAAAAAGTAGTCATACAAATAAAATGATTCAAAATTAAAATTTACAAAACGTTTTTGATTAAAAAATGGACAACATACACGAGAATGCCTAACTTTTGAAATAAATCACCAAAGTGCTAAAAAAATGTCACCTTGCAGCTACTGGCTAACACATATGCGAAAACTGAAGTGCTTGTTAGCTTAATCCGAAATTCACATCAGTTAAAACTAATAAGAGACTGCAAAAAACTATAAAGATTAACCTGCAACTCATCATGGAAAGCTACCACCTAGCATCAACTGTACCAACTACCAAATCATATGTCCAAATCCTAAAATCTTATCTTCAATTCCAATCCTGAGTTATATCGAGGGTTAATAAATCCATATTGGGCAAACATCACAGACCTTCACAAGAAGGTGGAATTTGGTACTGGTTGTTTCTGGTCAACCCAGATTTCGTATTTATTTTCCTCATGGTTCCAAGTTTCCTCAATCCTGTTATTATTGTTAGCAAGCTATAAATTACACAACAAAACGACAGTCGACATGTAAATACCCAACTCCGGACTTTAGTGTAACTGTTCTTACGTGATACTATCATATCACACCCTCTAAGGACGCTCTGAAACTCTATATATGGAATCAAACCGGCTAAATTACACGAAAGGACACACCACAAATTCATCCGTGACTTTGCTTCAGAGGTGGAATCATCTAGATCAGGGAAAAAGAAGGAAACTTTGGCACACCTGTTGACTGCATCCTCGAGGGATTTGAAGGGCGTCCTGATGTCCGGGTTGCAGACGCGCATGGCATCCTGCAGCGCCATATCCACCTCGGGGCTCCGCACCCTCGCCGCCACCTGCTGCTGTTGCTGCTGCGGCGCCTGGGACTGCGACGGCGACGCCCCCTGGGACTGGGAGTGAGGCTGCTGCGGCTGGGGCTGGGGCTGGGGCTGGGGCTGGGGCTGGGACGGCGGCGGCTGCTGGAAGCGGAGCGGGCCGAGGGGGCGGAGGTGGGCGTCGATGTTGGAGGGGAAGCGCGACATGGCCTGCTGCGAGAGCTGCTGCGGATGCGACTGGGCCTGGGCCTGAGCCTGCTGCATGAGGAAGAGCTGGCGCTGGAGCTGCTGGTGCTGCGCCGCCGCCGCCGCGGAGGCGGAGGAGGTCGGGGTGGTGTTCGCGGCGTTGTCCATGGCGGTGGCGGTGGCGGTGGCGGAGGACGGGGAGTGAAATTTGGGGGAACGGCGAGTTTGTTCGGGGACTGCGGAGTTGGGGAATGGACACGTGGCGGTGGCGGGGTGTGAGTGGTTTCTGGGTGGGCTGGTGGGCTCTTCTAATCTCCCGGCCTAGACGCCTAGTACGTGACCAGGCCGTTGCATGTGGCCGAAATGGCCAGGGCAACGCTTCGCGCTCGATCTAGCCGAGCTTTCGGTGAACTTGATGGTCTCACAAAAATACTGGTAGTAGTTTCTCTTATTCCAAAAACAGCGGCAAAATGTATAGATTACTCCTAAACTTTAACAATGACATAGAAATCAACCCTAAACTGTAAAATCAGTTATTTTTCATCCTTCAACTACGAAAACTGGCTATTATCCAGCCTTGGACCCTTAATAAATGGTTTTGCAATTTAAAAAGAATTTTTAAATTATCGTTTCCCTCTTCCCTCCTCCCACTGGTGTTTCCTCGCGTGCTCATCTCCTTTCTGTTGGATATGTGAGATCGGATTGGACGGAAGCATATCCTCTACCGTAAAACAAAAGTAAAACAGAAAGATATAGTCACTTCTTTGCCTTACGGTCATGGTTCACCTAAACGGTAAACGGTAGTCAGTCGGTCACCTCCTGTTTAGTGTTTAGACCGTTTACACGGGATTAAACGGTTTTGTACTGTAGCGATAAAAATAGTAAAAATACATGATTAAAAATCTAAAAATATGACTTCATTATAGATTTTTAGTTTCATACTCAATAACTCACATGAATAATAATTGATAATTCACATAATCACATAGGCACTGATAGATCATAAATGATAATATGACATGACCGCATGATTATAAGAAATGATCATATGCTTATACTTCATGGTGGAGAGATTTAAGTGCTATTCACAGGGCAAAACAAATTGAATTAAGAACCTAACATCTACCTAGATAGCTTCTACTTCTACTCTTACAACATCTAATAATTTGTAGCACGTACAGAAGACTAAGACTAAGAAGCAAATTAGCAGACATAGCCTAAACGGTCCCCTAGTCAGGATAAAACACCAATTAAACCGTTTAATAACCGCTCCGTTTAGCCTAATTAAACCGACTTTGACCGTTTTTTGACCAACTAGGCTGAAGGTGGAGGTCGTTGTTAACGAGCTATAAAGGACTCAGGGAGAAACGAAGTCGACCAAGGACAAGATTGAGAAGATGATGGCCAAATTCTTGAAGGCCAGCCAAGAAAAGGGAAAGGAGAAGGTTTCAGGGGCAGGATTGATGGAGGGTTCGGAGGCCAGCAACGTGCAATGCAAATGCAAGCATGGGTAACCACCGTATGAACCCCTGCAGCTACACTGTGACAGGGAGTGCGGGCGCGACAAGGAAGACAGGTATATAGGACCTTGGCAAAATGGCAAGGGAAGCAAGAAGAGGTGAAAACGTCCAGACACCCTGGTATGATTACCAACGTACGACGGGCGCGGAGGTCCCATCGTTACGACTTACGTCCTAGACATGCACTGATGCACACATCACAACTCGTTGCCATCAATAAGGGCACCCTGAGCAGCAGCCGCCGTCGCTCAGTGGAAAATCCGAGTAGCCAACGCTGCCTCCTCTACATGCTGAGGGGGAAGGAGAGGGAGAGGAAAAAGAGAGTAAGGACCCCGGGGTCATCATGCAGGATGGAATTCACCGTGTCAAAATTCAAAAGAAACAGCCGCTGTTGTGCTTCCTAGATGATCATACGGCTGCCATTTAGGCATATATGGTATATAGATCACTAAAGTTCGCATATTCCAAAAGTCTACTCTTCTTGAGTTGGACTCTCAGATATCTACTTTTATCAGATAAGTATGAAAAGGAAGACGGTGTTGTCCTATTCTTTATTACAACTTGATCTCATCTTTCAGAATAAACATGGGGACTATTCTTTATTACAACTTGATCTTTCCAAGGATACAATTCGAAACCTTTGACAATTTTATTCCACAATCTGGACATGTTACTGCATATTATATTGAGCGTTACTATACAGGAAACAAAGCCTTGCTCTGCAACACCATAACAGGTGGTGCTAGAAGGATATCACAGGTAATTCATCCGTCTGGGGAGATCAATTCCAGTTCGGGCATGGAGGTCACTAGCCCTTTTTACAGCTATAGAAATTACCTCCTCCTGGACAGCAGAAAGAAAGAACAGGCATAAGAGAGACGGCATTTAGTGGTGTATCATAGTAACTGCGCGGTTAGATTTGTGTTAAGATATAGATAATACTCCCACTGTTTTTTTTTCTTGAGCGCATTTTGCAGGAGCAGCTGTTCAGAAATGTTGGGCGTACTACATTTTCAAGGTGATTTTTGGTCATTTGTTCCATTCCTACCCTTGAGCAGTTGACCTATCGAAGATGTCTTTACTGCTGGCTGTTGCACGTACTCTCCATCCAAAACTCTTTGGTTTCTACGCAAATCAGTATAGCACGCGGTAGTATTGCATCCATGCATGCATTGCAATAAATGGAGGGGCCATATTCACTGGGTGAGTGGTGACTCCTGACGCAGAGTTTAAAGAAGAAATTAAGAGGGGTATATATTCAACGATGTAGGTATTTTCTTTTTTGAGAATTTCTACTATTTTTCGATTAACGTGGGAATTTCTAGGATTTTAGGATTAATGTGGTGACTCCGTTTAACTCTGCTTTGTATAGATTAGGATAGGATTTTAGGATTAATGTGGTGACTCCGTTTAACTCTGCTTTGTATAGATAGTAGATAAATAGATAGATAGATAGATCAACACTTAGTTATCACTACTTTGCATTGTACAGACACTTAATACTCAATACTTAGTTATCAATATTCCGAACAAAACCTCTATAAACGACACCCCTTTCACTTTTGGCTTTCGCCTGAGTTTCCATCAGATCAAAACTAGAGGTGGCCAAACTTGCTTTGGTCATTGATGCAAAGCCTGGTTTAGTCATTAATGCAAGACAAGGCAACAAGATCACATTTGTCCGATAATACAGGTTTGGTCATTTATCGTACATTGATAATCCATTGTTAATACTCACTCCGTTGTGAAATAGCAGTCGTTTTAAACTTGTTCTAAATCAAAGTTTTAAAACTTTATCTATACAGAACTTTTAAACTATTAAGGCTGAGACCATGAAATCGCATAGATAGATTCGTCTTGAAAAGAACTTTCATAATATTATAATTTTTAATACATTATAAATAAATTTTTAAAATCTTTTTATGGTCAAAGTTGTACTTTGAAGGTTGTGCCAATGTCTAAAACGACAATTATTTCATAATAGAGAAAGTATGTTTTATAGGCATATCTATTTTCACGTGTTATCCGACTAAAAGCTATTTGTATCAGTATCAAATCAGATCTATATCTGCTCTATATTCATAGCTTCTTGGGCATTATTTGTGTTCATATTCTTATCCAACACTATCCGTATCTGATTGGTATATGTTAAAAAATATGGAGCCAAGGTCCACCAGAGTAAGGGAAACCAGGTGCTGCTGAGACAAGCAAAACACTCAATGCACTCGGTGACTTGGGGCACATTTGCAAGCAAGGATGGTCTAGTAGGATTCTCTATGCATAAGAGACTTGATGGAAGTCATTACGGCCACACGAAAGTCTTAATGCAGGTTTTTGTTTATGGCCCAGTTTTTGTGCAAACTTCCTTAAAACAGTCAATGGTTATAATTTTAACAGCAGCCATCACAATGATAGGTAAGAATAGGTTCCAAATATTCTAGAGAAATGTGTCAAAAAATTAGTGTGATTTAGATCAGCCAACTAAGTGTTGCATAGTTTCTTGGTTTTGAATGAGTGCTTATTTCACTGATTTTCTGTCTTATAGGGGTAATACCACCCGGTATATTCATTTAAGTTTTTGACTCATTTTTTCGTGGACCCTTCCTTGCAGATGATTTGTCTAACTTTTTAGTTTCTACTAGCTATTAGAGTAAAGAGCACTATCCACTCTTGAAGAAGAATCGAAAAAAGGTTTTATTTTTGTAGACTCATATTTCACCTCTTCAGTTCCCTCCAAGTCCTAAATATGAATGAAACAATAAATTACCTCATTGAGATTTACAATCTTATGATCCTTCATTATCCATTGACCATTGCACATAACAGATTCAATGTTCTCCGTCCTCATGCAATAAACAATGTTGGCAATGCTGCATAATCGGTAGAATGGTATAGTGTTAAAGAACTTGAGATATAACAATTCATCTGTTATCTATGAATTTTCTTAAAAAGACAAAAAAGTGCAAGAGAAAAGAAACTGCCTATCAATCGATGGAGCTGGTGCAAATATGCAATGCCAAAATAGCACTAAAGATTATATGAAACCCAGTAGCGTACATAACTGTAATTAAATGAGTAACAACACAACCTGGAACTCTAAAAACATGAGCTGATAATTTATTGCAATGAGATGCTGGAACAAGGAAGGTTAGCTCTTGAATATGTACACAAATTGTTAAAGTCCCAAAACCTTCGCTTGGGAAATAGAAGAAAAAATCCAGTGTAAACCCAGTACATTAAAAACCATACAATTATAAATGAATCATAGACTCATGGTATATACCAGTCATGTAAGGGGATCATCGACCATGTAAAAGGATTCACCACAACCAAGTCTGCCTGCACAAACAAGAACACTTTCCGGTGTCAGCTAAAAAATCAAGAGATCCAGACCAATTGCATTTGCTAGGATACTGGATACTGTAAGCTGAACAAGAGTGTCTGAAGTGCGACAAAATGCTGTGTTAAAAAAAAAATCAGCAAAGCAATATAATTGAAATATTTGAAATGTATGGATAATCTACTTCTAACATTTCTGATCTAATAATCTACTTATAATGTGAAACACACGGATTCACCAGATTTATTAAACACCACAATTAAACAAAATAGCCGCTACTAGGGTGTCACCTTTTTCCCTGTCTCCAATGAACCTATTTCATTATCCCACAGAACTGCCTTTGCACCATTTATAGTAGCCATCTTCAGCACAGTCTCAGCAGGAAGAGCGGTTGGGTTTGTCGTACCCCTGATGTAAGTCTCACGCCCTTTGTTAATAAGGGAGGCTAGGTACATCTCATCAACTGTATAGTCATGTAAATCATTAAATGGGCAACATCAGAAAATTAAAAAAAAATCATTGTAACTTCCTATAATACCGATGTATAACTGTCGAAACAAATACTTAAGTGTTAATACAATTTTCAAAAAATAAGTGAAGAAGAAGAAAACAAAACTTAGATGCAGACCTTAATGGACTCCTCCACCGGCAAAATATTTTGAAGCATCAAACAACATAAGAAATAGAAATAAGAAATGTTACCTTAAATGTTTTACTCTGTTTTCACTCAAGTTTTATTCATTCTTTCCAGATTGATCAATTATTTTTTTGCCAGCATGCAGTTTATAATCTTTTCATTTTCAATTGGTTAACTGTTTACCTTGCAAAACTACACATCAGAGTTGTGCCTTTTGGTCTGTACACTACATAGCAACCTAATAATTAAAAATTGGTTTTAGAACTTCTCGTGCTGGTGTATTGTAACAAAAAAGAATTACTACCATCCATATCATTCATGATTCAAAAAGTGCACATTGGACATTTATTTGATTGGAGCAAACTAATGGATAGTCAATTAGGCACTACAGCCTAAATATTCCATAACATAATAATCATTTCAGATTATATTACATTATAATTAAATCTAAAAATGCTCAGAGAAATGTCTGCAGTGAGGTTTTAAAGCTGACCGATGCTCATTCTGTTATTGCTTGGTGCCCCATCTGTTCCAAGAGAGACACACACACTAGAATCCAACATTTCTCTAATAGGAGCGAACCCCAACATCCGCATGGCAGATGCAGGGCAGTGAGAAACCTTGACATCAGCCTTTGAAAAATGATCTATCTGCATGTGAGAATTTTGTGAGAAAAAGGTACTTGAATTCTAGAATTATACATGGTATTCCAGATTTCCAGTATTGCAATCTATCAGAAAAAAAAAGTGTTATAAAACTAAAGGCAACAGATTGGCATGGCATACTTATTCATAGCACAAAACATAGTTAACACTTGTTATAAAAAGGCTTACTGACCTCAGGTTTATTCAGCCAAACAGAATGGGCTGCCAGCAAATTACCCCTCAGAAAATCAATTTTTTCTAAATATGTAACTGTACCATGATCAATTCCCTTAGTCTGCATTACAAGCTGATTTTCATATGGAATTTCTGCAATGTGCTGTACAAAAATGAAAGACAAAGGAATAAGAAAATAATTGCACCAAACTAAGCACCAGTATATTTTAATATCAGTACCATATGGATTCCAGTATTTAGCTTTTGTGCGATATCCCTTGTTTCAAGCAATAAACGATCTGTTGCATTCATGATCTGTCTCAATCCAAACCATATCCTAATGCGCCCATCAGCTGTGTTATGATGCTTTTCATACAGTTCCTTCTGTAACTGTAAAACAGAAAAGAAATATTTACATCACATCACAGAATGCAAAGAACAAACATCGCCACATTGGCGTCTTCCCCATGCACTTAGGATAATCAACATATTATCTCCCCTTAGGTGGCAAATACAATTAATCTTGCCTTGAATTTAATGTCAAGTCATTATAAAATGGAGACCTTGAAAGCCACTTCAGAAATGCGGTGATCAGTGGATGACAGCCAATACGGCAGTGAATGGAATGAACATTTCAAACCAGAAAAGACAAACAAAATATGATGCTCTCATACTATGGGGCCTGAGTGAAGGATACGAGCTTAGTGACAAGCAAAACAAAGAGGTCAGCAGCAGGCAACAATGTTCAAGGAAGCAGCTGTACTGAAAAACATATTAGTCCTAGCATAATGTAAAGTGATGACAAGAAAAGGAAGGATGAACCCTATGGCAGAATAAAACCTGAATGCAATCGTCAGTCGAAAAAGAACTCCAATTTGAAGGTAACCCCTCACCACAGTCCATTGTTGATCTTGTCAAACATGCACGCAAACCCAACAGCTCCACTGCACGTGCCATTTCTGAAACATACTGTCCACCTGCTTCGGCAAAGCATGTTACCTGCCAATGAACAGAACATGAAGATGGGTTTAAGCATTTTGGCTCATTCACAGTGACAAATCCGAATGTGGTTGCTAGTTATTGAGCATATCAACCATTCAGCAATCAGCATAACTGAGTACAGCACAAACATGTGGCATATATAACATAGAATGAGCAATGTGTGATGTAGAGTTCTATGAGAAAATTGAACTGTTGCCCCTGAACTTGCAACGATGCTCGCGTCGCCTACTGAACTTGAGTTTTACTTTCTCGCCTCCCTAAACTTGTCTCTATTTGTACGGTTGCCCCAAAACCGTTAGGGCAACCGTTAAGTGCTGACGTGACATCTACGTGGCAGTTAACAGTTGATGTGGCTGCCAAAAGGCGCTTACAAGGCAGTTGATGTGACTAGTTATTGATAAAAAAAAATCATAAAAGTTTATAAAAGTTCGAAAAAAATCATAAAAATCCGAAAAATTAGGGGAAAAAAACAAAACAAATCATAAAAATCCAAAAAAAGGGAAAATTTTTAAAAGGGGAAAAACATTAAAAAAACATTAAAATCGACAAAACTATAAAAACTCGATTTTTTTTCCTTTTTTTTTCGAATTTTAATGTTTTTGTTCGGATTTATTTTAGTTTTTATGATTTTTTTCAAATTGTTTCGAATTTTTCCGTTTTTTCAGATTTTTATGATTTGTAAAAACCAAACGATACCTGAATTCTGCCATGAAAATACAAATTTTAACACACACATCCAAACTCAACTAAATCAAGATGCAGAATCCCGAGCGCCTGCTCACGCATGACATACGCGAATAGCCCCACCACCATCAATAGATGTGCTGTACCAACTGCTTGATTCCCCGTCAGTGTTTCATGCGCCATACCCACATTCATCAGTCAAACAGAAGCAATGAAGCGGTGAAAATGCAGGTTCCAGGTTCCATCAAACAAATCGACAGTTATCACTATCATCCACTGCGATTTGCAACCTAGTATAATCAGAGAAACTGAAGCGATGACAGTGGAGAGTCATCTCATTCTCACCCCGGATCGGATGAGCTCGATGCCGCAGAGGAGTGTGGAGGCGTAGGAGTCCTCCTCCGTCATGTGGGCCTCGTAGGGCCAGATCCTCCCGTGCAGCCACGTCATCAGGTCGACGTCGTCGGCGATTCCCCGCGCCAGCTGCTGCGACGTGTGCACGTGAGTGTTCACGAACCCTGACAAGCCAAGCAGCCGGGAAAGTCCACGGAAACTGTAGCCTCAGATTCGAGGGGGGGAAATCGAAGCTCAGCCAGGCGGGGGCGCGCGCTGCGGTGGTACGAACCGGGGAGGAGGATGCGGCCGGCGAGGTCGAAGGTGTGCGCGGCGCCGGGGCAGGCGGCGAGGACGTCGGCGGAGGGGCCCACGGCGGCGATGCGGTCCCCGGCGACGGCCACGGCGCCGTCCAGGAAGACGCGGAGGGTGCCATCCATGGTGACGACGACCGCGTTGTGGAGGACGACGTCGACCTCCGCCGGCGGATCAGAGGGCGCCTGCTCCGCCATTTCACGCCTCCTCCCCCCGCTGCGCGCGCGCGACGGTGATGAGCTGCTGCTACTTGCGAGTTTCGACTTGCGAGAAGGTCAGGAGAGTGGACTACTGGAGTGGTCGCTTTGGAGAGCGATCCCTAAATACAAACTATCGACTTGCTACTTTTGTCTCTTTTCCATGCAACTTGCAATATGTGCACGCAGAAAGGATAGCTCCGGGGGCGGATACGGACAAAAATGATAGGAGGGGCTAAAGTTTAGATTAAGACCAAAGTCTGAAGTTTAGGGGCTGTTTGGCAACAAAGTATTTTCATAGTTTCAAAGTAAAACCATGATTTTGAAGAATACCATAGTGAAAACCATGGTATTGGCAATACCATGGTATTTTTGGAGTATTGTAGACTCCACTCCAACCCAAAGTTTTCTTACTTGTGCCAGCAAACCATGGTATTGAAAAACCTAGAAACTACAAAAATACTTTGCTACCAAACAGTTTGTAATTCCTAGGAATACCATGGTTTCAAGGGGGTTGGGTAAAACTATGGTATTTATGGTAACTACACTCAAATATCATGGTATGGCAAAACCATGGTTTTGAAAAACTTTGCTTCCAAACAGGGCCTAGTCCCTTCTTCCCTTCTATTTAACACTAAAAATTATAGGTGGATCTAAGGTGGGCTCCACTGTCATAGACAGCGTAGGTGGGGCTAGAGCCCCACCTGACCCGGTGTTGTGTCCGCTCCTGGATAGCTCGTTCAATCATTGGAGTCAACGATGACTCCTACATATATTGACAAGTTATTTTCTAATAAAGAAGTTAGAAACAAACATAATGGAAATAGATTATTGAAATGATTATTCATTCCCGTTCATTGCAAAATAACACGTCGGTTCAGAACATTTGCACTATTGAAACATTTTAAACATTAGCAGATTAGCTCAATTAGTCAATTGTTTCAGTACATGGTGTCCCGCACATTTGCTTAGTTAGATTTGTGTCGATCTCTAGTTCACATGGACTATTCATATTTTTCTATTTCAAATTTATGTATGTTTTCTTTATTGCAGTCGATATGAACTATTCTTTTAATCTGACATAAACTTTTTTTTTTTGTTAGTAGCTGATATGAACTCTTTTTAAATCGAGCATGGACTCTTACTTCTAGCATTTTAAAAAACACTTTACCATTTTTTTGTTAATAGCTGATACAAACTTTTACCCATTTTTATGGTTAGGGCTTTATATGGTTGTATTCTATTCCTTAAAGGTTTTACCCATTTAGTTGTAATTGTGAAAAGCTCACGACGAGATAGAAATTAAGTTTATTAAAGTTTCCTTTATTCTTGCCTTATTCTATGGCTTTGATCTAATTTTATTGGTTGCTTTATTTGCATTTACCGTTTTGTACCAAGTTTCTTGGGCTACGGTAAGTATTGGTCAAATCGAATGCATACTTGGCGCGTGCTAATAATTATAGTTATTCACTATATATGCAACTGACCGAATGTAATCCTTTTCTTACAGACATACCAATTCATAGCAGTCAAATTGGAACGATATGTGTGTTTTATGTAGTGTTTTATGTGGTGTTTTATATATGTGTATTATGTTTTATGAGTATTTTATGTGGTATTTTATAAATGAACTGGTATATCGTATGCCCTAATAACCCTCTTCTATTCTTTTATATAAGAAAACTCGAATTCGATAAATCCATTTCAATGTAAAGTAAAGAATTGGCGACCCTGTTCGGGCTTAGATTTTCTGTGCGCAGCCTCGTACATCAGGGACTCATCATGTTCAGGCACTAAAAAGGCACTAAAAGAATTATGAGTGTGCATGCTACATTGCTACGTGATCACATATTCACATTCTCACAACTCACAAGTCACGGCAGCTTGATGAAAGCTGTTTTCTCGAAAAAAAAAAGAAAAGAAAGAAGAAGAACAAAAAAAAAGCCGTTTGATTGGGCTTACGAACTCAGGCGGTGGGCCGGTTGGCCTGTCCCAGTGGTAGCATTTCCTATGATTCAATTAATTAGTTATTTATTCAGGGAGGCTAAGTATCAAACAGCCGCACCTCAACAATACCTAAGAACATATCAAAGCCTAGCTCAGAATGGATTTAGGATTATTCATCAGTTTTTCTCTATTCTATTTTATATCGTTACAATGGTAAGTTCATCCTAAATGAAATTAGTATTGGACTTGCCATGATTGCTGTTTTGAGGCACTTGATTCTACCAGGATAATTCATCATGCCTCTACATTTCGTCCATGCAGGTTTAGCTGATCTGGAGGGGAGATGAAAAAAAGTAAATTTTATGCAAATTTGCTGTTTTAATAAATTATAGAAAAATCAGATGAACGAGCAGAGAGAACGCTAGTAATTTTCGAGCATAGACGTATAGAGAGACCCATGGTGATGCTCGGTAAAGGCCGCCCGACGCGAGGACACGCGCTCTCCTGCGAGGGGATGCAAATGGGCCCTACCTACCAGGACCGGTCGCTGGCCGGCAACATGATGGTCTTCCTCCGGAAAGCAGCATCACGCTGCCTTCCTCTCATCGTCCGTTCATGCACAGGCGCGCAGCACATGAGCGCAGGCACAGGGTACACGTGAGGTGGTGGTAAATGGTAAAAACTCGCACGCGGCGCCAGGAGTCCACCATGATTTTGCCCAGTACAACTGGTATACATATTGGCCGGTAGATGCATATGCTATGGTTGCATGCATGGTGGTTTGATGATTACCGTATATTAGATCATTAGCCCACACTCGCTTACCTTGATTAATCAGTCATTAGCATGGCTATTAGAATGGAGCTTCAGTTCACACGTGCACATGTTGCAAGGAGCTCCTGTAAGAGCGACTCTGGATAATTAATGAGGGGTTTGGCTTCTGTGTTTATCGGTTCAAGGTGTGTGTAATTGAAAGGTTAAAACTATTTTCATTAAGACCAAAAAATTGTGTTTAAGAGAGTAAATCATCCTTAATTATCTCATTACTCGAAGCATGCATCTTTTTTCCATGCAATTAATTAATAGCTTTAATAGCTAAAGCTACCAAAAACATGCATTTTATAGTGTGAATAGCTTAGCTATGAGTTAATTGCTCGTCTTTCTCAAGGAAATTATGGGAAAACGTCTTATATTATGGGACAACTCAAAAAAACTTATGCGCCCTATATATTGCGACGGAGGGAGTATTTTTAATTTACTCCTAGCATTATTTACCATCGCAGCTTGCAGGCAGCGGTTGATGGATAAAACAATCTGCGTCCGTAACACTGCATGGAGACGTTGTGGTCAAACAACCAGCTCCCAAGAAGGCGCTGATGGGAGCACGTACACGTAGTAAAGTACAGTTCAACAAAGATGTGCTAGTATTGCTAGCAACAGCGGTTTGATCGATGTCTAATGGAAAATTCAGCGATCAACGGAGCTTTTCACTTTTTTGGGGTTGGAGGTATCAGGCTTGTTACTGATGCTCTTCAAAGTGTGCCATGTCTTTGGGAGATGAGGAAAGATATATATGTACGCACGCATGAACAAGACATCTATTCGATATACATACATGTTCTTTAAAGTGGCAAGGCAAAGTCGCTGGGAGAGAAGAAAATATATATCGTACTAGCCGAGTGTGTGTGCTTGCTACATTTTTTCTAAAAATAAATAATTTCTTCTGATGAAGCCTATTTTAAATTTTGTTCATTGATTCATCCATCAACCGTCATGCTCCATAAAGTTGATGGTTGGCTACGTATTAGGATGATTAAGAAGTTCGAGGCTAAGAAAGAAATTAAGTATAGTGAGATCGAATTGAATAGTAGAGTTGAAATAATATTGGATCGTGGATCGGTTCAATTTGGATTGCCATTTTTAAGATGTAAGCCACGGGCGAGTACGGGCAATGATGCATGAACCGATTTGTAAGATTAAAATTAGGTTTCATTGGTCATTGCTTCCCATATAGTAACACTTTATAATCATAGAAAGGAGCAAAACATGTCATCAATTTTAGATATATTGATGTAGAGGCCGATACCTTTTTTATTATTGAGAAATGAGCAGGACACAAAAAAAAAATGTCATTATAAAATTATGTCACGGGACCAAACCCAACGCTATACATCAAATATCCTGGCTGCCGAGCCGTCGTATTTCCTCTCATCTCATCGTGATGAAGAGCTTGGATTGGTGGAGGTACAAACACAAATACTGCCTTCAGTTTGCGCCAAGACAGTGGATTCAAACTCCAGTTCAAACAACCAAACCAAAAAGATGAAAAGCAGCAGCAGCAAAAAAAAAAAAGAAAGAAGAAGAAGCAGCAGCAGCAGTAGCCAGAGTTGGGCCCCCAAAATCGGTTTGGAACGGAACAAAAATGCGCAGAGCTTTTGCGCGCCTGCCTTGACCAGCATCGGATCGGACCAGACCGGATCGCTTTCCCTCTGACCCATGTCGGGTGCCCCCGTTCCTCTCTCTCTCCGGACCGGACCGGACGAGCACGAACCGGGCCGAAGCCTTCCGTCCCATAGACTGGCCCGCCGCCGTCTCCGTCCTACTACCTATATAAGCCCGGCTCGAACCCAGCGGCCACATCATTCGCATTCGCCCCGTCGCCCGCATAACCAACCACATTCCCCCGTCCCCTTCCGCCGCACGTGCGACGGGCGAGAGAGACGGAGGCGGACGGTGAGAGATCGGAGTCGGAGGCAGGGAAACCCTACTCCTCCTCCTCCTACTACTACCCCAGGTAGGCGTCGTCGTCGTCGTCCTCTTCCTCCTCATCTCTCTCCTCTGGCTCCCTGCTGCTCTCGACTCTCGAGCGCGCGTGGCGGTGGCGTCGTGAGTTCCGAGGCGCGCCCGCTCGCCGTCGCCGGAGGAGGGAGGGGCGGCGAATGCAGCGTGCGCCGGTGCGCGTGGTTTGGGGCCTCGCGAGCGGCGGTGAGCCGGAGGTCCTGGACCGCGCTCCGGCGCGGTGTCCAAGGCGAAGCTGCGGGTGCCAGTTGTCCATGCATAGGGCGGCTGCGTCTCCCATCTCCACCTTTCTGCGAACCTTTGCTCTTGCCTCCGTCGCTACTAGATTCTAGCAGCGCGTGTAGCCTTTTTTTTGTTTTTTATTTTTCTGGTGTGTGAGGAGATCTGTCTCGTGATCGCTGTATCTTAATTTTTTTTTTCTCTCGGCGTTCGTCTCGCCGCAGGGTCTCCGCGCGATGAGGGCGTCCCTGAAGGCCGCGGCGTGGGTGTCCGTGTTCCTCGGCGTCGTGTTCGGCACCTTCGCCCTCGCCTCCGCCTCCGCCTCTGACCACGCAGGTAACGTCGTCTCCTCTCCTTCCTCCGTTCAATCCACCTCCGCTAAACACCATCCCCCATTGTCGGATTCAAGAAATGCACGGTTTCCATCTCCCTTCTCTCTCGCCCATGGAGAGGTAGCAGTAGTAGCAGCAGCAGTACGAGCTGTTCTGTTCGAGAAACCCTGTGCTTTTGTCTACTTTCCTTTCCAAGTTCGTGATGCAAACACAGAGAGAGGAGGACGACGAAGGTGCCACTGAGAGACAGACACAGATGGGTGGGCCCGCCTGGGCTTCTCAGCGATTCTCTTCTGTCCCCATCTGTCACTCCCGCCCAATATCAATCCTCCCCCCTCGCTTGATCCTCTAGTTTTGTTTTCTTCTCTTTTGCTTTCTGATCACTCTGCGCCATCTTCGCTAGTACCGGTACTTCTTCTCCCTTCCTCTGCGCGATTGCTTTTGTTTGTTTGGATTCTTGCGGGATTCTGGCGAAGTGGTGTGGGCCTACCTGACACTGATACGGTGGGACCGGTCCGGCCGGGACCCACTTGTCTGCCTGCGGCGGCCGCGCGGGTCTCATCGTGTTCGTGTGCATGCATGCCATCATTGGCTAACAGCCTACGCCGTTTGTCCCTGCAGGATTCTCGCCGGTCGCCGCCCCCGCGGCGGCTCCTCCGCGCCCGGCGCGTCGCGGTCGCGGCGCCCACGCCGCCGCCGCCCCCCTCCCCCGCAAGCTGCTCCGCCCGGGAGGTAAAGCAAAGCAACCCACCCGTCCCGTCCTCTCCATCGCGCGCCTCTCGTGGCCCGCATCGGCTGCGCTTTCTCCGACCAGCGGCTGCGCCCGTGGACCCGCCGGGTCTCTGCGCGCCCGCACTGGCTCTGACACCTGGGCCTCGCGCCCCCTTGCCGGGTTTTGTCCTCGGACGCGTGGGAGCCTGACATGTGGGCTCGCTTTTCGGTGTTCTTTCAGGCACGGACGCTGAGGCCGACGGTGGCGGCGTCCGGCCGCGCCGCGTCGACGAGGGGTGCGCCGGCGCGGAGGACATCGCGATCTACCAGGGGCACGCGACGACGCTGCCGAGCGGCGTGCCGGCGTACACGGTGGACGTGATCAACCGGTGCGCGAGCGGCGGAGACTGCGCCATCGCCGACATCCACGTGCGGTGCGGCTGGTTCAGCTCCGTCAGCCCGACCAAGTTCCGGCGGCTCGGGCGCGACGACTGCCTCCTCAACGACGGTCGCCCCCTCCTCGCCGGCGACACCGTCTCCTTCGAGTACTCCAACTCCTTCCCCTACAAGCTCTCGGTCGCCGTCGCCACCTGCCTCGACCCCGCCTCCCCGTAGCTCCGCCGCCGCAGCACCTAACCTCTCTCTTCTCACGTAACCACTCACCATACGGATCGAGCTAGGTAGAGTGCTACACATGCGCGGAGACGTCGCACGCGCGCACGCTCAACACGTACGCACTCCAAATACGTGTAAAACTCACACAGGTATAGCATCACTCGTAGCAGCGTACACTGGTAGGAGGAGCCCCCAGTTTTTTTTTTTTATTTTTTTGCAAGGCTAAATAGTTGCAACCATCTGCAGGACCATGTGTAAGTAATTAGTACCAACTAGTTTTGTTTCTTCATCTCTTCTGACGCGTCGATCGCACCAACCTGCGAGACATTTTTGCCCACTCCCTCCCCTGCCCTAGAGCTAGAACAAGAAGGTTCTCCCGCTTCACGTGTACATGGATGCACGCCATTAAAACCCCTGAATTGATTGCAACTTTGGAATGGAAATGGAACGAGATGGCAAAATATGGGATGGAATTGTCTCTCGGCCTCTCGGGCAAAAGGAGGGGGGTTCCAATGGCGCCCCCAAGCCCAAGTTAGCAAAAGGCGACAAGTCCTTTCGTGCTTGTGTGCGCTGCTCATACTTTCCTTTTGGCTCTCGCCTGTGACCTGTGAGCTCTCTTTTTTTTTGTCATGTGGAATGCCGTTTCACCGAGGGTGTGTAGTGTGTTTAGCTTCACCGTGCGGCTCGTGTGCGTGTCCTGCGAGTTGTCGTCTACTACTGTTGATGGGTGCCCTTGGGGCGTGTGCATGGGTGTGACAGACATGCGAAGGGCGATGGGGCTTTGTGCCTGGGTATTAATTGGCGGTGTGAGTGATGCGATGCCCGCGCGGCTGTGTGTGCCTGCCCTTTTCTCTCGGGATGTGAAAGGGGTGTAGCAAACAGCACGTAGGAGTAGCTCCTAGGGGATGAAGCAGCAGCTAGGCTTGTTGGTAGTTGGTGTAGGGGCCTGGCGACGGCTTGTACACGTGTAACCCATTAACTCCGGCCACCGCAGACAGGGCCTGCATAGCAGACAGCGGATCGAGGGCGAGCTAGCCACAGCGTTCCAGAATCCCAGATGCACGAGAATTCAATGCGGTACTCGTCCATGCAAACATGCAAGCATTATGCTCTACGACTAGTCTTGTAGAGCAATGTCGCATTCTGCTAATGGTGAATTTGGAGATGCATCTCATTGGTAAACAAGGGGAGGAAGGACTGAGGAGCACGGTGGATCGATCGCACGTACTGGCGGTCAACAAGGCAACTGCTCGCGGGATCTCGCTGTAAACGGATCGCCCCCGCAGGCTGCCTCCTGTCGATCACTCCATTCCATCACATCCGTGCGCCAACAGCCTCAGGTCCATCGGTAATGAGTGGTGAATAGTGACCCCAATCACCTCTACCCCCGTCTCCCCGTTTTATGAGGGCAAAAGAAGCTGACAGTGGTAGCCTTGCAGCGCCTAGGCAGGATCTTTCTTCGTACTGCCCCTGGCCAGTGTTAGTAGATGCACTGCTGCCCTTGCATGCACAGCACACTGGCCCAAGCGACGCACGTACACGCTCGACTCCGACTCGACGGTGATCGGAGCACAGGCGAGCAGCAGAGCTGAGCTGGGCGGCTCGGCCCTGAGCGTCCATGCAGATGCTGCAATGCAAAGCACACGGAGAAGGTCGAGGGCTCGAGGCCGATCGACCTTGGGACCCACATGGCAGATCAGCCAGGGGGGTGCCCTAGCTGCAGCTGGGTAGCACGAGTAGTAGATGCCTAGCTGCAGCTGGGTACCGGTAGGGCCCGTGACTTGAGTGACTGACCACGCACGCATGCAGATGCGTAGATGGCAGCAGGGGCAGCGCCTTGGTCCTCTCCTCTCCCGTTTGGTTTCCCTCTCGTCGTTCGCTGTCTCGCGCGGTAGCTGATGCCTTTTGCATGCCGCGCGCCCGGCCGGACGTCGCTTTTGCTCTGTGGCGATGAATGGAATTAAGCCGGTGCCCGGTGGTGGTTGGGGGCTGTGTAGTGTAGTGCACCGGGAGAACACACCAGGCGACAAGGGGCGCTGCAGACAACACAACAGCGAATGGAATTCCAAAATGGGAGTGGAGGAGGACTTGGTTGCTGGACACGGGGGAGTGAGCTCGTTTACTCGATCGTCGTCGTTGCAGAGCTCAGCGTATAAACCGCGCGGGCCGTCGTGTCTGCTCTGCTCTTTCTTTCAGCTAATCGAAATTTTCCATAGCGCTCTCCCCCACATGGCCGCTTAAAAATATACTCGTATGTCTGTCCTCGTACAGGGCCGTACTTAGAATATCATGAACCTCCCTAATTTCTAAACCTAGGATCTTTATGTTAATATGTTTTTATAACTCTTCTGCTACGAATATATATATATCCAAAATCGTTAAAATAAACGAAGTCTGACATGGACTAGTTTGCAGTTGGGACACGTGCAGCTAGGCTTAACAAAATGTTTTTAGGTTAATGGAGATGGACCAAAAGATATAGGATTTGCTTGGTTTGTAACCACGCTAGATTTTAAGATCCACGGTTTTGTTGGCAGGTGTTTAACTTGTGTCTAACTAGTGTCATAACTATGATTTGTCACACTTTCATTCCTATGCAGCCCACACGTTATAAACTTGAGTCTTTGTCAAGCTGTCACAAGTGTGGTGATGAATTTCTTCGCTGCACAAATTACGGCTTAACACACTTGTCTAAGCTTACTAGTGCTGAAGTTATACACCAATCAAATAGTTTCATACTATATATGTTGTGCTTATAGGATATCTACCAGGCTTAATGTTGTCATTTGATCTTCCTTTTTTTTCCGATGACTATTGTGTTACAGAGCTCCCTGATACAAAAATCAATACAGTTCAAAATCTAGCCATGAGGTTCGTCTCAAATTTCAAACATGGTTTCTTGGAAGTCTGTATTGGCTACTCCTAAATGAATATGAAGGAATATCACCAAAAACTTAATCTTTTGCTTTTTAAGTGCTCAATGGACAAAAATTAGGCAAGAAACGTAAAAGATCTCAAATCCGCTCCATCCCTTATGGCCGCTTGTGGGAGATAATTCTTAATGGGTTTAGATGTGGATAAAGATCAAAATTTACCCATTCACAATCTCCAAACACCTATGAAAAAATATGAACAAAAATCAAATAAAAAACCATATGAACTAACAAGAAACGTGCGACGGAGATAAAAGACACAAATTTACAAATACCAACTCGATTGATAATGGAGGTTTACAGCTGAATCTTGTGGGCGAATGTTTGATTTGGATTAAAGGTATTCAATCCCCTTGAACTCTCTCTTCTCTTTACTAAACCAAACCCTAAACCATCTACTTATCCTAACTCCTCTACCTTCTTCTAAAAGCATCAAACATCCTCTCACAAGAGAGTGCTTTATACAGGGAGACTCTCCCTGTCATCCCAATTAAGGTTTTCTCCACATGTGCTCATCTGAAACCCGTTTAACTTAAATGGCTGCCTATTCAGTTGTGCGCTTCTTTAAGCGGTGCCTTTCACATGACCCGGTAGCTCGGTTGGGCCTAGCTTAGCACCTAAGCTTACCCAAAACCATGGACCATTCCGGAGCCTTTTTGTACCGCTTAAGGTTTTGCAAAACTGTCTTCATCGGCCGCGGAGCCTACCACGCGTCCAACTCCCTTTGGACCCCTTCCGCTCGCGCATCTTCAAAACCTTGACGATCAACCATTCTTGTTCATATGCCTAGATCACTTTTGATCAACCTGCGCAACCCTTACCACCTGGACCATGGATTCATCCACGTCCTTGGTCTTGTCACTGGCGTTGATTCACTCCAAGTCACTTTTGTACCAATAGAGGAGTATACGTATAACAGACCCAAGTATCTCTCAACTTGATCCATATTAATCCCAAAACTACCTGCAAATTAGTCCACATAGTATTCAAACAAAATTCAAACATTTTTTTAAAAAAGGCCTATCCGGTCCAAACATTGGATAGTCCGAAGTGCAACACAACTATGAAATAGAGAACCCAAAATTCTAATAAACCAGACATTCCATAGGTTCCAGGTCCGATACCTTGCAGTGCTGCCAAACAAAGAGTCTAGAATCTGGAATTTCCAAACACTCCGACCTGTAGCGAAATCTCCGGTGTCGAACTCAGGATACTTTGGCCATATCCCAGACAGCGACAAGACTTCATTTTGCAGTTTTTGGTGGTCTTGCTATACTCTAAAAACTAAGTGTTGTATATAAAAGTTGTAGAGAATTTTGTTGCGTATCTTTTTCATGTTATGACATTTGATTTGAATATAGAAAAAACATACAAATTCATGGATGTTTCACGGTGTATACAAATTCACAACGAAACATCTATTCAATTAAAACCCATTTCAAATACTCGTAACACACACACACACAAAAAAAAAAAAATTACCACATGGTCTCGCCAAGAGCGTAAACTGTAAACACGTTACACGTACAAGGGAGCAGAGTAAAAAGACAATCAGGATTGAATGGCGATACGTTCGACAAGACTGCGAGGAACGCACGCACACATCCGAGAAGAGATGCAAGGCTCCGGCCGTGTTTTGAGCGGATCTCGTGCAGAAAAAGAGGCGCTGCACTCTCTCTCTCACTCGGCCACACCCAGCTTCTCTGCTCTGCGAACAGGTCAACAGTAAGGGCCAGGCTTCCTGCAGCTCCCGGCGAAAAAGGGGAACAAAATCCCCCTCAATCACCTCCGTCAATCACATCGCCTAGCCCTAGGAGTCAATCACTTTGCCATCTGGCACCATTGCTCTACAACTGCAACCAAGCTCACTGCTCACTGCTCACTCTATGCGAGCTTTGCCCTGGACAACTGATTTTTAGTCAAGATCCTGGATAGAGATTCTCTTATCTCCGTAAAACATTATTCTCTACCCTTGTTTGTTTCCGCTAAAAGTTGTTAAGAATTTTAATCCAAAAAAGTTATAACCGCTTGAAAGACGTCTTCAAGAGTTAAAAAATTATGAAGATATTATTATGCGAAGTCTAAGAAGAAATAGTTAAAACCCAACAAAAATGACTACAAAGTATTACATCATTTAGATTATACAAAAATAACAGATTTTAATTTAATTTAATATAAGCTTAAACAAACAAGGCCAGATGTCTTTATATCAACCTATTTAAAATTTCTGCGTTACAGTACGCTTTAAAATATTTCTTTTTTCTAGTAGCTCTTATATATCTGATATAATATATATAGGATCTGCTGCTGAAGATGTTCAATGTGCACCATGTTTTGAACTAAGGGATAATATCTTGCTCATTTTTAAAGTATTAATCTTAAAGAATTTTATGGCTCACAAAAATAAATACAAACCTTTTGTTCTCTTGATCAAACGGTTTAGATGATTTTGAATTTTTTATGCTGTTATCATAGTATTTTTGCTATGATAAAATGTACTTTTATGTAGGAGGTACTATGAGGACGGTTAAATCTTCCTGGTATACTCCCTCCGTTCTTATTTGTTTGACGCCTTTAACTTTTGGACATGCATTTGATCATTCGTCTTATTCAAAATTTTAATGTAAACATGCAAAAAAAGAAGTCATTCTTAAAGTTTCTTTATTGATAAAACAAATTGCAAAAAAATGGTCAAATACGTGTCGAAAAGTCAAAAGCGTCAAATAAAAAAGAACAGAGAAACTATTAAGCATGAATCAATGTGTCCTAAAAGAGCTTTTTATCTTAACCTAGTGTTCTTAGCCTCGGTTCGTGCGAAACTAGAATCTGGATGACGCTAAGCTGATGGCATAAATCATTGTTATTGGAGTAGCCGTAGAAGCAACCTCTTCAACAAGCAATGCGTAGCAGCCGAATCTAGTCAACTCACGTGTCTTTCGAACAATCGTGTCTAAAGTTCGCCTGTCGTCGTCGCAATTAGAAAAAAGCTAAGCTTGTCCTCACAGACACCAGCAAGAGCTAATTAGAATATACTCACAGCAATCCTCTCTCTCCTTCTGTAGTGAGCCCTTTTCCATCCAACCTTTAGAGCCCTTTTTCTAAAACACTATTGTGGATGTCTCAACCTCTATTCTCATCCAGCAAGGTCTCTATCCCAGTCTCTCAGAGAATCTCTTTATCTTTTCGAAGATAGGGACTCTTGTGGAGATGATGAAAATATATAGAACAAATAGTGGTTTAGAGAAGGGATATAGAGAATGAAATATAAAGATCCTGCTGGCAATGCTCTTACTGTAACCCTTGCCCGGCCCATCCCGTGTGGAGCACTTGCAGAGTTTCAGTACAGTCAAATCATCCGGGTATATGCCGTGTAGGATTCAATTTGGCATCTTGGCATGAAATATAATGAATAAAATACGACAAAAACTTGTTTTAAACATTCCAGATTTTCTTATATGCTAATTTTACTCGTTCTGTTTCACGACAACTTATCATTTTTTAAAATGACACTTTTATCATAATACAACTTTGATCATCAATTATCATTATAATTTATTTAAAAAACTAAAAAATTTATATATTATGGAAGCATTGTTTGAGATGAACCTATATGTATGCATAATTTATTTGTGTACAGTCCAATATGTTTGAATGATTCTTATAGATATAGTTTTAAAACTTTGATTTAGGACAAATATAAAACGTCATGTTTTCATGAACAAGAGAGAATAGAGTAAGGAGTGACACAACACAATAGTCTTCTAAACAAGTGCTAGACTACTATAAATTTTTTATTCTACTTACCTCATCACTGATGGTCACAGACATAACCATAAAAGATGTGGATTTCATCCTCCACAAACCCCACACGTACAACAGCACAAATAGGCTTAGCAGTGGCAGTGGTCCAACGAGCAGGTAGGGGTGGAAATGAGATGAGCTCGAGCTTGCCAGACCTAGCGCGACTCAGGCTCGTTTAACCCACTGAGCTAGAGGGGAGGGAAGGCTCGGGCTCGTTCAAGTGTCCGAGCTAGATGCGAGGGGAGATTCGGGATTGTTCAAGGCACTAGCTAACTTGAGCAGGCTCATGAGTTCACTATCCAGAAGACTAGGAAGTGTTACCCAATTAGATTTGAGACCGAAGACTAGAGGAGGTGGTGCAAAGACTAGAGACAACGACAATTGACTGAATTCATGACCGGAGACAAGCGAGAAGGGGGCGACCTTGGATCCGTGGCGCGTAGGCTAGAGGCGGCGGCCGACTGGATCCATGACCGGGGACCAGCAAGACGGGGTGCATCAGCCTCAGATCCACCTCGGGGCTAACGTCTTGGTGGAAAGGGAGATGCGGGAGGCAATGGGAAAGGAGGAGGCCGGTGATGCTAGGAGAGGAGACGGTGGGCTTATAGAGGAGGTGATATGGTGGCGACCTTCCATGAGGTTCCTCGATGATCGTGTTGATTTGGTCATTAGATGTTTAGGGTGGGCATGAGAGCGGACGAGTAGCTAGCTGATGAAAAGAGAGGTAATGGGAAAGGAAAGACTATGAAAAGGGCCCATGCATGAAGTGTGGGAGGTGGTGGGGGAGAATTGGGATGAAGGATGGTCGAGTCGGTCGAGGTACTGGTGGAGGCAGTTAGCCTACGGGCAGTTAGCCTACGTAGCCAAGCCACGAGCTAGCTAGGTCTAGTTTGATCGAGTCCGAGCTGCTCGAGAACTTCAAGATAAAGTTCCATACCTATCCACAGAGACTACTCCGCCTCTTATTACGTTATGGTGGCAAGGCACCTCGTGCGCATCTTCTCCATGTTTGTTGTAATAAAGGCCAGTTTGGTTGCTGACTAACATTGCCTAGTCTAACCATCGCAAAGTGTGACAAGCCACAAAAATGTGGTGAAGAAGTTCGGCGCCACACTTAAGATAAACTGTGGCAAAAAATTTAGCATATGACATGTGGGTACAGTGACTAAGAAAGTGTGGCAAGCCACAGTTGTGTCACAGAAACAAACTATGACGTGACTAACATTAGGTGTGTAGCAAACTTAGCTGCGAAACAAACATACCCTAAATCATACAGACTTGCTTCTATAGAAGTAGGAGTTTTAAGTAGAGTATTGCCCCCACAAAATCATGATATTGCGAGCATGCGATCGATCTCCCCTTTTAAGAAACAGGCTAGCATCACTCATCATGATTAGGCGAGTAGCCTCTAATCGATGAACAAATTGACAAGGCCATGCATACATAAACCCTGCAAAGCCGTTGCAGTTGACAAGTGCGTGTGAAGTGAGGTTGACATGAACCACGCACTCTTCTTTCTATCATTCCATGCGTGCCTGCATGCATGCCAAGCATCGGCTTCGCGAAGTCCAAAATATCCTGATTGCTGCGCCCAGTTAATTAACCGGCCCTGTGCAGCTTTGGGGGCACACGATGACACGATCGATCGAATATATAAGCATTGCAGGCCACGTGTGTCCGGCGCTAGATGGATTAAAAATAGCCGAGCAAGCGACGAACAAACTGCGGCTATCACGCGATTTGGCAAGCATGATCTTTCTAAGATCCCAACCGCTCCAACCATCGTGTGCGATTCTCTCTCTCTCAGTCATCTGCAATTTGAACACATGAAACAATTTCGCAAACTACCGCACTAACCTAAAAAAATCCATTAGCTCTAATTAGTTAGTGAGCTAACACCCAACTGCATTTTTTTTTGGTACAGATGCAATTAAAAATAGGGAGCCTATACTTGAAAAAAGAAGAGACAAAATAAAGAGAAGACATCGGTCTGGCGAAGGTTTCACTAGTTCAGCATTGGAGTGTAGCTATGCGACTATGCAAAGAAACCACTGGGGTAAAAAAAGATTATTTTCTGGTCAAAAAAATTTACAAAAAATATTCAAACACAGACGGGAGGCATACTATTCAACATTTCGGGCAACATCACAAAATACACTTTTGAACTCAATACAATTATGAAAAATATAAGCTCTATTTTGTCTCAGCTTTGTCCCCCCTTCCATGTCATTGAGATTTCACATTTCTTTCCTTCACTACTAATTTGTTAGGATACTTTTTTGCCGTTTCTGTCATGTCAAAAAATTTCAGCTGCAGATGGGAGAAGAGACCATGGTTCCAAAGTTTTATATGAAGAATCATTCTAACTGTAGGCTTCTCACTTAAACTAGACAAGAGACGGCGCATTTACACTAGTGCCTTTTGATCTGAAAACTATGTGCTCATAATCTTTATTGGAAAAGGTATCAAAATATTTTCTGAACTATGCCGGCCGTATAAAATTGTTCCCTAAATCCAAATACTAGGTTAGGTTGACCCTCAATTATCAAAACAAGATTAGTTTAATGTCTTGATTCATCAACACAACAATTTTGGGCCAATTTCACTGACATCGGTCACGTGGCATCCATGAAAGCCGTTTTGGGTGATCCCTGGCGTGGTGTCAACGTATGCACATGTATGAGAAAGAGATATAGGAGGGCGGTGGTGGTTTAGGAGGGCAAAACACAATCGGCGGTGGTACAGCATGGGTAGTGCCAATGGAGGAGGTACAACTGATAACAGAGTATGGTGCCATGTCATGGTGATAGGTGCTAGTGGGGGATCGGGTAGCATCGACAAATGAGGGAGGAGTTGGCGTTGGCTATGGAAGAAGGCGAAGCCAACGGTGGCAGCGATACAAGAGATATAGACGAGGATAGTGGCTGGAGAGAGATGGAGGGAGGCGGCAACATAGGATCGAGGTATATGAGGACGGGGATGGTGGAGGGAGGCGACAACAAAGGAGGGATATAGGAGGTGCGACATCAAGGGAGAGATGGAGGAGGTAGGCAGCGTCACAGGAAAGATGAAGAAGGGGTGGTACAAGTGAAGGAAGAGGGGAAGCAGTGGATGCCTTAGTAGAGTACGAGGGGTGGTTGTAGTGGAGAGGTTGCAAATGGTGTTTGTAGTGGTGTGGACAATGCGGTGGGGATATGGAGGGAGGTGGTGACACATGAGAGATAAAGATGATGACAGCGAGCGGCGGTGTCAACGGAGAAGGGGTGGCTCTGATGGGAGGGAGGGAGGAAGAGGCAGATGGGTATGCCATGTTTTAATGGAAAAAACTAATAAAAACTTGGTGCATGTGATTGTTAACTGGATTGTACTCTTTAGATTAATTCAAGTGATTTGGTAAAAAAAACTTTAAACACAAAGGTTTCTCACCTCCCCCACTACACATTTCCATTTCCTTGCTCATAACTGTAAGATAAGTAGCCAACATCGAAAAATTTTTATGCAAACCTCACCAATCACTCTTATGTAAAATGTTTTAGAGAAGTTCTTGAATTTGCTTCTTGATACTAGTCCTCTTCGCTTATGTTATTTTTAAGAGCTTTTTAGAGGTGGCTTTACGATAATAAAAAATACTGAAAAACAAAATTATTTTCTTTTTAATAAAGTTTAAGCCAATATAAACATGCTCTTAGAATTGGCTAATCAATAATAGAATAATCCAAGTCCAATGATTATTGGGCCATATTGGCCCAGAACAATGCAAACACAGCAAAGCCTTAGCCTGTTTCAGCTTGGACGACGACAACAGCTGGGTGAATCTGAAGTCGAAAACAAAGGTTGGCTCTGAATCATGGCCTATGACTCTTATTTGTAGGAAAAATCATGACGAATTTCTACCGATATTTTGACAAGAACTTCAGAAGACATTAAAGCCCTGTTTTTATCCCTGACACACCACAAGTTGTGACTCAGAAATTGGTCGGAGTTTAAAAGCCAAATCTCCACATTATCAAAGAGAGAAAGCAGACCTTGATAAATTTGCATTTTCACAAGTACATGGACCTGGAGTTCGTTTGTTTATAACCTGGAATGCTAATTGCTACCTGTATGTATACAGTGGAACGTAAAATCATACATGGTGAACAGAACAGAAAAAGAAAATTCACATACCCAGTACATATCATCCTTTCGAACACAAGAAAAAAGTAAATTACTATTATTGACTTATCTTACTTATGGTTGGTCTTTGGAAGAAGACCAACTTCCTGGATCTTTCCGAGAATACTTAAAAGGAGGAGGAGGAGATGGAGTGGAAGGGCTTGGAGTTGGCGGGAAGAAAGGCAATGGCGGGAAAGGCCAATGAAGTGACGGCGGTGGAGGTGGTGGTGGTGGCGGCGGCGGCGGCGGCGAATACCATGACGGAAATGGTGGCAATCGCGGAAAAGGAGGAAAATGTGGAAGTGGTGGCCAAGGGAATGGGAATGCCGGCGGAGGCGGCGGCGGCGGAGATGGCGTCGTAAAGATCGGCGGCAGATGAGGAAATGGAAAGGAAGGCGGCGGCTGCACCGCCGGCGGCGTCCATGGCCAGGGCGGCAGCGGGAAAGGGAACGCCGGCGGCGGCGGCGACGGCGGCGTGAAGAATGGGATCGGCGGCAGCGGGAACGGGAACGCCGGCGGTGGCGGCGTGAGGAAGGGTATGGGCGGGAACCACGGGCGCGGCGTGCAGAACGGGATGGGCGGCCACGGCCACCGCGGGCAGTAGAACAGGGACGTGTTCAGGGCCGCCGCCGCCGGCGAGCCGCCGCACTGGCCGGCGGTGGCGTCCTTGCCTGGGCGGTAATAGAGGGAATTGAGGTTGTAGAGGCAGGCCCTGGGCTCGTGGCTCGCGAAGGAGATGTGGCCGACGGTGGTGGTCACGGCCGGCACATTGCAGAGCGCCGAGGGGTTGTCCAGCACGGCCGCCCGGCAGAAGGACTCGCCGCCGGTGGCGCACTCCAGGCCGTCGATCGCCGGGATGTCGAGCCGGTAGGCGCCGAAGCTGTCGGTCACCTTCTCGGCCGTGATCTTGATCTCCTCCTTCGATGTGGAGTTCACTCGGATCATGCAGTCCACTCTCACTTTCACGCCTGAGGAAGAAATGAATAGTACTCGGAAGTCGGGGACGCCTGACAAAATTGGAGAAAATGCGTACGAATTCTGTCTGATTTACGATTGTTTCTGAGACATGCAAGAGCCTACTGTTCAGACATTATATCATTCATTAATATTCCTGACTAGAATTACACTTTTTTTTTATTATACAGTAAGAGAGTTTAATGGTTCAACATGCATCTTCTCTTGTAAAAAAAAAAAAGAATCTTGTTTGCTTCAAAAATAATAAACGTCACCCTTCCATGACTAGAGAGAATAATTAGTTAATTTGACCTAGAAGAATATCATTCGAAATTGAGCAAAACGTGTCTAAGTTCCTAACTTAAAGCATTAGAGTACTTCAGAGTAGGGCTGGAACAAAAGCTCGTTTTCTGATTTTTTTGGCTCGGTTCAAAATTTCATCCGATTCAATTTTGGATTGTTCCAACATTAAAATTAGTCGATTTTAGACAACCTTGAAATGCACTTTGGCTCGGCTCCGGCTCGGCTCGTGGGCTCGGTTGTAAATTTACCCTCAAAAAACATCTAAAATCATATAGAATCAATCTGCATCAATTTTAGAAGAGGCTCGGGAAAAAGCTCGGTTCCACCCCTACTTCAGAGTAATGCTATGTTGTAGTGCAGTATTATTTTGTTGGGATGTACAAGTAGCACGGTCAGTGAACCTGAGGCGAGCTCGTATCCTCTGCCGTAACGGCAGAGTGCCGTTATGCCACTGACAGGTGGGGTCCACGTGGGTCCCACCACCCTCTGGGTCCATGTGCAGTGACTGAACGACACTTTGCCTTGACAGCTTGTTTTGTGGTTCATCATTATCAGAAACATACCAAAGAGCATTCCATAGGTTTAAAATAGTAAGTCTAGAAAAATCTAGAGTTTAAGAAACCATAGAGTGAATTCCTATGAGTGCTATATGAAAACATTCTCTGAAAAAAATATGGAATACTACCATATACATGAATTCCAAAGAAGAAAGGGTTACAGTCTTGAGGTGCTGTATCTTTCGAAATTAAGGAGGAAATGGCAGGCAATTAACTTGGTACAATTTACACTGCAATTGACACTGTAATAGTTTTGACCTTTCAAAGTTAACTTGGCCACTAATTTATCATCGTATTCTTGAAAAATATTTCTCGAGACGAACTCATCTCAATTCTGTACATTCAAACTCATATTTAAGATATATATTTTTTTAACCAAAACTGATATGATTAACTACACGCAGCCTAACGCATTCCATCTTGGACGGTTTCCTATGGTGACTGAAGGAGTACCTGGCAAGAAGTAGCTGTGGTTGGAGAAGGAGCTGGAGGAGCAGGCGTCACAGAACACCGTGCCTGTCACCGTGAGGTTAGCGGCGGCGGCGCCGCCGCCTCCGCCTTGAGAGCTCTGGCATTTTGCCCCGTGAAGAAGAAGAGCAATAGGTAGCACCTCGAACACAAGAAACAACGATGGCTTCTTCCTCATGCGAAGTTCCATCCTCGGACAGAGTTCGTGTGAGCTTGCCTGAGCTGAGAAGCTGATAGGCCGCGGTCCCTCCTTTATATCCAGCGTAGGAGTGCAGTAGCATGTCCACTTCAGGCGCCTCAGCTGAGGGCTGAGGCGGTGGCCGTGGCATCTGCAGAACCAGAGTGACCAACCTTGTGAAATTTTATGCGACCGACAGGTGGGCCCTCCGCAATCAATCCATGCCATCGAGACCCACTCGTCAGTAAGCATTCAAGTAGAAATATACCAAATAACTGTGTGGTACATGTAGCAGAGTGCTGAGCTAGTGGTTGGGAGATGATCAAAGGAAATGTATAATTGTATGAGTAGGGGCATGCCGAGAGCCAGAAAAGGATGGCCGACACATCACTCCAACTCACAAGAAACAAGAACATGTGAAGGGCATTTGGACCTTTTGTTCCTCGGCAACCAGTTAACAATGGGCACAGATTTTGGTTTGATTTTCAGGGCATCTTTGTGTCACGGGCTCTAACCGTGCCGTTTCTGGAAGCATCACAGTTTGGAGTGTACTATGCTGCCTTTAGTACCGCATAGAAATAGCTGCAAAGAAGCCAAAAGGACAAGAGTTCATACTTCCTTTCCCCTGTGAGTATGTGAACTTTGGTTTTTAGGCAGAGGGAAGAGGTTGGAGGAGAAGATTGAACGAGGCCTGCAGCTTTGAAGCACACGTCACATCATCCGTGAAACTGTACCTTGTGACAGAGTGGCTTTGTGTCTGAAAATATCAGAGGACGAATCCTCCGTACTCTGCAGGATCTAGGCCGTCAGATGTTTAAGGATCCAGGGAGATGTCATGTTATTCCCATTGCTTTGATGATGAGAATGTTCAGACAATCTCATTATGTAAATATCTCAGGTTGTTTTTGCTTTATAAGGTGTAAAGTTGCACCGATACCTGTGATCTAATTAAGTCTACAAAAAGTCGAGGACTCATTAAAGATACCTAGGTATTCTCAAAATAGGAAATAAATGTAGACTTGAAGATCAGCTATCTGTTTCCTGTAAGCAAAGGTAGCTAATTTGTATTGGATGTCTGAGTATGATCAAATTATATGCGATGTTTCTGTGCACATTGGGACCAGCTATCCTGATAAGAAGAATGTTGTAATGATTCTCTAAGCCAAAGAAATGGATACATCACATTCGTTTTTAGTTCTGTAGTTTCATGAAGGTATGCTAAACATAGCATTTCGATGAAATCAGTCAAGTTTTAGAATTACTAGCACTTAACTGAGTTCATATTGAAGCAGAATGCATGACCTAAGTGAGCTTTTGGTATACATTGATGACAAGATTGATGAACTGGTGGGATTTTGTTATGTTCAATGATGACAAAATGATATTACATAGAAGCGAAACAGGAACACAATTGGTATATGAGATTCATAAGCCCTAACCAAACAGAGTGCAGAAGAAATTCTAAGTGAGGTTACTGCGGATCAATTTTCATGGGCAGAAGAAAATTCAGGTTGTGCAGACTGAAAGAGCATGATGACTAAAGTAATCTATTGATCAATGAATGTTCATGGTGTCTGTTTACTAAATTTAACACATGCTGATAAGCAGCTTACTTCATGAAACAAAGGACTCGATTATTCTATTTTAGTGGTCTAACTGTATTGTTCTTGATGATTCAATCGGTATTTAACATTTTCATACTTGTGGATCCGAATCCATAAGGACAGAAGAATATCTAAATATGTCAGGGCTACTTGAAGCAATCCTGTCTTGCATTAGCCAAATATGTCAGGGCTAACGAACCTGGAGATCGACAAAAGGAATCAGCATTTCTTATCATTCAAGCTTCCTAACAAATGTAAGTATTTTTTTTGGTTCAAACATGTGAGCTATACTGCTCAATTCACCAAGAAAAACCAGGATTAAAAGATTGAGAGGCACATACTCCATTTTATGCGGACAAAATGGAAATGGAAAAAAAGATGCCCTTGACATTTCTTCCTTTAAAATACCCAATCTTTTTCATGAAGGCATAGCAATAAAGCAAACTGCTGAGCAATAATATCAAGGAAATTTCTTTTAAATTTCCATTTTTTTCGGTAAATGAACATGTGGATGAATTGTGAGGCTTTATCAATATTTATATGAATAATTGTTGAATTTGCTCCGTAGTCAATAATAAACTGGCATGGATGGTTATAAGGCACAAGAACTTGCACACATACTTCACATCAAATATCTAACGAGCAGAAAACGGAAGATAAGCTGTGAAGTAAATATTTATACGCCTGGCCGCAGAAGGTAACTTTTTGATGAAAAACTGACTAGGCGTTCTGAACATTGTGACAATGTATATGAAAAAGGGCTATTTAAGAAATTATCGGCTTTGATAAAACTTCATAGAGCTGCAATTGGCTTATTAGAAATGCAGGACAGTTAAGCACCTTCTTTAGCGGTGATCTAGGGTTTCACTAACTTACTTCATATTAGACCTGTTCAGAACCTTCTCCAGAGACAATTAAGGGGAGTCAGTCACTAACTTATGCATCCTCAGTTTTACCCATCACTACTACTTTAGCCCAACTTTTGATGCTTACTACCAAAAATGAAAAACACCAAGAACACAACATGCCTGCAACCTACTAAGAGCTGCAATATTTATGTGAAAGTCTAAACATAAGCTATTCCATTTTCCATATACTTGTTATATGTGGTAACTAGGTGGTGTGTGCATTGAGCATGCAGGGCACATGCCATCTTTATGTGTCTCTTGTCCTCATCTATCTATTACATATTAATAAATGGATGTTGATGCGTATGAGACATCAAGATACCAGAGGTAGTATGCAATTTACTGGGAAAAGAACATTTTATCTGTTAAAAGCTATGTCAGTTTTTATCATGTTGCTAGAACTACCAATCAACTAAGAAACCAATCTACATTTGCTTTGCTGTGGCTCTGAAGTCTGGCACTACTTAAGCCGCTTTTGAGAAGGTAGTGCTAATATATATAGAGGGAATTTTTTGAGAAAAATATACAGGAAAATTCAGTTGAAGAAGGTGCAGACTGGGAGTACCATCATGGCTGCAGTAAATTTCTTCCATGAAACGTGTAGTAATGAGTTTCAGGACCAATTACACCCAAAGGCTTAAGCTCTCAATAAAATCTCGTTAGTGTTTTCATTATCCAACATTTGTCCTAATGAAATCAATAACCCAGTCTGCTGCGCAGAAGAGGTTGATCGATTCCCAGCAAACCAGCACCAATAATAGAGCCCCATAGGCTATAGGCCAAGAACTCAATACGGGAAATTGCATGCTGCACACAAAATTTTAAACCTGCGTATCATATAACGAAAAAAGGCTATTACAATGCAAACTACGCAGTAATGAAGAATAAGTGTAACAAAAAACGGTAGAAATTTGCAACCGAAACGGCAGGGACAATGCGTCGAACAGGTTAGCTTCGTGGTCTCGTGGATGATGGTCGGTGCACCATGCCTACCGTGGCCCGTGGAGCAGGACGGAGGCGGTGCCGGAACGCACCGTCGACGGAAAGGCGCGCTTGCCACTGCTGCAGCCTCGTAGCTGACCGTACAGTCGCCATATCCCTCTTGGCTGGCAACTGGCAAGTATGTGGACCGTGGTGGCTCCCACAGCGCAGCTACTCACCGCGCAATTGCACGCAAGCCCTGAGCCGCCGGAGAGAACATCGGAGAAACGGAACGCGCAAAGATACAGATGGATGGAGGGTGCAGGGAGGCGGAGGAGGACGCCGGCGTCAGGGAAGACGGGGGGTGCCACAAGTCAAACTTTAGCGATGGTTATAATTTTACATTTCAAAATCGTATATGCTGGCTGGCATAGGGAGCTCCACTAATGCTGACATAATGGAGGCACCTTTCTTCTTAAGGCCTGCCAAGTCACTGCTACCGGATCCACTGGCGGCCAACCAGCTGATGATCAATCAGAAGACCCTGGAAGAAACCCTGCCGTCCCCTCAATCCGTTCGCCGCAGCGAACGCCTTGCCAAGCTCACCCCTATCCCAGTGGCACAAAGAGCCCAGATCCGCATCATGAAGCAGATGGGCATCTTATCCAAGGACGAGGAGTGCAATGATGACTCTCTTGCTCAGTACATTGCCTCCTTTGAGCATCCACTGCCAGGACATGTCATCTCCGGGTTCCAGGCCGTCGCCGGACTGGATGAAGAACCTATGCGGCCTGAAGTGGAGTCCAGCGCTGAAGTATGTGGACAAGACTAGATGATTCGGCTTTCCAGCTTGCTGCAGTTTTCTCAATGTATCTTAGGAAGTCTCAGGTGATGTCGCTGTTCCAGAGGGCACGGCATGCTGTCGTCCCCCTGTATCGTAGCAGTTCTAGTAGCACAGCTTGTCTAGCTCACTTTAGTCTAAGCCTCCATGTGTTGTTATCCCATGTGTTGTTGTGCCTTCAGAGGGTTTGGCTTAGAGCCCCCCTCATGTATCGTAGAACCAGTACTAGCATCTACCTAGCTCAGTGTAGTGGTGTCTACCATGTAATGCTGGGAGGAAATTGTTGTTTAGTGCCCCATCAGGGACTAAGTGGTTGTAATCCCTGTTATCATGAATGAAATCAGCTGCAGCTTTCTATTTTGGAATGTTCGAGGCTTAAATTCTTCTGCCCGCCGAGAGGGTGTTAAACAACTAGCTATTTCAACCGGTGTAACTTTGCTGTGCCTACAAGAGACCAAACTCCAGCACCTAGATGCCTCCATGGTTCGAGAGATAGGAGGTGAGAGGTTGTCAAACTATCAGTATCTCCCATCTGCTGGAAGTCGAGGTGGAATCGCGATTCTTTGGGACGCTGATAGGGTTCAAGTAGATCACCCAGGGAACCGAAACCATTCGGTCTCTTGTTGAATGGTGAACTATTAAGAACACTAGCAACCGTATCATTTTTCTTGTGAGCAATGGAGAAAAGAGATGGATACTGCTGCTTTAGTGGGATTTTGCCTATCCAAATATCTTCCTAGAATCTAATATTAGTACCATCATTAACTATAAAAGTTCCTCACCTGAGAAATTCATGTTTCACCTTTATAAGTTCTTTCCAGAAATGAGAATCCCTAGGTTTGGATTCAACATGAGTTAGAGTCTTTAAATGTAAATATTTGGAACGAAGAAGCTGTTGCCAAAGACCATCTTCATTTAAAAGTTTAAAAAGCCATTTGCTTAATAGACATTTATTTTTTATGTCTAAATCTTGAATTCCTAAACCATCTTCGTCTTTTGGTCTACAAAGAGTCTTCCATTTTACTAGGCGATATTTTTTTTTTGTGCCCATCACATTACCAGTAGAATCTAGATCTAAAATAGTCTAGTTTCTTAAGCACCACACGAGGAATCTCAAAGAAAGACATCATAAACATCGGGAGACTAGATAAAACTGTATTTAGTAAAACTAATCTCCCCCTGAAGATAAATGCTTCCCTTTCCAGCTAGCTAATTTTTTTTCAAACTTTTCTTCCACTCATTTCCAATCAGAATTACTTAGCTTCTTATGATGCATAGGAATACCAATATATCTAAAAGGAGGTGAAGCCATTTCACAACAGAAAATTCTTGTATAATCTTCCTCAAAATCTTTGGTTGAACCATAAAGATAAATCTCACTTTTATGAAAATTAATTTTTAAACCAGATAGGTGCTCAAAAACACATAATAATAATTTCATATTATGCGCATGCTCAATATCATAATCTAAAAATAATATGGTATCATCAACATATTGTAAAATGGACAAACCATCCTCCATTAAATGAGGCACTACTCCATTAATAAGGCCTTCAGATTTTGCTCTTGAGATTAAAATGCTCAACATGTCTGCAACAATATTGAACAAAATTGGAGACAACGGATCTCCTTGCCTTAATCCTTTTGCAGTTTGAAAATATGTTCCAATGTCATCATTAACTTTGATACCAACACTTCCTTTTGAAATAAACTCTGTCACCCAATTACACCACTTAGGTGTAAACCCTTTCATCCTTAAAGCTTGTTGTAAGAATGGCCATTTAACT
>SPJY01002502.1:2966549-2983530 GCA_005191435.1 Raddia distichophylla
GTCAAACTATTGTTGGCTTTGGATTTGTAAGGGCAAAACAAATTCTATAGAAATTTCCATCGGCACATAGAAACTTACAGGTCAGTGATGCATGATGAAGCCTTGTTTAAGGTGTTCGGTGGGGGGTGCCAACTGCCAACCACCAACCTTGGCGAGGCGACATTGCTTCACCGGCTGATGACGATGGCCACCAAGGAGCAGCCGCATGCCCATCAGGCGTTGGCGATGGAGCTACCTCCTGCTTGGAGCGAGAGTTCATCTCCACCAAAAGGGGGCAGCCTTAGATCTGAAGGCTAACGATTTAGGGTTCTAGGGTTGGGGATCGAGAGCGGCAATGGGGCTTGATGGGTAGAGGCAGAGGGGCCGACGGTTGCTGTGAATGGCAGAGGGACATGGCGAGTGTGGCCACCGAGAATGGTGGAGGAAGATGGAGCCGCCAGTCACCGGCTACGGCGGAGGGAGAGGGCGTCGAGGAGGAGGCGACAGATGGTGAGACGGTGTCCCTGTGCGATGGATTGGAGACGATGCCGAGCAATCCCATGCGATTTTGTGGAGAAGGGGGAGGGAAATCGGTGGAGAACCAGGGGAAGAAGGCGGGCACACGCGCGAGGAGTAAAAAATTTCCCCCTTTTCGCGCAATACACACCGGATCCTCCCGCATCGACTGCGGTGGCAATAGGAAGGCTGTAGGCTGGCGCTTCGCACCTTGTTTTTTAAGCGAGACCGGCGCTCCTCCAACCGCCAACGCGCTTCTCTCTCCTCCTTCTCTTTGTTCCACCATTAGAGCATGTACAATGGTAGAGACAGCTGCTGTCTCTAAGCATTGCCATGTCACCTACAGACAGCTATATAGACAGTGCATACAATGGGTAGTCTTTACAGCTGTCTATATAGTTTAATAGTTAAATAGAGTTTAAAAATTATTGTTATCAAAGGGGTTATAAATTTAAAACAAAAAATAAAATTTAAATTTAAAAATTAAAAATTAAAATAAACAATTATATAATCAAAATTTTAAAAATAAAAATTTTAAACTTTTGAAATTTATGTGGCAAGTGTGGTCTAGTTTTGTTCGAAAAAATGTCAGGAATCCATTTTTGAAATCGATTCTGTCATCGGAAATGCTAATAAGAAGATATAGCAAATAGTAAATCACAAATGAGTATGCCATGGCCTGTGCTGCATGCATGCAGCAACAGAAAAACGCTGGAGTTGGCCTAGCGCCGTCGCTTGCTGGAGCGTCGGCTCTTCTCTCTCTCTCCTGTTCCTCTCTCATCCATGTCAGCAAAAGAATGAGGTGGCATTTCTTATAGACAGCTTAGAGACTGCTGATGTGTACCATTGTACAATGCTCTAAGACGCACCGATGCGCAGATCAGGCACGAGACACGCATACTACGTGGTCGTTAATTAAGTGATTAGCGCTTGGCCATTAATTACAAGAGTAGCAGCAGGAGCATTGCTAGAAAACTGCATTGTCTAGTGAAGCCGCGCCTTGTAGATGAGAAATCTACGCCAAACTGATAGCGCCTAAGGCTGTCTCCAACAGGATCCCCTAAAGCATCCTCTACCCTAAAATGGGGGACGGATTTATCCTCTATGTGCTCCAACAGCATTCTCTATTCCGTTTCCTAAAATAGAGTTTTTCTCTCCATCCCCTTATATGTAGGGGTTCTCTTTTCTTCCCCTATACAAATCTCCCATATATAGGGAACGCTGTTGGAGATGAGAGAAATATAGGGAGAGATTTTTTTAAAGGGAACCTATATATGAGGCTATAGGGGATCAAATTTAGGGATTCCTGTTGGAGATAGCCTAATAGATTGGAAAGGAGGGAGTATGTGACATTCTAGCAAGGACGTCACCATGCGAGGCTTTGGTCCGAAGAGATCTCCGGGACATGGCGCTCCAAAAAGGTCCAAGTGATGGGCTTCAGTTCGGACGAATCTCCGAAACACGTGGCGCTTCTGGAAGCTCCCTGCGCAAGGCTTCAGACTAGAGGAGTATCTTGGACACGTGTCGCTCCAAGAAAGCCCCACACACGAAGCTTTATCCAGGAGGAGTCTTTGGGACACTGGGAAGGTCCTTATGCGAGGCTTCGGTTCGAGGGGATCTCCGGGACACGTGGGCATTTAGGACGGCCTGCATGGAGTCTTGTCGACCAGTGGCAGTGGAGGCCACCCCCACAACATGTCGATTATAAGTACATGTTCCTTTCCATTATGAATAGCAATTGAATGGCTGACTATTACGTGTAAAATATCATGTATGTGACCTTTTTTATTTTTGTCAATAAACTACAAAATAAAGATCGCATTATTAATACTTTCCCTTAGCCTTGGCCTCGTATAATTAACCGTGTTAACCTTAGTATGGAGGTAACTGTTGTAGGAGAGGCTTCCCCTTTTTCCCGAAGTATAAGGCGAGAATCCCGAAGATGGTGGCGCGCTAAGTCCGAAGAACCCGAGGTCAGATAGTATCATCGGGATCTCCGAGGATTAGAGGCCCAAGGAAAGAAAGGGAGATGTTCCCGAAGACCACTCCTGGTGGCAATGGAGCAACCCGAAGATAGCCTCGGTTATCCGAGGATAACCTGGCAAGGATAAGGGCCTGATCAATTATGGGCCAGGCGCTGAACCATGGCCCAGCACCATAACGGCAAAGGGATAATTCAATGGTGGCTGGAACTATTGGGCCCTCAAGGCCCATATTGTAAAAGGGGTAGTTAAGGCTTTTCATGTAAGCAAAAAGGGGTTAGGTATTGTAAATGGCCATTGATCTAGAGATCGACGGCCAAGATACGGGGATAAAGTTGTCCTCTTGTATTTTCATTGTAAACCCTAATCATCAGTACCCCTATAAATACAGGAGCACCCCCTTGGATGGGGGGCAGAGCATTTATTATCATTCCTACTCGTCCATTCCTGTTTCCAGTCCCAAAACCCGTTATTCTCAGTGATCCCTCCACCTCGAGGGGACACACCTCACTGTCCGAGACACTTCGACGACAGTAAGACATGAATGTAGTGCTTACAACTCTACTCTGAACCTAACTTCACTTATTTTTTTAGCAAAACAGACACGCTATGCCATTTCATTAAGTAGAAGCAGAACACAATGCATAATTAAAAAGAAAAAAGAATGGCCTCGGCTAACAATTACTACCACCACAGCCCTTGCCACCGGGCGTGTGATAGCCAACCGTTACCATCACAGAGGATGCTCTACTAAAAAATCATTCGCCACCGCTATTGACTCCATAACAGGACCGTTAGCGCGTCATGGAATGCTCAACCACAACGTCAGTAGTCACCGCTGCCAACCGCATCACGGAACACATGATGCTTGGAATAGAAATCAATTTCCACCACTGGGTGGGATGAACAGGCTATGCAAACACACACCAACAAGAGGGATTGAGCTAGTAGTAGTCGTAATTGCCGCACAGGATGCTCGATCAATAAAAGTGTAGTTGTAGCCACGCTGGTTGCTCAATTAACTTAGCCACCACCATCGTGTGGGATGCTCGGCTAGGAACAACTACCAATTTTATAATGGCCCTCAAGATGCTTGACCAAAAGGCTCTCACCACTGTAACCGCCACACAAGATGCACGACCAAAGCGCCGCCACCGCCGTGGGGGCTGCTCAGCCAATTGTGCCACTACCTCCGTGTGGGATGCTCATTCAAGATTCCTGCCACCACCACCACGCAAGATGCTTCGTGCGGCATTGCAAACGCCGCGCGGGGAAGCTTAGACATTCGTGTTGCCACTGCCGCCGCACGGGATGCTTGGTCAGGACAACCACCACCACGGAGTAAGATGCAGCTGCTAGTTGCCGCACAGGAAACTCGACCAACAAGTGCCTCCACCGTCATGTTGGAAGCTTGGCAAGGAATGTTGTCGCCTCCATGCGGGATGTTTTGCCAAAGAAGCAACCACCGCTGCGTGGGTTGTTTATCCTCCATCATTTCCAACGTCAAGCCTCGGTCCTCCGAAGCATAGTGAGGGTCTCCACCGCAGGCGACATCTCGAGGCAACATCAACCGGATCTAGGCAAGAAACGTAAGATCTAGTGGTTCCACCGTTGGATCCGTCCACCAGCGAGCACGCACATCAAGATCCTGAGGTCTCACTGCAAGATCCGCCTGGCCATATTGGGCCGGATCCGACGGCCACACGCAATGTACGACCATAGCTGGGAAGGGAACACTGCTTGCTTTCCCTAGCCACCGCAACTCGCAGACCACCGTCGGCCCGCCCTCTCACTGTCGGTCCCCAATCCTTGCCTTAGATGCTTCGTAGCTTCGCCCCTGCTTGATGACAAGGGAAGATGAGGAGAAGGAATAAGGGCCCACCACCGTCTCTCCGGTGATGACGACGGTGTGTGTGTGTGGTTTGCTAGAGGAGGGGGCCTTGGAGGTGGCGAGTTGGGTCGCACCCTGAGTCGCTCAGGGGACCAAAGTAGTTGTCTCGCAACACCAATTAATCTTTTAACTTTACTCATTCAAATAACATGTGTGCCATGATTTATTGTGTTTTTCATTCTTTGGCCTTCGGAGTTGCCACATTTCTTATGTCAAAAGAAAAGTTGCCACATTTCACACATAGGTTCCTACCGCTATATATGCATTTTGGTCCCTACGGTTGCTGGCCTTCCTCCAGTTGGCGGACAAGTGGCGGGGCAACTCCTGAGTCCTGATACACGGTGAGGCTGTGCATATATGTTGATGTATGTGCAATCAGCGGTGAAGATAAGAATAGAATTCCTTTAGTAAAGCACAAAAGCCATATGTATACAGTGTACCACGCACTCCTAGTGTCCTAGTCCTAGGAATTAAGTGATTGAACCTTCATTACGCCACGTGGTAGAGTAAGCCGCAAAGCAGGCAGGGAACGATCCCCACGAAGATCTGGCTACGTGCCTATCATTTGGACCGCGCGCGCGCATTATATTAGTCCTTTTCTTTCTTTAATTTGTACTGTGTGTATGCGTGTGCAGACGTCCTCGCACTCGGGTTAAAGCGGCAGAAAACGTCACAGACCATTGATTACCAATCACTATATAGCACAGTTAGGGCTCGTTTGGAAGGCTCTTTCCCCGCCGGGATCCTGGCCTGATCCCGGGGACGGAATCCCACCTAGGAAATTTCCGCCGGGAAAATCACAGGTACATTTGGCAACCTATTCCCCTGAGTGATTTCAGCCCTTCCCCCGTCCAAACCCCGGGGAAATGCTCCACTGCTGCCGACACGTTGATTTTTGGCAAAATTGGTCTCATACCATCCAAAGATCCCAGATTTGGGTTTTCTCCCACGCTACCTCGCGACTCGCTCGGCCCGCTTCTGGCTCCCTCCGCCCTTGCCTCCGTCCCCCTCCGACTCCAGCTTCCGGCCGAGCCTCCGCACCTAGCCTCCACCTATGCCCCTGCATCCGTCCCGCTCCAGATCTGTGGGGCCTCGACCCTCCACCGTTCCCTCCGGCTGCCGCGCCTCTCCCTCCCTACCTCCGGCCATCGCATCGGAGGCGCCACGACCACCCGCCGGAGTCGCCCCAGAGCGTCGTGCCCGCCTGTTGGAGCCAGCCCGGAGCCGCAACGCCAGCCCGTCGGAGCTGCCCTAGAGCCGCCACGCCCGCTTGCTGCGTCCTTGGCTGCCACAAGCTCCCGGAAGCACGAGCGGCGCCGCACGCGCCGCCATCGGGCGACCAGCATTGGAGCAACGGCGTGGGCGGTTGGTGTCGGCGGGTTCGAGGCAACTAACCATTTTTTTCAGATCTAGGTGGTTAATTTGCAATTAGACTCCATGCAATTTGTGCTCTTTTTTATGGTTTTCGTGATTTTTGGTGATTGTTGACGCGGAAAAGTGGTTTCCCGGCACCAACTACAGCTGAACTCAGGGGATCCGGCTTTGCAAGGACGTGCCAGCTGATTTGACCTTATGTAATCGACAAGGTTTCCGATAGGCAAGCTGCCGACGAAGCAATGTCGATTTACCGATAGCTTGGGAAGTAATCTGATGATCGGCTTAACGATGAGACGTCGAGCCGATAGAGCAGACAAGTCGCCGGCGAAGCGATGAGCGCTTTACCGATAGCTTGGACGATAATCCGATGGTCGGCTTAACGATGAGACGTCGAACCGATAGAACGGGATGGAACCTAACACCTCCGGCGGACGGCGATGCGCAGCGATGCCGCCGAGAGATAGTATTTCGGGCGAAACCTAACTCCTCCTGGCAGACGGCGATGCGTAGCAATGCCACCAAGAGATAGTACTCCGATGACGACGGCGAGGAGATCGGACTGAACCGAGGCAGTCCCTACCGAGAGAGTTGACGGCGAAGAGATCGGACTAAACCGAGACAGTAGACGCCGACATTTGTACATAGAACGTCGATACGATCGGATCGATCGAGTTCATGGCACAAAGATAAAAGTAGACGAAATAGTAGATTGTATTGATCTGTTGAAAGAGAGGTAGGGGGTCCTTTACACGCTGCACCACGGCTCTTATTTATACTGACGATGTACCGGCTAATCCGATAACTTGACATGGACTCTATCTCTTAGTTATCTAAAATAACTAACCGACTAGACTTATTGTGCAAGGCGCGAACTAGATACAAACCGACTCGAATACTATTACTAATATTAATTAACCGATGCGAAGCTCTTCCTGGCACCCTTGGTCTCAACGTGATAGGCTTGATCTCCAGAGCCGATATGGAACCTTCCAGGGAGTTTACTTGGTCTTCACGTGAGCCATCAAAACCAACCGATCATGTGTTTTCCAAATATGATTATCTTTCCTTAATCAACACAATCGGCCATCTAAAACTGGAATAAGACCAGCCAATCCCATATACGTATACATGGTCAAATACCTCCACGTGAGTTCCTTTGGCTTCCTCCTTCCCTGCCTTCGGCCGTCACACCGGAGCAGCCGCGACCACCCGCCGGAGTTGCCCCAGAGCCGTCGTGCCCGCCTGCCGGAGCCACAACGCCCGCTCGCCGGAGCTGCCCTAGAGCCGCCACGCCCGCTTGCCGCGTCCTTGGCCGCCACAAGCTCCTGGAAGCACGAGCGGCGCCACACGCGCCGCCATCGGGCGACCAGCATTGGAGCAAGGGCATGGGCGGTTGGTGTCGGCGGGTTCGAGGCAACGAACCATTGTTTTTCAGATCTAGGTGGTTAATTTGCAATCAGACTCCATGCAATTTGTGATCTTTTTTATGGTTTTCGTGATTTTTGGTGATTCGGGAAGGCTATGTTTGCAAGAGGACTCCATGAAATTTTTGGTGATTCGGGAAGGCTATATTTGCAATCTGATTTCATGAAATTGTTTTTCTAATGTTTGCATAGTATGTAATATATTCTTGTCGAAATTTGTAAATCATTGGCATAATTAACATGAAAAAACCGTCATGCTCTGAAAATGTTTAGCTCGTTGAGTATTTATTTTCTACAGAAAAAATGTTTAGTTCACTGTCATAATCAACCTAAAAACATTGGATGACTACGGTATGGTCACATAGTAAACCAAACATCCTGTGTAGTAGAGGGGGAAAACACCATTTAGGAGAACTGCTATATAGAGGAAAAATATCTCTGGGATCCTCGACGACACAAAAATCCCTTTCCGGGATTTTTTTGCCCAGGGTTATTTACCCCCTGCAGCTAAACAAGCCCTTAGTGTAACATCAAATACTATATAGATACACAATTGCGGGAGATCGATCGGTGACATTTTATTACAATACATTAATTAATTACACGTACAAAGAACTAAGAATATATGGAAATTGAAACGAATACAAGCAATTACATGCGGCTTATGTTTAATTAATCGTCATCGCGCAAGGCATGCATATTACATGCATTCATGCATGATTTCCTTTAATTAGCTAACATGAGGTCGATTCCGACTGCTCGATCCTGCGCGAATGTTAAAGCGTTCCTGCATGGGCCATGCACGCACGCAGCTAGAGCTAGACCACCTCGACGGCACGGGGCATGTCCACTACCACCGCCACTTCCTCCTCCGCCGCCGCCTCGGCGGCGCAGCTCCTGGGGACGGCGGCGCCGGCCATCTCAGTGACCGGGTGCACCTCGGAGCCCTTGTCGGCTGTGAGCTTAGCGACGCTGACAACAACGTGCTCCTCCGCGGGAAGCTTCCCTTCCTTCCCCTCGCCGGCGTCCGCCGGCGTCGCGTTCATGTAGAACACGTACATGCCCATCTGCACCACCCCGAAGGTGAAGCCAAGCACGTTGGGGAGCTGCATCGCCATGCAAAAAATGTCAGTGACGATCATATATACATGCAAATTAAAATGCACGTTGGGGATTGGATCATTGGACTAATACTGCATATTGTTTAGTTTATGATTACCGCGACGTATTTGTCCTTGACTAGCAGGCCGTAGAGGAACCAGACGACGGCGCTGAGGGTGAGCGAGAGGGAGAGGGAGAAAGGCATATACTCCACGCTCCTAGTCCGGACCACACGCCTCTGTCAAAACAACACACAAACAAAATCATCAGCAAGATCGATCACCTCATACACAGCTTGCAAACTTGCAAATTTTTCGAGCTCGAGCCTCGAGCTCGAAGATTAGGAGGGCGTTCTCGAGCAATAACATATCTGGTTATATACGTATGTCGATGAGAATATAGCACATTTGAAAAACTAATGAAAACTTCTGCAGTCTCTCGAAATTTACCCATTTTAATATTTTAACAGATAATTAGATGTGTTACGTCTCGAGCGCGGCCTCTAAACGATAGACGGATTAGAGTGGTCAGTGCTCACGATGATGGCGAGTGGCGCGACGAAGACAGAGACGGAGAAGGCGACGCAGACCCAGCCGAGGGAGACGACACGCTGGTCGCCCCGGAAGAGGAGGAGGGTGAGGACGATGATGGCGCCGAAGACGCCGACGTTGAAGAGGAGGAAGATCCCGGCCGTGGACGCCCTGGCCTTGGCGGGCGCGTAGGCGAGGAACACGGCGATGTAGGCGGCCTCGATGGCGCAGCCGGCGGCGTTGACGGTGATGAGGAGGGGCTCCCCCGACTTGATCAGCGCGTAGAAGATCCACAGCATCGCGCTGAACAGCGCCACCACGTACGGCACCGCCTGGAACCCCTCCGTCGACTTGCTCCTGTAGATCCGGTAGAACGTCGGTCTGCAATAGTGCGATATTGCATGTGCACGTACGTACCATCAGAAATCGATCGGTCCAAGAAATAATTGAAGTGTCCTTTCAGTACATATAATGAGTGGAAGAATTAACTGATAGCCTCGAGTGACTTACATTGGGGCCAGGTAGGTCATGAAGGAGATGACGTTGCCTGCAAAAACGTACAGAAAAGGGCGTCAAGATCAGGCGTTTGCAAAAAAAAAAAAAACTTCGTAACTGCTGCTTAATGATTAAAGAGATCAAAAGATAGCTAGCAACATGATAAGTCGTGATAAGTGGACACGTTGCATCGATCTCTTTTGTGTTAGCCTGCCATTTTGCGAGCAAAGAATGGAACGCAATTGGCTTTTTATTGTTTTTATTTAGGGGCTAACTTCTCATCAGACAATTGAGACTTATTTAACTCTCAGTCGATTTTTTGGGCCGTTGATCAAACAACTTCATAGAACATATAAAAGATCCAACGAACATCTACGTATGTGAGAAAATCGACTAAAAGATAAATAAGTTTCAGTCGCCTGATAACTAGAGCAAAGGTGTTTTATTTATTGTGTTGTGGTGCACGACTGTACGATGTCACTATAGTACTACAGGCCTACAGCACTCTGTGATGAGAATTGAGAATATAGAAGATATATAGATGTGCATGATGAAAAATAATGTAGGCTAACAAAGGCATCGGAGAGGAAAATAACCCAAGGATCGATGCATGCTTAAATATTAATTTGGTGCAGCTAATTAGGGCCACAGGAAACGCCTCATTTTTGTCGGGAAGCTATAACATCAGGCCACTAGATAACAAAAGGTGAAATCCCCACTAAGTGCTATACTATACGTCTATCACTACTAGAAAATAACGAGTGATCATATGTTGTGATGGCACGGAGACAGTTTCTGAAGCATAAAGAAGAAAAAAAAAGACACGGCGCGATATTCAGTTACATATGCTAGATATTATACCTAGGAGGCCAAAGGCAAATGCCCAAGGGTGCTGCAGGGATAGGCCAGCCATTGTGATGCAAAGGTGAAGGCCAAAGATGAAATGAAACTCTCTTTCCCTAACCCTAAGACCCCCTCTGGAATCTGGAGGGGGAAGGAGAGCTCTCGACCGGGCAGGAGATTCCTCTGTTTGCTGAAACTCTTGCTGGAGTACGCAAGTTATGGGGAGCTTTATATAGGCTGCAGGTGGTGGCATGCCTCTTGGTGTGTGCAACTCCTGAATCAAGTATGCTGACAGATAGTGGAATTATTAGACAAAAGTTCTTTTTTATTAGCTTTTGAGAAAAGGTTTATGGTCGTGCATAATTAAGCTTAACTAATGTGGCACTAGGAGAGCTAATTATCACGCCAATCCCAAAAGGTTGTAGCTAGCTTTTGCGCACCTAATTAGTGCATAATGCATGGCGTTGGAGGCTTGGAGCATTGTTACACATTTTGATCTGTCCTGCGCCTCCAGCAGATTTCCCCAATCTTTCTACCCTAGTAATTAGGGTAGTAATTTGGAAGTCATCAAAGACACAACACAACATCAAATTATACATGAGATATTCCAACCAAGAGGACTTTTGAGATGGCTTTTGACCACTGAGTCAAACCCACAACCTCTCATCTCACAAGAAGCCTCCTTATTACCATCTTACATATCATAGATTATTGAGAGCAATAGTGTTTTCCTTTTGATCCTTGTTGTCCAAATATTTTAACGGTTATTTGGACATCTAAATGACTTCAAATGAAAAGTTTTTCATCTAAAAAGTTGTAAATTAATCTCATCAAACACTACCATTTCACTCATATAATATTTCCATTCAACTCTGTATGAAAAAGCTATGGATTTTCAAAAAAAAAAACTGGAATCCATCGTCACTGCCAATTGGTAATACGAGCCGGCAACGATAATGTTTTTCGTAGTTGTTTTTAAAATTAATTATCACTGCCTGTAATTTGGTTTGACTAACGTCCCCTCCCCGCCCCCCTCTCTCCTTTGTATTTATGTACGGTTACTCTTCCTCTTAATGAAATGGTAGAGCCCCTGCCCGTGTTATCTTAAAAAAATATCACTTAAATTCTTATAATTTATAGGGCCCATCATTAAACCGAAGCAAAATGGTATAAATCTCTTCGAGCAATAATTCTCAACTGGTAAGAGTTTACTTGTATCTTGATATTTTTATATAGTCATTATTTGAGCACCCTAAAAGGTTGATTTCTAGCAACTATATATATGTATGCAATATATGGGTTAATTAGGTCGTATATCAATCAATACAAATAAAATCGTAAGCCAATGAGCTCTTAGTTACACAAATAAAAATGCTAGTCAAATAAATAAAAACATCCTTGCATGTCTATATTATTGAACTGAGAGATTGTCAAAACTAATCCACCCTCACCAGTCACCAATATTCTCTTTTCAATTCTAGTGGTGAGTGATGGTGATTGTTGTCATCCATGGTGACCATCCATTCCTCAGTCCAACAAACCGTGCATCATATGCGCGTGTGAATTAAAATCATCTTATTTACCGTTGTACTTATTTTACTGTTGTATTCTAGAAAATTTTAACGAGTTTGCTTGCTGGCAGGCATCGTCGGGTGCTCGCCGACGGCTGGGCCCGCGTGAGACGCGCACAGCAGTCCCATGCCATGCAGCCACTCCCAAATTTTGATTAGCTCAAGGCATATCTAATTAAGATGATGAAAAACAACCCAATCGAACGTCAAAACAGAGCTGAGAGGATGATGCGGAGAACATGCATGGAAGCATCGCGTAGTTGAGAATGAAAATGAAGAATGATGCAGAGGCACACTGGCATCGATCGAAAGCGATCGAATAAGCTGATGTTGTGCGTCAAATATACATGTATAGAATATGGCATAGTGGGAAATATTAATACTATATTCATTTGTAGCAAAGTGGCGATGATCCTCTAGCTAATAGTAAACCATAGAAAAAGCTCATTGGCTTTACGATTTCCAGTCAACCTAATGATTAGCATACACAAATGAAAACTAAATTAAGCGTGATTCATATATATGACCAAGGATTACGTGCTCCATTAACGTCCTGATCACAATTAACACTAAGCATGTGGAGAAGTGTACACTTGTATGTTTAATTTGGCTGATGGTCTACCCAGGCAAATTAAAGTGGTTGATTAAAAACAGGGCCAGGGCCAGGGCCGGGGTAGCAAAGAACGGCTGCTAATGGCCCTCGGAAAGCTGAGCCAGATGGTACCTGGACCACTAAAATTTGATCTCTTTAAACCATGATAATGCATATGCTGGTATATATATGCAACGTGTGCTTCATATGACGCAATTGAACTGGGACCAAGGGCTTACGTACACGGTACACGTACATATATATGATCTGTTCACACGTTTTTTTTTCCCTTTCTAGCTATTAATTACTACGTTCTGGCTATATGAAAGCCACCCTTTGAGTAGTACCGTATGTACGCATAAACGTACTTTAACTATTACCACATGAAATCTTTCGAGTGAACAGAAATACTAGTACTTCCTTGGTTTTTTCGACGCTTTTGACTTTTCGGCACGCCTTATTCGTCTTATTAAAAAACTATGTAAATATCATTTATTTTGTTGTTTTTTGTTTTTATCATTAAAGGCACTTTAAGCATAACTATATTTTTCATATTTATACGTAACATTTTTGAATAAGACGAATGGTTAAAGACGTGCGTGTCCAAAAGTTAAAGACGTCAAACAAAAAAACGGAGGGAGTATATTGTACTAGATCGACTGGAGAGAGGATATTGACATGACGGTGGAGAATATCTGACGGATCCGCAACCAATGGCTAGGATAAATTTAAATTTTTGATAGTTGATAAGCGCAATGAGGAATTTAAACATTATATTTCTGACCAGGATTGGAAATTTGGAAATTCACTACATTTCCGATAAGCCTTTTTTGTTCTGTCACAAAATTTGCAATTTTCTTGTTTTGGTGAAATATATATCAACTATATTAATTAGAGTCTGGTGTTGAGTGGTACTGGTAATCATCATTGATTTTGACCATCCACCCCTTAACCAAATGGTGTAGACATCACAAATGATACTTTCTCCTTATCTCATCTGTTTCCCCTATTTAAGCGTGTATTATTATAGTTAGGATCGAAGAATTCAAACTGATGCCACTGCATTTGCCTAGATTTGTTAATTTTAACGCGTTCTTTTTTGCAAAGATTTCGATGAGCTAAATATAAACACTGATTAATCACATGGTGTATAAAGACAAAACAATTAATCTGATTAACGTCTAAATGCATAATTGAAACGAAAACAAGGGTGCATGTAGTGAAAGCACGACGCCATTGCCGTGAAATTAGTGGTGCTAGGCGCGGAAGCATGACAGAAATTAATTAGCTAGGAAAGCAGAGATAAGAGCATGAGTCCATGTAAAACATGATTTAGTGGGAAGTAATATCACATTTGTTCCCAAAGAAGCATGTATATATATGCTCGACTAATTTTCCTGATTTGTAATATTGTGGAACACGGATGGGAGCTGGTTCGTACCAAATAGGAACGAAAGCACGAACCAACGGTAGTCATTACAAACGGGATGAAGGAGAGAAGCGGGGTATCCACACTCTAGACTTCACCTCCGGGATAACCAAATAACTTAGTGGCCAATATGTTAAAGATAGGAATAACGTTAAGAATAAAAAGATTGTTTTAGCAGTTCTACAGATAGAATTTGTTGTGTCCTTTTATAGAGATATTCCTTGAACCAAGGCTTGTAATTCCATCTTGTAAGCGTTCGCCGTGGGGCTGTTCCCGATATATATTAACACGCAACCTGCGGCCTCTATATATGGAGGTAGAGCGCAGGTATGGACATTAGTCACATTGGTCATACTACTGTTGATACCCCTAGTCGTGACCTTTTTCTAAACAATATTCTACATGCTCCAAAATCTAAAAAAATAATCTTGTGTCAGTTCATCGTTTTGCTACAAACAATATAATCATGCCTATCTAGAAATTCACCCTAATTTGTTCTTGATAAAGGATCAAGGAACGAAGAACACACTCCTTAGAGGAAGATGTTGCAACGGCATATATCCCCTTCTACCATCATCCAAGCATGTCCTTTGAGTCGTCAGGCCCTCTCTCTCAAGATGGCATAGTCGTTTAGGTCAACCTTCATTATCTATTGTTCAAAAAGTTGCGATGCCTGCCAAAAGGCCAAGACCATCAGTTACCGTGTCCTAAATCTTCTAGTGTCAAGTTTTTTTTGTAGAACTTGTTATTTCAGATGTGTGGGGACCTTCCCCTAAGTCTATCGGAGGCAGAAAGTATTATGTAAGCTAGATGATTTCAGCAAATTTGCTTGGATACATCTCCTTAAATTCAAGTTCGAAGTGTTTGGGAAATTTCATGAATTTCATAATCTTGTTGGAAGCCTTTTCAATCGTAAGATCATCACCAAGAAAACTGACCGGGGTGACAAATATCAAAAGTTGAAGTCCTTTTTCAATAAAGTTGGCATCACCCATCATGTCTCTTGTCCTTACTCTCATCAACAAAATGGGATCTGCTGAACGGAAGCATCGTCACATCGTGGAAGTTGGCCTTGCTATCCTGACCCACGCTCAATGCCACTAAAGTTCTGGGACGAGGCATTTCTCGCAGCCACATACCTCATAAATCGTACACCTAGCAAAGTTATCCAGTACGCTATTCCCTTAGACGAGGCGTTTCTCGCAGCCACATATCTCATAAATCGTACACCTAGCAAAGATATCCAATACGTTACTCCCTTACGAAAAACCCAACTATTCTTCCTGACGGGTCCTTAGGTGTGTGCGTGTTGTCCTAATCTTTGTCATTATAATACACGCAAGCTTTAGTTTCCTTCCACTTAAACAGTGCGCCTTTCTTGGTTATGGCAACTTAAATAAAGGTTTTAAATGTCTTGATACATATATATATTCTGATCATGTTTATATATTCAGAGATGCATGTTATCTTTGATGAGAATATCTTTTCCTCCTCACAACCCAAGCGCATTAATTTCAATGCATGCTGGAGCTAGGCTATACTTTCCCGAAATTAATTCTTCTTCTTCCATGCACCTCACCACCTGCCCTCTTGCATCCAAATACGTACCTCTGCTTGTGGGGACGATCGAACATGTAGGTGATCAGTACGTTGATTAACGATTCTAATCTGGCAGCTAATTCCCTTAATGAGAATGTAACAGATATATGCATCAGATAATGGAGAAACAGCCAACGATTTGGGATTAACTAAAACCCGGGGTTCCGAGGTCGATTTCGCTGCTGCATGCGCCAGGGGAATGAATGAATATATGAATCCCTCTTCTCCTGGGATGATCTGCGCCTGATAATGCATGTATCAGGCACAACCGAGTTAGTAGTAATAAGTTACTAATTAACCCAGGCAGGAAGGCAGGCGGCCGTGTCTAACCAATCTCCGCGCGACACAGACATCCGGGCGGACGACGCGGGTGAATCACCGGCGCATGCTACGTCGTCGTCTCGAGCCGGCCCCGTCGGTGTCGCCGCCTACGACCAAGCCAAACACACGCCTGCAGAGAGGTATACGCAAGGAAATGGTATGTACAGATGCTACTATTCGGTATGGAAAATATGGTTCCTCGCGCGACCGCAACCGGTGAACCTCAAATTAATTTAGATGAAGCTCTAACGGATAAAAATTGGAAAACAGATATGGACATAGAACATATATATGGCTCTCGTGAACAATTAATAGCACCCGGCACCTAGTTCTGCCACGGGAAGGGATAAATGTTATAGACTGTAAATGAGTGTACAAAATAAAAAAGAAAGTCGGACGGCGGTCTAGATAAACATAGAGCTCGCTTAGTAGCTAAAGGATACCGGCGGGAGGTATGGTATAGATTATGAAGACACCTTCAGTCCAATAGTTAAAGAGAAACGTTAGGAAACGGATGTCCGTTTCCAGCCTAGCGACGGATGAGCTCGTGATAACTCTGCGGCCTCACATGAACCCAGTTCTTTTTTCTACTCTGATTAATTCATTGCACCCGCGCTGCCGTGGCCGAGCTAGCTAGCTCCGATTGACGGCCATGCCCACGTCGGGGTTGCTGCTCCGTGCAGAGTGGCCGAACGACGACGAGCGCTTCTCCAGCGTCCGCGCCAGAAGGGTCACGTCGGAATCCTCGCCGCCGGGTGCCGCCGGCTTCACGCTGTGCACCGCCACGGAGTCGTCACGCACGTCCAGGGTGATCTCCACGTAGTCGTCGTCGTCGTCGTTGCTGACGGTGGCGGCGGCGCCGCCGCCTCCGCTGGGCGCTGAGAGCGGCGCCGACACGGACTCCGCGAACTGCGCGCTCTTCCTCACGCCGGACCGCTTGCTGAGCGGCCCGCTGTGGGGGACGACCCTCTCGTGCGGCGGCACCGCCACCGCGCCGCCGACCTCGGGCATCTCAACGATGTCGCCGTCGCCGGCGTCCGGCCTGCTATGCATGGCTCCCCGTCCCTGCTCCCTTCAGCCTCCAGGAAACCGGCAGCGCCACGCTACAGCAAGCTCGCCGGAGGTTAGCGGAGCTTGCTAACCTGAACCAAGCTGAACGTAACATGCATGACCTGAACCAACATGAACATATCTGACACAAGCTGAACCTAACCTGTACCAACATGAACTTTTAACCAACCTGGAGCTTTCCTGAAACTTAAGGGAGTCTGGACCAACCTGAACCTAGCTGAAACTAACATGCACAACATGAAACCTAGGTGAACCAACAT
>SPJY01002502.1:2999965-3075515 GCA_005191435.1 Raddia distichophylla
GTATGTATAACAAGTCAACAATGCATCTAGCTTAAAAACATTTCTTTCTTCAAATGTATTGAGCTGACGACTATTACGAGATCGTCGGCACCCACATGTTTACAGAAAAAGGGAAATTTCTTTGTTTGCCGCCGCAGAAGCCTCCCATGGTAGTCCTGGAGGAGTATGAACCGTTCATTGGCACCACCCAGCCCTCTCAAGGACGATCGATGTCTGCGGATGCGGATCGTGTACGATACGTTACTTGGTAGTAGATACTTTTAATTGCTGTAGCACTTTGCGGGACTAATAATACTCGTCACACTGAGCATGTACAGTCACCTCGTCAGTTTCTAAGTTATCTCTAATCAGTGTCATGTCAGCTAATTAATTAATGATGTAAAGAAGAGAGTGTGTGCATAGATATTTGAGCCGTCTCTTAAATAAGAGTCGAGTCTATATGAGAATTAAAAAATATTGTATACGAGCAAATTAATTTACTTATAAAAACATATTATCATCTATACCATTCTATATGCTATATACCTAATACTCCACCTTATTTTTTAAAAAAAAATTATTGGCAGTCAACGTGGCGCATTCCTTCCCACCTACGTAGCTGCATTAATTAGGATATAGGCACACAATCCACGCTGCCATTTCTTTTCTTATTTTTTTGTTTATTTTTTCTGATTTCCTTTTGAATCACACTCTTTTCGCAAACAATATACACTTTCAGTGGCTATCACGCAAAGATATTAATGCACGAAGTGCTGGACAAAAATAGCCTAATAATAGCGTTAGTTTATTCCAACAGATCGGTGCGAGGCAGACTTTTGGAAAAGCATAGCAGCCCAAAACGGGGGATAAGAGAGGACGCCGTCTCTTCAGAGGTTTTAGAAGGGGCACAGAAAGCTGCTCCGAGGAATCAAAGGAAAGAGACTAGCAATAACTTATACTCCTATTTTTTTATCAAGAGAAAATCACAAACATTTGATGATATTTTTTTATACAACACTACTTAAGTGATATTCTGAACTACAAAAGAATCACCCCTCATATGAGTTGCACGCTTAGCAAAGCGGCATGCAAGGCAACCTCAATGAAGGAGTAGCCTCCAAAAGGACTCTACACTGCTTCCGGAGTGTGTATTAATTTTCCCTTTAGGGTCTTAACCACTTAATTACATGTACTCATACATATTATAGGGGAAATATTTATATCAACGGGATCCATTATTTTGACCTAGAAAAGCAACATTAGTTTTTTAAATTGAATGCCCTAATTGCCCATGTTGAACCAATAAAGCAGGGACAAGCATGTCTCTTTTTGGTCTTTTTACAGAGACCTCTGGACCAAAATACCCTCCCACACTATAGACTACAGAAAACGAATGCAGTCTCGAGAGCCGAATGCACAGTCTTACTCTCGACGGCCGTAACAAAGCCGTCGAGACACTTCAACATTTGAACATACATACTCTCGACGGCTTCTGTAGCTGTCGAGAATATGTTACCCAGGCATGGTCAGCCCGTGCGTGGTTTCGTGGGGCCCGCATCTCCGATCTCTCGACGGTTGGTATGTGGCCGTCGAGAGTACGTTCGTTAGACGGAAACAGTGTCTGTTCCACTAAGTTCGACGGTTTTTTAAACGACAGTCGAGAGAAGTTGTCTCGACGGTCTGGCCGTCGAGAGAAGTATTTCCCGACGGCTTATGTTTTGTTTTCGACGGTTTTGACACTCGACACTGTTGGTGTTTCCTGTAGTGCCACAATCATACTAAAGTGTTCACATCATTATTATCTTCAGCCTCCATTCAGTTACAGTTTATCCCATTCTGAAAGGATGCAATGATACTTCTGCATGCTGACATTCATACAGGCCGTTCCTGAGTTTTTCAGGGCCCGGAGCAAAATTATAAACAAAGGCCCCTAACATGAGAATCAAAATATTTTTATACTACTATATATCAACTGAAAAGACACTATTCAATGTATTATAGAAATTGTTACCAATAAAAAGAGATAAAAGCAAAAAAGTTAGATTTTTTACCTCAAACATTTTATAGAGATTATCTTAGAAATGTCTTCTAACATTTCTAGATGCAAAATTAATGTCATCCAACAATTTCTTCTCAATATATAAAGTTGCTAGACCGTTTAATCTTTCTTAAGACAATGTAGACCTCAAAAACTGTTTTCTTCCAATTATTTCTTCTCAACATTAAATCGCAGCGCTGGCGGTGGGGCCCCTGGGCTTTGGGGGCCCGGGGCGCAGGCAACCCCCCCCCCTCCTCAGGAACGGCCCTGCATTCATATGGGTCCACTTGTATTGTTTGTCTCTAGGTTGCCGTAGCTGCCAAGTTGATCATTCCTTCATCTAGGTGCTACTGGTTTGGATGAAGTGAGGCTTATTAGACTGCTTTGTAGGGGGTTTTAGGTGAAGCTTCGGGGAAACCTCTTCCTTTTTTTTGTCACAAGGGTTTTAATTTCCTCTAGAACTTGTTATCGAGGGCAGAAAGTATATATTATGTAAGCTTTATAGATGATTTCAGCAAATTTGCTTGGATACATCTCCATAAATTCAAGTCCGAAGTGTTTGAGAAATTTCATGAATTTCATAATCTTGTTGAGAGACTTTTCAATCGTAAGATCATCACCAAGAAAACTGATCGGGGTGACAAATATCAAAAGTTGAAGTCCTTTTTCAATAAAGTTGGCATCACCCATCATGTCTCTTGTCCTCACTCTCATCAACAAAATGGGATCTGCTGAACGAAAGCATCGTCACATCGTGGAAGTTGGCCTTGCTCTCCCGGCCCACGCTCAATGCCACTAAAGTTCTGGGACGAGGCATTTCTCGCAGCCACATACCTCATAAATCGTACACCTAGCAAAGTTATCCAGTACGCTATTCCCTTAGACGAGGCGTTTCACGTAGCCACATATCTCATAAATCGTACACCTAGCAAAGATATCCAATACGCTACTCCCTTAGAACATCTGTTCCACGAAAAAACCAACTATTCTTCCTGACGGGTCCTTAGGTGTGTGCGTGTTGTCCTAATCTTTGTCATTATAATACACGCAAGCTTCAGTTTCCTTCCACTTAAACAGTGCGCCTTTCTTGGTTATGGCAACTTGAATAAAGGTTTTAAATGTCTTGATATATATTCCGATCATATTTATATATTCAGAGATGAATGTTATCTTTGAAGAGAATATCTTCCCCTCCTCACAACCCAAGCGCATTAATTGCAATGCTGGAGCTAGGCTATACTTTTCCGAAATTAATTCGTTTTCTTCCACGCACCACACCACCTGCCCTCTTGAATCCAAATACCTCTGCTTGTGGGGACGATCGAACATGTAGGTGATCAGTACGTTGATCAACGATTCTAATCTGGCAGCTAATTCCCTTGATGAGAATGTAACAGATATATGCATCAGATAATGGAGAAACAGCCGAGGATTTGGGATTAATTAAAACCCGGGGTCCCGAGGTCGATTTCGCTGCTGCATGCGCCAGGGGAATTAATGAGTGATTATGAATATATGAATCCCTCCTCTCCTGGGACGATCTGCGCCTGATAATGCATGTATCAGGCACAACTGAGTTAGTAATAAGTTACTAATTAACCGAGGTAGAGGCAGGCAGGCGGTGTCTAACCAATCTCTGCGCGACACAGACATCCGGGCGGACGACGTGGGTGAATCACCCGCGCATGCTACGTCGTCGTCTCGAGCCGGCCCCGTCGGTGTCGCCGCCTACGACCAAGCCAAACACACGCCTGCAGAGAGGTATACGCAAGGAAATGGTATGTACAGATGCTACTATTCGGTATGAAAAATATGGTTCCTCGACCGCAACCGGTGAACATCAGAATTAATTTAGATGAAGCTCTAACGGATAAAAATTGGAAAACAGATATATATGGACATACCTAGAACATATTTATGGCACTCGTGAACAATTAATAGCACGCGACACCTAGTTCCGCCACGGGAAGGGATAAATGTTATAGACTGTAAATGAGTGTACAAAATAAAAAAAAGTCGGACGGCGGCCTAGATAAACATAGAGCTCGCTTAGTAGCTAAAGGATACCGGCGGGAGGTATGGTATAGATTATGAAGACACCTTCAGTCCAATAGTTAAAATAGCGCTACCATCAAGATTATTCTATCTATTGCAATATCCAAGGGATGGAGCCCTCGCCAGCTCGATCGATGTGTAGAACGCGTTTCTTCAATCTTCATGGTGTTCCGGAGGAGCAAGTTTACATGAGGCAACCACCTGGTTATGAAGAAAAGACCAATCCACACTGTGTCTATAAGTTGAATAAAGCTATTTATGGATTAAAGCAAGGACAGAGAGCATGGTATTCATGATTAAGTACAAAATTGTGTGATCTTGGCTTTAAAGCATCAAAGGCAGATAATTCTTTGTTCTTCTGTAGTAGAGGAGCTGTCGTTATCTTCGTTCTTATATATGAAGATGACATAATCGTTGCTACAATATGGGTGCTATATAACATAGAGCTCGCTTAGTAGCTAAAGGATACCGGCGGGAGGTATGGTATAGATTATGAAGACACATTCAGTCCAATAGTTAAAATAGCGCTACCATCAGGATTATTCTATCTATTGCAATATCCAAGGGATAGAGCCCTCGCCAGCTCGATCGACGTGTAGAACGCGTTTCTTCAATCTTCATGGTGTTCCGGAGGAGCAAGTTTACATGAGGCAACCACCTGGTTATGAAGAAAAGACCAATCCACACTGTGTCTATAAGTTGAATAGAGACAATTAAGGGGGGTCAGTCACTAACTTATGCATCCTCAGTTTTACCCTTCACTACCACTTTAGCCCAACTTTTGATGCTTACTACCAAAAATGAAAAACACCAAGAACACAACATGCCTGCAACCAACTAAGAGCTGAAATATTGATTTGAAAGTCTAAACATAAGCTATTCCATTATCCATATACTTGTTATATGTGGTAACTAGGTGGTGTGTGCATTGTGCATGCAGGGCACATGCCATCTTTATGTGTCTGTTGCCCTCATCTATCTATTACATATTAATAAATGGATGTTGATGCCTATGAGACATCAAGATACCATAGGTAGTATGTATGCAATTTACTGGGAAAAGAACATTTTTTCTGTTAAAAGCAATGTCAGTTTTTATCATATTGCTAGAACTACCAATCAACTAAGAAACCAATGTACATTTGCTACGCTGTGGCTCTGAAGTCTGGCACTACTTAAGCCATAGCTTTTGAGAAGGTAGTGCTAATATATATAGAGGGAAATTTTTTAGAAAATATACAGGGAAATTCAGTTGAAGAAGGTGCAGACTGGGAGTAAATTCCATCATGGCTGCAGTGAATTTCTTCCATGAAACGTATAGTAATGAGTTTCATGACCAATTACACCCAAAGGCTTAAGCTCTCAATAAAATCTCGTTAGTGTTTTCATTATCCAAGATGGAATTAGCTCGGAGAAGCCTTTGGGACACCAGGAAGGTCCCTATCAGAGGCTTCGGTTCGAGGGGATCTCCGGGACACATGGGCATCTTGGACGGCCTGCATAGAGTCTTCTCGACTGGTGGCAGTGGGGGCCACCCCCACAACATGTAGATAAGTACATGCTTCTTTCCATTATGAATAAAGTACATGTTTCTTTCCATTATGAATAGCGATTGAATGGCTGACTATTACATGTAAAATACCGTGTATGTGACCTTTTTAATTTTTGTCAATAAACTACAAAATATTTTTTTTTTCATGTCAGAGCCAAATACTTTTTTTCTTATGTGGTTTCAATTTTAACCAATATGTAGTTAATAGCCGAGGGCCAAGGTCGTATTATTAATGTTTGGCCCTAGCCTTGGCCTCGTATAATTAACCGTGTTAATCTTGGTGTGGAGGTAACACATGAATCTAGTGCTTACAACTTTACTCTAAACCTAACTTCACTTATTTTTTAGCAAAATGGGCACGCTATGCCATTTCATTAAGTATAAGCAGAACATAATGCATAATTAAAAAGAAAAAGAATGGCCCCGGCCAACAATTACTGCCACCACAACCCTGCCACCGGGCATGTGATAGCCATCCGTCACCATCACACGAGATGCTCTAGTGAAAAATTATTCGTCATCACTATCGACTCCATAACAGGACCGTCAGCACCTCTTGGAATGCTCAACCACAACGTCAGCAGTCTCCGCTGCCAACCGCATCACCGAACACATGATGCTCAGAATAGAAATAAATTTCCACCACCGGGCGGGATGAACAGCCTATGTAAACACGCACCAACAAGAGAGATTGAGCTAGTAGTAGTCGCAATTGCCGCATAGGATGCTCGATCGACAAAAGTGTAGTCGCAACCGCGCGGGTTGCTCAGTTAACTCATCCACCACCATCGTGTGTGATGCTCGGCTAGAAACAACTACCAAAATTATAATGCTCCACAAGATGCTCGAACAAAGGGCTCTCACCGCCACAACTGCCACACGGGATGCACGACCAAAGCACTGCCATCGCCGTGCGGGTTGCTAAGCCAATGGCGCCACTACCGCCGCGTGGGATGCTCATTCAGGATTCCTTCCATCACCACACAAGATGCTTCGTGTGGCATTGCCAACGTCGCGTGGGGAAGCTCAGCCAATTGTGTCGCCACTGCCACCGCACAGGATGCTCGGTCAGGACAACCACCACCACGGAGTAAGATGCAGCTATTGGTTGCCGCACATGAAGCTCGACCAACAAGTGCCTCCACCGCCACATGGGAAGCTTGGCGAGGAACGTTGTTGCCTCCATGCGGGATGTTTTGCCAAAGAAGCAACCACCACTGCGTGGGTTGTTTAGACGTCAAGCCTCGGCCCTCCCAAGCACAATGAGGGTCTCCACCATTGTGACGTCTCAAGGCAACATGAACCGATCTAGGCGAGAAACACAAGGTCTAGTGGTTCCACCGTTGGATCCGTCCTCCAATGAGCAAGCACCGCCAGGACGAAGCGGTGGTAGGGCAATAACATCAGATCCTGAGGTCCCACCGCAAGATCCACATGACCATATCGGGCCGGATCCGACGGCCACGTGCAGTGTATGACCATGGTTGGGAAGGGAACACTGCTTACTTTCTTTGGCCGCCGCAACTCACAGACCACCGTCGGCCCGCCCTCGCGCTGCCGGTCCCCAATCCTTGCCTTAGATGCTTCGCAGCTTCGCCCTTGCTTGATGACAAGGGAAGATGAGGGAGAAGGCCACCGCCTCTCCAATGATGACGACGGGGTGTGTGTGTGGAGGGGGGGGGGGGGTTTGCTAGCGGAGGGGGCCTTGGAGGTGGCGAGTTGGGTTGCACCCTGAGTCGCTCGGGGGACCAAATTAAGTAGTTGTCTCGCAATACCAATTAATCTTTTAACTTTACTCATTCAAATAACATGTATGCCATGATCCATTGTGGTTTTAATTTGTTCTTTGGCCTTCGGAGTTGCCACATTTCTTATGTCCAAAAAAAAAAGAAGTTAATTTCCACATTTCACACATAGGTTGCTACCACTCTGCATTTTGGTCCCTACAGTTGCTGGCCTTCCTCCGGTTGGCGGACAAGTGGCGGGGCAGCTCCTGATACACGGTGAGGCTGTGCATATATGTTGCTGTATGTGCAATCAAAGGTGAAGATAAGAATAGAAGTCCCTTAATAAAGCACAAAAGCCATATGTACGTATAGTGTACCAGTTCAGCTTTTTTGATGCAATTAAGTGAATTTTAGGTATGCTTCAGATTTAGTTTCAGAGACAAGTGCTGCATGCTGCATGATGAGTTGCCGTGCTGGATGCCCATAGAGGGCCATTGGATAGTGCAATTCACGGTTCTTATGAATGAGCTTGTATTTTCAGAGATAAATGCATTATGTGGTTCCAGATTTTAGAGGACAGATTTTTGTATTATATGGGATTAATTATAATTTTTTCAAGCCAACCGAATTGATCTCTGCACTGTAATGTGTATGAATTGTATGCCTTTTGCTCCCATAATGAGATAACGCTGTTATTTTCAGAGAATGTTTCTGCACAGGTGAGTTTATTTAATAATTCACTTTGGAACAAAAATCCAAAGATCGGATCAGATGGTTTGAGTTTTTTTTTTCTAAAATGCATGGCATTTTTGAGAAGCTTAGTTTATCTAAAAAGACATGATGTTTTGAAAAGACTAGATGTTTGACTTGTGCAAATTAACATTTATCTTCGTTCCGCTTACTCTGTTCATCAATGTAGTTGGATTCAATTTGTTTTATTTAGTTTTCATTATGTGAAATCCTCATATTTTTTCATCTTTATATGTACAAACATTATTGCAGGTTGTGTTTGTGGTGAGTTTCATTGTAAGCAAGGTGTAGCATCCGAGGTCCTGGATGTAGAGATCAACGATTTTATGTGTGAGATTTTAATTTCTCCTGTTGCAACGCACGTGAGTTTCATTGTAAGCAAGGTGTAGCATTCGAGGTCCTCGATGTAGAGATCAACGATTTTATGTGTGAGATTTTAATTTCTTCCGTTGCAACGCACGTGCATATTTTGGAAATTGCTAGTACTATATAGATTACGCAATAGCGGGAGATCGATCGGTGACATTTTATTACAATACATTAATTACACGTACAAAGAACTAAGAATAGATGGAAAATGGAAACGAATACAAGTAATTACATGCGGCTTAGGTTTAATTAATCGTCATCGCGCAAGGCATGCATATTGCATGCATTCATGCATGATTGCCTTTAATTAGCTAACATGAGGTCGATCGATTAAATTAATTAGTGGCCGGACCGTCCCTCTCCTTCCGTCTGATCGATCCTGCGCGAATGTTAAATCGTTCCTGCATGGGCCATGCATGCACGCAGCTTGAGCTAGACCACCTCGACGGCACGGGGCATGTCCACTACCACCTCCACTTCCTCCGCCACCGCCGCCGCCTCGGCGGCGCAGCTCCTGGGGACGGCGGCGTCGGCCATCTCAGTGACCGGGTGCACCTCGGAGCCCTTGTCGGCGGTGAGCTTAGCGACGCTGACAACAACGTGCTCCTCCGTGGGAAACTTCCCTTCCTTCCCCTCGCCACCGTCCGCCGGCGTCGCGTTCATGTAGAACACGTACATGCCCATCTGCACCACCCCGAAGGTGAAGCCAAGCACGTTGGGGAGCTGCATCGCCATGCAAAAATGTCAGTGACGATCATATATACATGCAAAAATGCACGTTGGGGATTGGACTAATACTATACATATTGTTTAGTTTATGATTACCGCGACGTATTTGTCCTTGACTAGCAGGCCGTAGAGGAACCAGACGACGGCGCTGAGGGTGAGCGAGAGGGAGAGGGAGAAAGGCATATACTCCACGCTCCTAGTCCGGACCACACGCCTCTGTCAAAACAAACACACAAACAAAATCATCAGCAAGATCGATCACCTCATACGCAGCTTCCAAACTTGCAAATTCGAGCTCGAGCTCGAAGATTAGGAGGGCGTTCTCGAGCAATAACATATCTGGTTATATACGTATGTTGATGAGAATATAGCACATTTGAAAAACTAATGAAAACTTCTGCAGTCTCTCGAAATTTACCCATTTTAATATTTTAACAGATAATTAGATGTGTTACGTCTCGAGAGCGGCCTCTAAACGATAGACGGATTAGAGTGGTCAGTGCTCACGATGATGGCGAGTGGCGCGACGAAGACAGAGACGGAGAAGGCGACGCAGACCCAGCCGAGGGAGACGACACGCTGGTCGCCCCGGAAGAGGAGGAGGGTGAGGACGATGATGGCGCCGAAGACGCCGACGTTGAAGAGGAGGAAGATCCCGGCCGTGGACGCCCTGGCCTTGGCGGGCGCGTAGGCGAGGAACACGGCGATGTAGGCGGCCTCGATGGCGCAGCCGGCGGCGTTGACGGTGATGAGGAGGGGCTCCCCCGACTTGATCAGCGCGTAGAAGATCCACAGCATCGCGCTGAACAGCGCCACCACGTACGGCACGGCCTGGAACCCCTCCGTCGACTTGCTCCTGTAGATCCGGTAGAACGTCGGTCTGCAATAGTGCGATATTGCATGTGTACGTACGTACCATCAGAAATCGATCGGTCCAAGAAATAATTGAAGTGTCCTTTCAGTACATATAATGAGTGGAAGAATTAACTGATAGCCTCGAGTGACTTACATTGGGGCCAGGTAGGTCATGAAGGAGATGACGTTGCCTGCAAAAACGTACAGAAAAGGGCGTCAAGATCAGGCGTTTGCAAAAAAAAAAAAAAACTTCGTAACTGCTGCTTAATGATTAAAGAGATCAAAAGATAGCTAGCAACATGATAAGTCGTGATAAGTGGACACGTTGCATCGATCTCTTTTGTGTTAGCCTGCCATTTTGCGAGCAAAGAATGGAACGCAATTGGCTTTTTATTGTTTTTATTTAGGGGCTAACTTCTCATCAGACAATTGAGACTTATTTAACTCTCAGTCGATTTTTTGGGCCGTTGATCAAACAACTTCATAGAACATATAAAAGATCCAACGAACATCTACGTATGTGAGAAAATCGACTAAAAGATAAATAAGTTTCATTCGCCTGATAACTAGAGCAAAGGTGTTTTATTTATTGTGTTGTGGTGCACGACTGTACGATGTCACTATAGTACTACAGGCCTACAGCACTCTGTGATGAGAATTGAGAATATAGAAGATATATAGATGTGCATGATGAAAAATAATGTAGGCTAACAAAGGCATCGGAGAGGAAAATAACCCAAGGATCGATGCATGCTTAAATATTAATTTGGTGCAGCTAATTAGGGCCACAGGAAACGCCTCATTTTTGTCGGGAAGCTATAACATCAGGCCACTAGATAACAAAAGGTGAAATCCCCACTAAGTGCTATACTATACGTCTATCACTACTAGAAAATAACGAGTGATCATATGTTGTGATGGCACGGAGACAGTTTCTGAAGCATAAAGAAGAAAAAAAAAGACACGGCGCGATATTCAGTTACATATGCTAGATATTATACCTAGGAGGCCAAAGGCAAATGCCCAAGGGTGCTGCAGGGATAGGCCAGCCATTGTGATACAAAGGTGAAGGCAAAAGATGAGATGACTTCAAACTTCACAGCAAGCTAGCTAATTCAATCAACACTAGCAAGTAAAGCGAGATCGAGCTTGTTGTTGTTAGAGTACGCAAGTTATGGGGAGCTTTATATAGGCAGGTGGTGGCATGCCTCTTGGTGTGTGCAAGCTACTGAATCAAGTATGCTGACATATAGTGGAATTATTAGACAAAAGTTCTTTTTATTGGCTTTTGAGAAAAGGTTTATGGTCATGCATAATTAAGCTCAACTAATGTGACACCAAGAGAGAGCTAATGATGGCAATGCCAAAAGGTTGTAGCTAGCTTTTGCGCACCTTAATGCATAATGCATGGCTTTGGAGGCTTGGAGCATTGTTACACATTTTGATCTGTCCTGTGCCTCCAGCAGATCTCCCCTATCTTCCTACCCTAGTAATTTGGAAGTCATCAAAGACACAACACAACATCAAATTATACATGAGATATTCCAACCAAGAGGACTTTTGAGATGGCTTTTGACCACTGAGTCAAACCCACGACCTGTCATCTCACAAGAAGCCTCCTTATTACCATCTTACATATCATAGATTATTGAGAGCAATAGCGTTTTCCTTTTGATCTTTGTTGTCCAAATATTTTAACGGTTATTTGGAATTCTAAATGGCTTCAAATGAAAAGTTTTCATCCAAAAAGTTGTAAACTAATCTCTTCAAACACTACCATTTCATTCATATAAGTATTATCTCCATTCAACTCTGTATGAAAAAGCTATGGATTTTTTTTAAAAAAAACCAGAATCCATCGTCACTGCCAATTGGTAATATGAGCCGGCAACGATAATGTTCAGTTCTTTTTTAAAAATTAATTATCACTGCCTATAATTTGGTCTGACTAGCGCCCCCTCCCTTGTATTTATGTACTGTTACCCTTCCTCTTAATGAAATGGTAGAACACCTGCCCGTTATCTTAAAGAAAATATCATTTAAATTCTTATAATTTATAGGGTCCATCATTAAACCAAAGCAAATTGGTATAAATCTCTTCGAGCAATAATTCTCAACTGGTAAGAGTTTATTTGTGTCTTGATATTTATATATAGTCATTATTTGTGCACCCTAAAAGGTTGATTTCTAGGAACTACATATATGTATGCAATATATGGGTTAATTAGATCATATATCAATCAATACAAATAAAATCGTACGCCAATGAGCTCTTAGTTACACAAATAAAAATGCTAGTCAAATAAATAAAAACATCCTTGCATGTCTATATTATTGAACTAATCCACCCCTCTCCAGTCACCAATATTCTCTTTTTAATTCTAGTGGTGAGTGATGGTGATTGTTGTCATCCATGGTGACCATCCATTCCTCAGTCTAACAAACCGTGCATCAAATGTGTGTGTGAATTAAAATAATCTTACTTACCATTGTACTTATTTTATTGTTGTATTTTAGAAAATTTTAACGAGTTTGCTCGCTGGCAGCTGGCATCGTCGGGTGCTCGCTGACGGCTGGGCTCGTGTGAGACGCACACGGGCAGTCCCATGCCATGCAGCCACTCCCAAATTTTAATTAGCTCAAGGCATATCAAATTAAGATGATGAAAAACAATCCAATCGAACGTCAAAACAGAGCTGAGAGAGGATGATGCAGAGAATATGCATGGAAGCATCGCGTAGTTGAGAATGAAAATAAGAATGATGCAGAAGCACACTGGCATCGATCGAAAGCGATCGAATAAGCTGATGTTGTGCGTCAAATATGCATGTATAGAATATGGCATAGTGGGAAATAATATTATATTCATTTCTAGCAAAGTGGCGATGACCCTCTAGCTAATAAACCATATAGAAAAAGCTCATTGGCTTTACGATCGAATTCCAGTCAACCTAATGATTAGCATACACAAATGAAAACTAAATTAAGCGTGATTCATATGACCAAGGATTACGTGCTCCATTAACGTCCTGATCACAATTAACACTAAGCATACGGAGAAGTGTACACTTGTATGTTAAATTTGGCTGATGGTCTACCCAGGCAAATTAAAGTGGTTGATTAAAAACAGGGCCAGGGCCGGGGTAGCAAAGAACGGCTGCTAATGGCCCTCGGAAAGCTGAGCCAGATGCTATCTGGACCACTAAAAATTGATCTCTTTAAACCATGATAATGCATATGTTGGTATTAGCTTTATATATATGCAACGTGTGCTTCATATGACGCAATTGAACTGGGACCAAGGGCTTACGTACACGGTACACGTACATATAATGATCTGTTCACACGTTTTTTCCCCCTTTCTAGCTATTAATTACTACGTTCCGGCTATATGAAAGCCACCCTTTGAGTAGTACCGTATATATGTACACATAAACAAATTTTAACTATTATTACTGCATGAAATCTTGCGAGTGAACAGAAATACTCCCTTCATTTTTTTTGTTGATGCTTTTAACTTTTGGACACACCTTTTACGATTCATCTTTTTTTAAAAAAAAACTATGTAAGTATTAGTTATTTTGTTGTGACTTATTTTATCATTATAAAGGTATTTTAAGCATGACTTATATTTTTTCATGTTTGTACTAAATTTTTAAATAAAACGAATGGTGAAAGGCGTATTCAAAAGTCAAAGACGTCAAACAGAAAAAAAAAAACAAAGGGAGTATATTGTACCAGATCGACTGGAGCGCGGATATTGACATGACGGTGGAGAATATCTGACGGATCCGCAACCAATGGCCAGGATAAATTTAACTTTTTTGGTGGTTGATAAGCGCAATGAGGAATTTAAACATTCTATTTCTGACTAGATTGGAAATTTAATTCACTACATTTTCGATAAGCCTTTTTTGTTCTATCACAAAATTTGCAATTTTCTTGTTTGGGTGAAATATCAACTATTAATTAGAGTCTGACGTTGAGTGGTACTGGTAATGATCATTCATTTTGACCATCAACCCCTTAACCAAATGGTGTAGACATCACAAATGATACATTCTCTTTACCTCATCTGTTTCCCCTATTTTAGCGTGTGTTATTTTAGTTAGGAAGATTTCAAACAGATGCCACTACATTTGCCTAGATTAATTTGTTATTCTAACTTGTTCTATTTTGCAAAGATTTCGATGAGCTAAGTATAAACACTAATTAATCACAGGGTGTGTAAAGACAAAACAATTGATCTAATTAACGTCTAAATGCATAATTGAAACGAAAACAAGGGTGCATATAGTGAAAACACGACGCAATTGCCGTGAAATTAGTGGTGCAAGGCGCGGAAGCATGACACAAATTAATTAGCTAGGAAAGCAGATATAAGAGCATGAGTCCATGTAAAACATTATTTAGTGGGAAGTAATACTACCTCCTATTTTTTTATTTGACGCATTTGACTTTTTGACACGTCTTTGACTATTCGTCTTATTCAAATTATTTTTGTAAATATCATTTATTTTGTTATGATTTGTTTTATCAATAGAGGTACTTTAAATATGTCTTTTTTTTTACATCTTTGCACTAAATTTTTGAATAAGACGAATCGTTAAAGATATTACAAAAAGTCAAAGGCGTAAAAAAAAACAGAGGGAGTATCACATTTGTTCTGAAAAAGAAGCACGTATATATGCTCGACTAATTTTTCTGATTTCTAATATTGTGGAACACGGATGGGAGCCGGTTCGTACTCCCTCCAGTTTGATAATTCCCGTCGTTTTAGACATGATCTCACATACCAAGGAAGTATTAAATATCTCGTAGTAGTAATATGGTCAAATGAATGCTTGTAGCTTAGTGGTTGCTTCCACTTTCCCATAAGTTGCATGCCTAGGTTCGAATTTTGATGCTACACTTTATTTACATGCACACCCAATAAATGGTTCTAGGGCCACGTAAAGTTCTGCTTACAATCAATGCATCCTAGAACGACAGGAATTTTTCAACTAAACACAAAACACTCCAGCGACAGGAATTATCAAACTGGAGAGAGTACCAAATAGGAACGAAAGCACGAACCAACGGTAGTCATTACAAGCGGGATGAAGGAGACAAGCGGGGTATATCCACACTCCGGGATAACCAAATAACTTAGTGGCCAATATGTTAAAGACAGAAATAGCGTTAAGAATAAAAAGATTGTTTTAGCAGTTCTATAGACAGAATTTGTTGTGTCCTTTTATAGAGATATTCCTTGAACCAAGGTTTGTAATTCCATCTTGTAAGCGTACACCGTGGGGCTGTTCCCGATATATATTAGCACGCAACCTGCGGTCTCTATATATGGAGGTAGAGCGCAGGTATGGACATTAGTCACATTGGTGATACTACTGTTGATACCCCTAGTCGTGACCTTCTTCTAAACAATATTCTACATGCTCCAAAATCTAAGAAAATAATCTTGTGTCAGTTCATCGTTTCACTACAGACAATCATGCCTATCTAGAAATTCACCCTAATTTTTCTTGATAAAGGATCAAGGAATGAAGAACACACTCCTTAGAGGAAGATGTCGCAACGGCCTATATCCCCTTCTACCATCATCCAAGCATGTCCTTCGAGTCGTTAGGCCCTCTCTCTCAAGATGGCACAGTCGTTTAGGTCAACCTTCATTATCTATTGTTCAAAAAGTTGTGATGCTTGCCAAAAGGCCAAGAGACATCATTTACCGTATCCTAAATCTTCTAGTGTCGAGTTTTCCTTTAGAACTTGTTATTTCAAATGTGTGGAGACCTTCCTCTGACTCTGTCGGGGGCAGAAAGTATTATGTAAGCTTTGTAGATGATTTCAGCAAATTTGCTTGGATACATGTCCTTAAATTCAAGTCCGAAGTGTTTGAGAAATTTCATGAATTTCATAATCTTGTTGAGAGACTTTTCAATCGTAAGATCATCACGAAGAAAACTGATCGGGATGACAAATGTCAAAAGTTGAAGTCCTTTTTCAATAAAGTTGGCATCACCCATCATGTCTCTTGTCCTCACTCTCATCAACAAAATGGGATCCGCTGAACGGAAGCATCGTCACATCGTGGAAGTTGGCCTTGCTCTCCCTGCCCACGCTCAATGCCACTCAAGTTCTGGGACGAGGCATTTCTCGCAGCCACATACCTCATAAATTGTACACCTAGCAAAGTTATCCAGTACGCTATTCCCTTAGACGAGGCGTTTCTCGCAGCCACATATCTCATAAATCGTACACCTAGCAAAGATATCCAATACGCTACTCCCTTAGAACGTCTGTTCCATGAAAAACCCAACTATTCTTCCTGACGGGTCCTTGGGTGTGTGCGTGTTGTCCTAATCTTTGTCATTATAACACATGCAAGCTTCAGTTTCCTTCCACTTAAACAGTACGCTACTCCCTTAGAACGTCTGTTCCACGAAAAACCCAACTATTCTTCCTGACGGGTCCTTGGGTGTGTGCGTGTTGTCCTAATCTTTGTCATTATAACACACGCAAGCTTCAGTTTCCTTCCACTTAAACAGTGCGCCTTTCTTGGTTATGGCAACTTAAATAAAGGTTTTAAATGTCTTGATATGTCTTCTGATAATGTTTATATATTCGGAGATGCATGTTATCTTTGATGAGAATATCTTTCCCTCCCCACAACCCAAGCGCATTAATTCGAATGCTGGAGCTAGGGTATACTTTCCCGAAATTAATTCTTCTTCTTCCATGCACCTCACCACCTGCCCTCTTGAATCCAAATACCTCTGCTTGTGGGGACGATCGAACATGTAGGTGATCAGTACGTTGATTAACGATTCTAATCTGGCAGATAATTCCTTTGATGAGAATGTAACAGATATATGCATCAGATAATGGAGAAACAACCAAGGATTTGGGATTAATTAAAACCCGGGGTCCCGAGGTCGATTTCGCTGCTGCATGCGCCAGGGGAATGAATGAATATATGAATTAATCCCTCCTCTCCTGGGATGATCTGCGCCTAATAATTAATGTATCATATCTGGCACAACCGAGTTAGTAATAAGTTACTAATTAACCCAGGCAGGCAGGAAGGTAGGCGGTGTCCAACCAATCTCCGCGCGACACAGACATCCGGGCGGACGACGCGGGTGAATCACCGGCGCATGCTACGTCGTCGTCTCGAGCCGGCCCCGTCGGTGTCGCCGCCTACGACCAAGCCAAACACACGCCTGCAGAGAGGTATACGCAAGGAAATGGTATGTACAGATGCTACTATTCGGTATGGAAAATATGGTTCCTCGACCGCAACCGGTGAACCTCAGAATTAATTTAGATGAAGCTCTAACGGATAAAAATTGGAAAACAGATATGGACATAGAACATATATATGGCTCTCGTGAACAATTAATAGCACCCGGCACCTAGTTCCGCCACGGGAAGGGATAAATGTTATAGACTGTAAATTAATGAGTATACAAAATAAAAAAGAAAGTCGGACGGCGGTCTAGATAAACATAGAGCTCGCTTAGTAGCTAAAGGATACCGGCGGGAGGTATGGTATAGATTATGAAGACACCATCAGTCCAATAGTTAAAATAGCGCTACCATCAGGATTATTCTATCTATTGCAATATCCAAGGGATGGAGCCTTCGCCAGCTTGATCGATGTGTGGAACGTGCTTCTTCAATCTTCATGGTGTTTCGGAGAAAAGAGACCACATCCACACTGTGTCTATAAGGCAACCACCTGGTTATGAAGAAAAGATCAATCCACACTGTGTCTATAAGTTGAATAAAGCTATTTATGGGTTAAAGCAAGGACAGAGAGCATGGTATTCACGATTAAGTACAAAATTGTGTGATTTTGGCTTTAAAGCATCAAAGGCAGATAATTCTTTGTTCTTCTATAGTAGTGGTGTCGTTATCTTCGTTCTTATAAATGAAGATGACATAATCGTTGCTACAGTATGGGTGCTATATATCTCTCAGCAAATCCAGTATTTTATGTAAGGACGAAGCATATAGAAGTCGATTATCATTTTGTGAGAGAAAGAGTAGCTAGAAATGAATTGGAAATCAAATCCGTATCCTCCCGAGATCAAATTGCTGACGGTTTTACTAAACTGCTTTCAGTATGACAGTTAGGAAATTTCAAACACAATCTCAACTTAAGTTGTGATTGAGGGAGGCCGTTAATGATAGAAATAGCGTTAAGAATAGAAAGATTGTTTAGCAGTTCTATATATAGAATTTGTTGCATCCTTTTATAGATATAGTCTTCAATTACCATTTAATTGTATTTCCATCTTGTAAGCCACGCCGTGGTGCTGTTCCCGGTATATATTAATGCAACCTGCGACCTTTATGGAGATAGAACGTTTTGCAAACAGGAATTCCTAACAACGGGATCCCGTCCCGGACGGGATTCCCCCCTAGCGACACGTGTCCACTCACCCCGCGCCTCCCCTCCGCCCACGTGCGCTCGCTGTGCAGAGAAGGAGGAGGAGGAAGGAGAAGGCCTACCTCGACGCCGTCACCGCCGTCGCCGTCGCCGCCGCCGGGTTAGGGTTCGGGTTAGGGAATATGTGGGTTCCTCCGGGTGTAGAGGGAGGTCGGGGCGGCGGCGGATCGGCGGTGGGTGGGGCTCGTGGGGACGGCGACGGAGGCGGCGGTGGCGCCGCCGGAACCGGTGGAGGGGGCGAAGGCGGGTGGGCCGGCGGTGGAGGGGGGACCGCCCCTCACCCCCTCGAGTTAGGGTGGGCGGCGACGGCGCGGCGGCGGGAGGCTGGGGCGGCGGAGCGGCCGGCGGCGAGGGTGCCGCCGGCCGGGGCGGAGGAAGGAGGCGGCGGGGGCGGCGGGGGTGTGCGGAGCAAGAGGCGGAGCCGGCCGGGGCGGAGGAAGGGGGCGGCGGGCGGAGCGGCCGGCGGCGAGGGCGCTGTCGGCCGGGGCGGAGGAAGGAGGCGGCGGGGGCGGGGAGGGCGCGAGGAAGGAGGCAGCGAGTGGAGGGGAGGTATCCCGTCGGGGTGGGCTCCCGACGGGATACCGTGGGCTTGTTGCCCCCTTTGCAAAACTCTGATCTTCCTCACAATAACAGTTAGCTAGAGTAGAAAATGGGAAAATTAAACGACAACAACTGCAGCGAAAAAACGATAACAACCAGGAAGAGCTAAGCAGACAAAGTGATGACAACCCTATAGGTTCATTTTTCCATGGAATGTGTGAGCGCGTGAACGTTATTCAAATCTTAATATCAGAAAAATTGATTAAATGATATACATATAATTTCAAATTGGAAAAGTATGCCGCTTATTTATTTTTTTTAACGAAAATGAGCTTGTTTTAGCCGTGCTGCACGGCGGAAGGGGGCTTTCGTCACCTGGCATGGCGAGAAGGTGGCTTCCGCCACCCCAGATGACGAAAGGCTAGCTTCCACCACCCCAGGCGGAGGAAGGTCGCTTCGGCCACGCTGTGTGACATCCTAATAAAATTATTAGGTGTCCCAATATTTTCACTAATCAGCCAAGGTATCATTTTGCAACATTTCAGCATAATTATAAGTTAATTGCTCATGGTCTATATTAGCATGTGATTAATGGCCCATATTAGGTGAATTAGCACTTTAGGCCCACTCAAGAAGGCCAAAGGCCCCTACCCTGCGCCCTACACCCCTATAAGACCCTAATCTACTGTTCCTCACCGACCACTCCACTCCTCACCTCCACACCTAAACCTACGGCTCAAGACACCCCATCCTGAGGCGTTTTCGAGGTAAATCTCTCTCCACTGTAGGTAATTCATCGTGTAGATGGTGCTAGTAGATAGATCTCGTCGAGATGAATAAAATGCATATGCGGATCGCCCGAATCAGTGCTGTATTCCGCCCGCTAGAGCTCGCCATAGTTAGCTGTCTCCACAGTCACCGGTGAAACCTTGGCGTTCGCACCGCCGGCGGGAGATCCGGAGCCAACCTGCCGCCGCCACGTCGCCCCGTGCCGTTGTCCCGCGCTGTCGCCGTTGCGCCGCGCGCACGCCCGGCACACGCGCCGCCCCAATTGCCGTTCGACGCGCGTCCCCGCGGGGTCCGCAAAGCCCGTCCGAGCGGGACCGCGCCAGTGACGCCACCAATCGTGCCGCGACGCGCGTCTCGATGGGTCCACTTGCCGCAACCGTTTCTGACCGCCGCCGCCACCCTCCGCCAATCGCGCCGTGACACGCGTCCCGTGGGTCCCGCCGCTGTCGGCGCCCCGGACCGTTCCGTCGCCACCGCCCAATCCCGTAGCGCCACCTGTCCCGTGGGACCCGCCGCTGATGCCGGCGCCGCCTCGTTTCTCACCGTGCAATCTTCCATGAGGGGTAGGTGCGTCCCTGAGACCAAATGGGTTAAAAGGGGAACGCCCCAGGCCGGTACCGATAAGTGGAAGGGCCCCCTTTGCGGCGTGTACCAGGCGGGCCGGGGAAACCTAAAGAAAGGGCTGGCGAAGTGGTGGGCGTAGTAGGCTGGAAAAGTCTTGTACCGTATCTCCTAGTGGATGAGACGGGGCTTGTGGAGAAACTTGTACACACTCTGCAGAGTTAAAACTATCATGATAGCCGTGTCCACGGTTATGGATGAGTCTGGAAAGGTTTGCACATGTAGATTCACCATTTTTCATAATAAACCTGATTAGAATAGGCTGGGATTGGCCTGGTGCGAGATGCACCTTCTTTTGGATATCAAGAGTCTCTAATGATGATCATGCATTCACTAATTAAAACTTGGACAACTAAAATATGACTAGATTTAGGTTTTGGGTAAAATAATCTTAATCCCATCCTTGACCTTGCATTCATAATTAAGGACTGCTTGCTGGGTAGCCGCGTCCTCATTAAATTGCTCGTGGACATATTTTTACTCAGATTACGGTCAAGACCAGGAAGGCCCTGACGAGGGAGCGCAAGACTAGCTAAGGTGTTCGGGTCGACACCTTGGAATTTATCATAGTTATTTAATTGGATCACTCTGATGTTATTTCTACTTATTGTTTAATTCCGTATGGATTATCAACTGGTATGCCAGTTTGTTTTTGTAATAAAATACTATGGTTTACTCATATTTCACGTTAATTAAATATACTGTGATGATTCCACTGTGTTGTCCATCACGAGATACTAAACTGGGATTAGTATCATCTCGTGGTGCTGGATTCCCATTACAAGTACTGGGGTCATGACACGCTGGGTGGCGAAAGCCACCTCGGCTGCCCACACGGCGCCCCCGCCCGCACCTCGAATACCCCTCCGCGTTGAAGTGCGTGCCTGTTAGAAGCTGCATGCGTAAAAAGATGATAGGGCTGGTGTCGGGGATAAAATTACGGCCTATTGCCATGGCCCACTCCCTGACGGCCCAATCGAACAGCCTACCAGGGCCCAGCTCCCTGGAAGGTTCTATCAGGCCCGTGAGCATCCTGCCGAACAGCCTCTGGGTTGGCACGGTGCGTAATGGCCTAGGATTCCTGTTTGAGTCCGACTCGAACAGAGTTCTGCACGGCTACGTGAAGACCCGGACGTAGTTTCCCGGATTGGATTAGGAGTCGTGGTCCCCAAGATTAGGAGATTACCTTATCTACCGTAGGCTGTATTTGGCATGTATGAGTTCGTTACGATCTCGTAGTTAGCCCGGCCCGATATTCCTCGGTAGGTCGGTTTGCTCCGTACTATATAAACAGGGCACCTATGGTGTTTAGAGGACCCCCTGGTCATTAGATCTCACATACTACTCGCCGAGACCTGCTGATCTCGCCGAGTTCCACCTGTAATCCTCTTTGATATAAAGAAAGGCTGGACGTAGGGCTATTATCTCTCTCGAGAGGCCTGAACCAGGATAAAAACCCTGTCTCCCTGTTCGCTGCTGTTCGCATTGTTTGGCGTGTCTCCTATCTCAATCTTCAAGAACCTTAGCGACTTGAGATCGATATCTCAACCGTCGACAGCTGGTGGGACGTCATTTCATGTCTCCCACTTATATGTTAAGCTTACGTTTAATTACTAAATGAGTAATTACTGATTAATAAATTGCATGCTTATGATATTTTAATCCACACACGCTCGGCTATATAACGAGTGGTCCTCAGTTCTCCGCACAACATTTGTGCTGCCCGGTGCTCAGCTGTGCTTGCGCATTTCTGTTGCCAGGTGCTCAGCTACGCTTACGCATTTTTGCTGCCCGGTGCTCAGTTACGCTTGTGTTGCTTGTTTTTTCTCACTGTCTTCATCAAGGTGCTCTGTTTTTTTTCTGCTTTGAACCAGTCTGGAGGTAATGTAATATGTAGATGATATTTGAGTTTTAAAACTTGCATTCATTATTTCATGTGTTTCAATGCGCAGGTGTTGGTACCTTGTGAGCAGACTGTTTATTCGACATATTTTCACTAGGTGTGCATTTTAATAAACGATCGTGCTTAGACTTGTATAATACAGTAGAATAAAATATAGATTAATGTAGATTTATACAGCGGTAAAATATAGCATTATGTTGTACATGTGATGACTATAGTACTGACTAATTTCTATCGGTGCTAAGAAAATATTAATGCATAATGTGCATGTAAAATTTGAAGTTAAATTAAAAAATTGGAACGAAGATACGGTGTATTAATGAGAGCGCAAACGTTTCGTTAACTTGTATCATACATATTAATTAAGTTGTTATATTAATAAAGGTCGGTCATAGTTAATAAACTTCCAAAATGGTGTCCACCGATAGTGTTTATTATTTAATTTAAAAAAGTAGGTTGTTGTTGCACAGGCATGCACAAGAACAAGAGTTGGTTAGGTAAATAGATTTTTATACTGCAGGCATGCACATGAGCAAAAAAAAAAATGTGTGCTGTGTAAAATCTGTATAGAATAATAACTAATTAAACAATAATTTGTAATATTGGAAAAAAATATTAAGGACAAATCTGCACATGTCATATTAACTCATATTTTAGGAGATTTTACAAGCATAAACATTATTATAGAGGGGATTTTTTAGGGAAATAAAATGAAGAAAAATTTTATATTGAAATAAAATTTTGAAAATATATAATTCTAGTTTCCATATTTCTGTCCCAGAATTACTTTTTTGTAAATGCTTAAAATAAATATAATATTATTAAATATACGACCGCATGTATCTTTTTTCAATTTACATAAAATGTTACATTATTAACTAAATTAATTTTACTGCAAATAATTCAGTGTGGCGGAAGCGTTTGACAATTTTAATGCAATAATTTTTTTAATATATAGATGAGTGACAATGTAGTATACTTTCGCAATAATTGAGAATGTATATATAGATAAGTGACAATTTTTTTGAATGACACATGGACAGATCTTTATGGGTACAAGCTGCGTATTTTATATGGAGATGCTCCAACAGAAGTGAAGGGTACTTTTGTTAGCACGCACAGTTGCATGCACACACACAATCCGCAATAGATCTTACTGTAGGATCTAAATACTTAATAGGGTTGGTAGCCAGAACACTTGGTATAGATCGACGAAACTTCAAAGTGCGCCTACAGGCAGTTCGGCCCCTTTACGTTCCGAACACTTCGCATGTAGTGTGCAACCTGTGGAAGCTTCAGAACCAAAGTTCCTGAGACTTGTATATTACAAAGTCTATTGAGGAAGCGTTCGAGATTGGTGTGTATGCTGTAATGGCACCATGAGAGGAGGGAGGCACAAACGAAATATCATAAACTAGTCTCACTCGGAACAACACAACAAAAAAAGAGCGTTCTAACCACTTCACTTCGCAAACCTCTCAGCATCAAAGGAGTGACATGGAGTTCCCATCGCCATCAAGGGAGTCTCTCTTCGAATCTGTCCCAAAAGGTGTTCAGCCGCCCATGTGTCTATGCGAAAGTCTTTGCATTTTGAGGAAGTCCCAAGATATGTCCTACACTTACGGGAGATGGTATTGGATGTACGAAAACTATGCATACGACCTAACAGTCGAGATGAAGAGGAAGGCAAAGTACCATGTAATTAACTTCTTACTTATTTCTTCACTAATGAACATATACACGCAAATGCTAACCTCAATCTTATTAGCCTCCATTATGCGAGTTTGTGAATATTTGGACGCGGAGCAGACTCTCGAAATGGAGCGGTAGATGCACTGGGAGGCTGCGGGGTGCAGGGCCAGGGCCGAGGAACGGTGGCAAGACGCCCTCACGGAAGAAAGAAACAAGCTTGCGAGAGAAGAGTTTCAGGCACAGCGTGAGGCTGACCGACAACAGCAGTTCAATGAGCGTGAGGCAGACCGTGCCGAAAAGTGCGAGAGGGCTGCTAGAGCCAGGGAAGCAGGACCTAGCGCGTTTGCGAGGGGGAAATACCCCGCTGTACCCAGTAGTATGATTATCGTGTATGACAACTATGTTTTAAATCTCATAAGTTATGTAGGTTTAGTTATGATGCACTACTATGATAGATTGTTTTATGCATCATGCGTGCCATTGCTTGTATCATGTAATTCTAATTTTTTTTATTTAATCTCTGGTTCTCTAAAACCATAAACTGTTTTCGAGTAAATGATTAAAATAAATATAATAATCCTAAACATAAGATTATGATATCTCTTACCAAGGCCCTCTTTGATAGCTTGTTTAGTTTTAGCTTAGTTGTATTTGGGAAAATTTGACCATCTTTGGACGTGCTATGAAAAAGCTAAATAAATTATTTAAAAATATTCTTCAGATCTTCGAGAAAAGCCCTACAATGCCTAAAAAAATTATTTTCAAAAACTAAAGTAAATGGTCTATGCAAAAATATCAAAAATTATAATCCCAACAAAAACTAGAACTAAACAAGCTATCAAAGAGGGCCTAAGATGTGCATAAAATGTTACAGCACTCTCTAAAACAATTGAGCGAGAAAATTATTTAATATTTAATCTCGTTTTCAGCGCTTTTTTGCTAGTTTTCAGCGCTGCAGGGAACGATCGGCTCGGTCGCACGCCGGGGAGATCGGCTCGGCCATGTGGCGGCTCAGGATCGCTTCCGCCGTCCGGGGTGGCGGAAACAGCTGGCTTTAGCCACCCAGGACGACGGAAGCCAGTTGCGTGGCGGAAGCCACATTTAGCCTTCCCAGGTGACGGAAACCACGCCTATATCACAGATATCCAACACCTACATCATAGTTTCACAATTTCAATTTATATCAATATTATTCAATCAATTTTTCCCTTAATATCAGAACTCGGTATAGATTAATTGCCTGCTACCAATTAGTTGACACAAGCCAAACGTAAATGTATAAAGAGACACATACTCCCTCTATATTTACACATGCACAGATTCTTCAGTCCTCAGTATACGATAATTAGGATTAATTTGTCATAGCTAGAAGAATCTTCCCTCTTAAGGCAGAAGTTAACAATTTTCCTAGCTTAAATATTCAATTTTTTTAGGATATAAAGGTTAATTAATTATTCTGGTAGTTGCTTCAGAAGATTCTTATAACCTTCACATGAACGAATATTCCAGTCAGAGACTTGAATGGCCCATATCACTTAAGAAACAAAAGAAAGGAGAGGAGAGCAAGCAATTACTCTCGTAGGCGCAGGGATGGGGTTGGGGGGTCCAAAAGTTCTGAAGGCGGCGAAAAAGGTCCCAGATGATGGAACAAGTAGTCAAGAAGATCATCTTAATTTGATTTTTAAAATTTTGGAGTTACGTCTGGTTTTCGTCGTTGATATCAAGCGCAAGGTGTCTATCTTTTTTTGTTATGGGTGGATGATGGTACCTGGAACTAGGGATGCAAATGGGTTGGCCCTAGGGTCACCTTTGGCCCTCCTTAGTTCACTTATTTGTACAAAATAGATTAGGAATCAAATTTTTAGTACAAACAAATGAACTAGAGAGGACCAAAGGTGGCCCTAGGATCGACCCATTTGCATCCCTACCTGGAACTGAAGTGGAGAGAGGTGTGGAGAGAGGTGTCCGGACAAAAACATGAATACTTTCTATAGTTTTCGTGATCTCTGATAATGGAAATGGGACAGATCCCTTTTTGAAAAAAGAATTAGACTTGCGTGCTAGCACTGCATGAAACCATCAATCTTTGTTTGGCCAGAAACCGATAAAAATAAGTTAAATACCAATATGAAAATAGCTACTTTCGTCGGTATTTGGCTTATTTTTCTAGCCGACAAATATGGAAAACAGAAAATTGTCGTCCGCCAACGAAAATAATGACTTTCAAGGCCGAAGAAAATAATCCCTAATTCTCCGCAACCGATGGGTCAGGTGACATGTCGTATGTCACATGGCTAAAATCATTTATTTCCAACAAGAAATGTAAATCAAAATTCTCCTACCAGTTACCACTTTTTTTGTGCATAAGCTTATTTTTTTATCTTCACTTAGAATTTAATTATGCTTATCTTGTATATTGATCATGATGTCCTAGCTCAGCTCGGGCTTGTGAAACATCATGAGTTGAAGGGCTGGCTTGACTTGGGCTCATAAAAGCATCACGAGCTAGAGGGGAGGCTCAGCTCAAGCTAGTGAAAAACTTGAGCAAGGTCGTGAGCGCTCGTGAGCTAGAGCAATTACTTCAAGCTCCCAATCGCAAGCTATCACAATTTACAAAATCACATGCAAAAAAAATCAACAAATGCGTGGGATATGTCCAGAGACTCTGCCCATTGGTCAAATCTAAAGAAGCCTCATGTATTAGTGGGGAGGAGGGGCGCTGACTTGGACGGGATGGAGGCGGGGAGAAAAAGGAAGGCAGCGGCGCTCGATCTGAATGTGGGGAGGGACGGGGTGGCGACCGAAGGATATGGGGTACGACATCAGCCGATAGAGGTGAGAAGGAGCCGAGGCCGGAGGTGGTGAGGTACGGCGATTGGCAGTAGCCTCGGGCGGGTGACTTGAGGAGTTGGAGGTGAGGAAGAGGAAGGTCGACGGGTGCCTATTGAACGTGGCTGCGCCTTGCGGAAGGACTAAGCGGTACGTACTAGGGGCAGTGACGAACCCTAGCTATGTAGAGCTGTCCCACTGCCAACGCCCAACCCATCAGCCTTGCAGCGCTGTTCCACCACCACTGCTAGCCCGTTAGCCTTATGGTGCCACCACCATCAGTGTGGAAACCCTAGCCTCACCAATGAAAAAACTGTCAATATAACTAAGACGTGCCATAAAATTCTCTATAAATTCTAAAAAACTAAAAAATTAGAGCTATGCGTGACGGTATAGCAAAGCGGACCGCCCCCAATCCGCAATTGATCAACGGGGGATCGAGGCTCTCTGGATCCTAATCCGTCCTCGGCTGTCATTGTCAAAGCTCCAAATATTTTTTTTTTTGCAAACAACGAACAATGCACACAGCCTAAACACAACAAACATTTTGTCAATTCCTCATTATGACCTCACAGGTGAATTAATTAATTGGATAGCTCATCGAATGAATATCATTAAATTGTACAAAACAGAGAACTCGCGATGCTGGGACGCCACGTGGCTGGGCTGCCCGCCCGGCGAGACCGCAGCCGTCGGATCGCGCGAGCTCGACAGATCCGACCGTCCATTCTGCTTTAGCGTATAAAACGATTTTTTCCGCACAAATTCCAGGCGCGCAGGTGATTCGGCCGGTTGGTTAGCGCGGCGCGTTCGTTCGCTGGGAGGTGCGGGCTCGAATCCCACCAGCTCCGCGCAGCGCGTATTCTCGCCGGCTGCGCTGCCGCGTTTTTTCTGTACGCGTTTTGCTGCGCTCGCGACGCGCCATAGGCGCGTCCATGCAGCTAGTCCATTTTGTTTTTGAAAATGGGCTAGCTGCTTTTGCCACTGTTGTGCTGATTTTCTTCTAGACTCTGGTCTGGCATGCTAATATAGCGCCGAAAGTGACATTTGATATTTTAAGATGTGACATTTTGTTTTGTTTAGATATGAATCGTGGCAAGTCTAAAAAAAACTAGGGCACCAAAATACCCTAAAAAAAAAAAGAAAATTAAGTCTCAAAAAAATGATGGCTTTGACGAGTTCAAAATTGTAGATTTTTTTTAACTTTCAACATAGGATAAATTTGAACTTAAAAATACAGAGGTAGAGTAAGCTGAAGAGTATATCTACAGATTTTTTTATAAGTTTTTACAACTTTTAATAGTTCAGTTGCACGATGATTTCACCATAAACTTGATTGCACAGGATATATTTCCATATTCGTATGTATAACAAGTCAACAATGCATCTAGCTTAAAAACATTTCTTTCTTCAAATGTATTGAGCTGACGACTATTACGAGATCGTCGGCACCCACATGTTTACAGAAAAAGGGAAATTTCTTTGTTTGCCGCCGCAGAAGCCTCCCATGGTAGTCCTGGAGGAGTATGAACCGTTGATTGAGACCATCCAGCTCTCTCAAGGACGACTGGACGATCGATGTCTGCGGATGCGGATCGTGCACGATACGTTACTTGATGGAGTAGTTGATACTATTAATTACTGTAGCACTTTGCGAGGCTCGTAATACTCGTAACACTGAGCATGTACAGTCGTCTGGTCAGTTTCTAAGATATCTCTAATCAGTGTTATATCAGCTAATTAATTAATGATGTAAAGAAGAGAGTGTGTGCATAGATATTTGAGCCGTCTCTTAAATAAGAGTCGAGTCTAGGTGAGGATTAAAAAATAGGAAAAAGTCCATTTTAGGTACCTCAACTATCGCAAAAGTCCGAAAAACCCCAAAAACTATGATTTGGTCTGTTTTACGTACCTAAACTTTCAATACCGGCTCAAAACCCATCACAATCTGATTTTATTAGGTATTTGCTGACGTAGCGCTACATCAGCAAAACCATCAAATAAAACAGGATTGTGATGGCTTTTAAGCTGGTATTGGAAGTTCAGGTATATAAAACAGACCAAATCATAGTTTAGGTAGTTTTTTGGACGTTCGCGATAGTTGAGATATCTAAAATGGACTTATTCCTAAAAAATATTGTATACGAGCAAATTAATTACTTATAAAAACATGTAATCATCTATACTATACCATTCTATATGCTATATATCTAATACTCCACCTTATTTTTTTAAAAAAATTATTGGCAGTCAAAGTGGCGCATTCCTCCCCACCCACGTAGCTGCCATTAATTAGGATAGGCACGCAATCCACTTTGACGTCAAGTAGCTGCCATTTCTTTTCTTCTTTTTTTTTTTGTTTATCTTCTCTCTTTTCCTTCCGAATGACACTCTTTTTGCAAGCAATATATACTTTCAGTGGCTATCACGCAAAGGAATTTCAGGAAGTGCTGGACAAAATAGCTTAATAATAGCGTTAGTTTATTAATTCCAACAGATCAGTGCGAGGCAGACTTTTGGAAAAGCATATTTATATAGCAGCCCAAAAACAGGGGATAAGAGAGGACGCCGTCTCTTCAAAGGTTTTAGAAGGGGCACAGAAGCTGCTCCGAGGAATCTAAAGAAAGAGACTAGCAATAACTTATACTCCTTTTTTTTATCAAGAGAAAATCATGAACATTTGGGGATATTTTTTTATACAGCACTACTTGAGTGATATTCTTAACTACAAAAGAAACACCCCTCGTGTCTCAAAAAAAACACACCTCGTGTCTCAAAAAAAAAAAACCTCGAGTTGCACGCCTAGCAAAGCGATGAGCAATGCAACCTCAATGAAGGAGTAGCCTCCAAAAGGACGCAACACTACTTTCGGAGTGTGTATTGATTTTTGCTTTAGGGTCTTAACCACTTACATGTACTCGTACATATTATAGGGCAACTATTTATATCAACGGGATCCATTATTTTGGCCTAGAAAAGCAACATTAGTCTTTTACATTGAATGCCCTAATTATCCATGTTGAACCAATAAAGCAAGGATCGACAAGCATGTCTTTTTTGGTCTTTTTACATAGACCTCTGGACCAAAATACCCTCCCACAATCATACTAAAGTGTTCACATCATCATTATCTTCAACCTCCATTCAGTTACAGTTTATCCCATTTTGAAAGGATGCAATGATACTTCTGCATGCTGACATTCATATGGGTCCACTTGTATTGTTTGTCTCTAGGTTGCCGTAGCTGCCAAGTTGATCATTTTTTCATCTATGTGCTGCTAGTTTGGATGAAACGAGGCTTAGGACATTCCCAAACCTACCTCTAAACTTCTCCTATCTCATTACTATGCATCAACTTTTAATCCGTCTCTACATTTTTCTCTGTTATATTTTATTTCCTCTCTCTGCTTCATTAATAGTTAGGGGGAGAAAAAGGAATATGGTTGGGAATGTCTTGCAGGGGATTCTAGGTGAAGCTTCGAGGAAACCTCTTCCTTTTTTTGTCACAAGGGTTTACTTAAAACCATCGTGACTTTGCCTCGGAAATAGTCTTGGCCCTTTGGCTTTCCTTCATCGACATTGGCAGAGCCATATCAATGGCGTTGTGAAGGTGGTTTGTTTCTTCGCCTTGCCTTTTCTTCACCATGGTATACCATCCCCATAATACTTTGCCATATAAAAAATGATATGCGGTAGAGGAGAAAGACAAAGCATAAAGAATTGTACCAATTTATTCCGTAGCAGCCAATTGCAGCTCGGAAACAAAAATATTCTACACGAAATAGATATTTTAGACATAGGCAAAATACAACTTATTGTGTGAGCTATTTTCACCGTTTGTGTATAGGTAGGATCCGACTAGTAAATGGAGCCCACGGACTGCCACTGATTTTACATGAACACAAAATAACGTTTATTTTTGTGTCATCGTAATGGAAGTATGGAACCGTAAATAACTTATAGATTTTCAAGCGTAAACAATTTAAATAGTTGATATTATTAAAAATTATCCAAATACGTATGTGTATTATAGCATCAACATTATTCCTTTTATTTTTAGTGTTCACATTTTCTACAAGGATATCCAATTATTTTATATGATTAACCAATCTCAAAATAATAAACAACCCATTAACTATGTTGTAGCGGGGAACACCAATCCCCTATGATTCTAGAGCAAGCAAACGAGGGTAAAGGTGGCGAGCCAGAAGGGTGGCGGCCTGGAGGAAGCTTTTCCTCCCATGGGTGAGGCAATAGCAGATGGAAGGGGCAACAGCCTGAAGGAAGCTTCGTCTCCCATAGATGAAGCGATGGCGAACCAAAGGGGCGATGGCCCGAAAGAAGCTTTGTCTCCCATGGCCGAGGCGATGGCAGACCAGGGATATATGGCGCCACAAGGGAGGCACTCGGTATGGATCCGGAGGGGAGCCAATTGCCCCGCAGACTCAGCGCAAAGGGGTGGAGTTTCCTTGATCTCTAAGAAGCTTGGAGACAACAAGTAACAAGGGCCCCACTGGTGCCAGGATTCGTATTGCATGGCAAAAAGATACTCGTACGACCTATAACAACCCGGTCCTCCTGTAATTCCCTTTTTAACCCCACCTTAGCTGAGGCGGTGGGGCCATTTAGGTCTTAGTTTCGAGCGTGAGGGTGTTTTTTCCCTGAAGCCCCTGCCTCGGGGAGCAGGTCAGAGGCCGAAAGGTATTTTCGTAGGAAAGACTTCTTGGCCCTCGCTTTACTGGTGGTCATAGGGGGATTACTGTCGATTTAAAAGGAGGCATAGTCATATGGGTGGGGTGTTTGTGGGGAGCTACCTTGGATATGAGGAATTCCTCAAATAAAAAAAAAGAACAAAGGCTAAGTCCGTGATGAAGATCTTTCTTTTCTATCAATAGATAGGAATGAGTGTTCGTTATAGGGGATAGGATCCATCTGCTCTCTCTCTCTATTTTCTTTGATGCTCTTTAGAGAGAAAGAGCAGTGCGAACTAGAAAAAAAAGATATTGTAAAAAAATCCCCTTACTATAAATGGGGGATCGGGGGTAATGTAAAAGCAAGAAAAGAGAGAATTTCAGGCTTGATCCATCTAGCTGGTTCGACTTTACCTTAAGCTGCCGGCGAGTGCAAAAGCCTCCGCCCACGGAGCAGCCTCGTACACGAGAGAGAGAGAGAGAGAGAGAGAGAGAGAGAGAGAGAGAGAGAGAGAGAGTTTCAGGCTTGATACTTCTATCTGGTTCGACTTTCCCCTGAGCTGCTTCGCGAGTGCAAAAGCCTCCGCCTACAGAGCAGCCCCGTACAAGTACATTGTCTGGCTCAAGCCAACGACAAACTAGATGTTGTATGATGAACTGCACCATCTCATTGCACCAACCAAACAGTTGAACCTGAACCATGTATTGTGCCATCCTATGCCACTTCATTGAACCAATCTAACATATAAACTCACTCCTAGGCTCCTAGCCAACCAAGCCATCCAAAACCCTAATTTTTCCCCTCCCACCTTCTCATCTCATGCGGTTTTTTTCTCCTTTTTTCCAGTCTCTCCCTAGTCATCATCCACCTTCTAACCCCATTTTGGCTTTAACACCCTTTCTTCCAACTCCCCCCTCTTCCAACCTAGCACCATTTCATCTCTTCTCCTTTCCTCCTGCGGCTACCACCGATTCCTCATCCAATCCATTAGGCCACGCATTCTTCCTCAGTACTATAGGCCACTTTTAACTTGATCCTTGTCGGTAGCACTCCTTCCTCTCCCTCATCCCATTTGATGCTATCTACATTTACCCTAACCCCTCCTCCCAGTCAGCCAACCTCCCTCCACTCCCTCCCTTTTCCATCCTTCCAGTCCCCGGCCCCTCCTACTTTTCCTTGCTAGCCCCTCTATCCTCTTCTTCACATTCAATCGTTTGATCCCTCCTCCTAGTGATGGTGGTGACATGAGGGACATGACGAGCAAAGTGGCCACCATCTCTCTCCTCATGGCGACGATAGAAACGAGTAATACAACACCATGACACGGGAGGTAACAGGGGGCTATAGATAGATCGATGACAAAGCTAGCACGTGCTGAAGTGTTTTGTTGACCATGCTCCAACATGAAGTCACCTAACTAAGGCTTGATGCTGAGGAGTAACAAGAGTAGACGCGGTCGGTGTCAAGGAGCCACATCACTAGTAGTGAGGATGGGATTGGTTGTTTTACGATATATAGTGTGACTGTGATTTGTGATGCATAAGTGGGTTTGGCTATGAGGAGGCCCACCTATAATCCCGTAGGAGGTGGTGGTTGTATTGATATCCAGCGAGTAATTATGTGCAATTTTAAGGGTATTAATGAGCAACATGCCATCACTCACCACGCTCAGCACAAGAGGTCTTTTAAGTAGTAAAGATGTAATATAAAAATTTTCATCTACATACGTGCACATGGAGTCAGTTTCAGTTTGAAACCGTGGCTATAATAAAAGAGAAATCCACCTGCTTACGGAGTTGTACCCTTGCTAGAGTTGTCCACATAGTTGTTGCCTCAACGGAGCCACCCTCGTCGTCGTCGGTCGTCATAGTGCATGGCCGCTAGCTTTCTCCTCACCAAACCCACCCCCACGTCCGTGCCCTCGCCGGAGCCATGGAGCATAGGGATGCAAATGGACCGATCCTAGGGCCACCTTTGATTCTCTCTTGTTCATTTGTTTGTACTAAAAACTCAATTCTTAATCTATTTAGTACAAATAAATAAACTAAGGAGGGCCAAAGATGACCCTACGGCCAACGCATTTACATCATCGCTGCCGCGATCATGCCCTCGCCAAAGCCTAGCCGGCCAAAATATTCATGCCACGTGGCAATGTCATGTGGCACATTATTTGCTGACAAAAGTACGTTGCCATGTCAACGCACCAGCCTGCAGGGGGATCAAGTTTCGAATTTAATTTTGATCAGCCCCACGTTAATATGGCCTTCATTACTTTGCTACTCTTTTTTTTGACAAAATGGCTAATTTTGTAGGTTTTTCTCTGATTTCCATTGGCATAGTACTTTCCATGTCATTCATGTACGTAATATATTTAAATCACAACAGATTTGAACCATTGAATTTATAAGGATGAATGTCTCGCGTTCAGTTCAATAATTAACGTACTGTGTATGGAACAATTTTCTTCTCCATTTTATAAGAAGGTAGTATTTTAGAAATATTACTCTTTCATCTTGCTTAACGAATTGAAATTCTGAACACAAGTGTTTTTGAAAACTACTTTCACAGCTTCTTTTTCTTAAAAAAAATTAATGTTTGTTCTTTGAAACCATAAATATAAGAAAAAAATATATTTTACATCTTTAACTATTGTGCTTCGTTTACATAACCCATAAACTATGAATAAACAAGGTATTTTGACCCACAAAACCATGAAACCGACGCAAATAATCCTTCACGTGGCGAGTAATTAAGGTGATAGTCTAGTCACAAAAACAAAGCAAAAAAATTGTAGGGCTCGATTGTCATCCTCTCTCCTACCTTAGCTCTTCTCTCCCCTCTCCCCCTCCCTCGTCTCCCTCTACATGGTGCAACGCCCCTACCACTTCTGCCACGTTGTGGGTGCATTTCCACCACCCACCCAACTTGACTCGCCATCCACAAGTCATCGTGCCACCCCCATTGTTGCGGCCCATGATCATTCTCATTCCAAAACCGGCAATAGGGCATGGTAGTCGGAGCTCCTATCGTCGTGTCCTTGTAGGTAGATGCTAGCGATCGGAAAGGTGGATGGCGGTGGTGATGGAGGGTAGGGAGGAGGTCGCAAGAAAAAAGATGCGAGAGAGGGAAGAGAGGAGCCGGCTTTGCCTATGGTAGCGCCTCCCTTTCGCTTCCTCACGCCACCAGCTCTGCCTTCTTGCCGCCAACCTCAATCTACGCAGCACATCAGTGCTCCACTGCTACCGTCACTCACTAGCGTGGGCTTCAACGCCATCCATCGACTTTCCTCTTCACCCTCCCCTACCAGCAATCTCCCCCTCCTATGGCATTGCCCTCCCCTCTCTCAATCGTCGCCCTCACCCTCCCTCACCATCAGCGATGGGCAACAAAGGGGAGGATGCAACATGCAAGCATATTTAGGGATCGAGGGAAGGTGTGTGGTGGCAAATAAACAAGATTGTTGGAGGTGTGGTGATTGGCGACAGCCAATCGATTAGGGGAGGAGCGGATTTCGGCGATGACCTAGAGATTAGCGGAGGACCGCCTACCTCCTCGTTGCACTGCCTCTAGTTGTTCGCCCCTACTGCTCGTCTCTAGACACCCCTGTTGCACTGCATCCATTCGACCCTATATACATAGATAGAGAGAAGTGCGGGGAAAGAGGGAGAGGAGGATGGGAAAAAGAGAGAGGGAGATACCAACTTACTTGTGGATCCCATGCCACGTCAAGCGCCACATGGCAGCCACAGTGGCAAAACATCGCCAAAACCACCCCAGGGGCGTTATTCATGTCAGTTTGATGGTTTTGTGGACAAGAATACCTAGCTAGTTTCATAATTTAAGGGGTTATACAGAAGAAGTGCGATAGTTCGAAGTGTAAATTAGAAATTTTCCTAAATATGACCACTTTTTTCTAATCTGAAAACGAGCTGGCCAATGCAATTGCGCATGGTTTCAGTTATTTTGTCACGTGCATGTAATGTGAAATTTCCATATGGCGTCTTCAAACCGATTACCAAAAAGGGGCACGATATATCGACATCAAAGAACGATGATCCACAACATGTTGGAAACAATCAATTGCTCGATGCATGGGTGATGTCACCCGAGATCATCCACGAAAATGTGTGTGGCTTTTAGAAGAACCTTCACGCTCTCCCTTTGGATGTTGATCATGGCCGTGCGATCGACAGAGCATCACTCAAGCTGAAATCATCTTAGCCTTCTTTAATTTATCCCCCCCTAAGCGCGCACCGCAGCTGCCAGCACTACCTGGCAAATGATGCATATCGATGGAGATAAGGATCGTCTCCATCACAACTAAAGAAGGAGAAGAACGAAGTTTGTTTATTTAAGTTGTTATTCATCGTTAAGTTGATCTCTTCTATGCTGTGCTTGCTCAGTATGATTAGGAAACGTGCCAGTGACCGATCAGGTTACACCAGGTGTACGTGGTAACGGCTAGCGTCCAGATGCAGGCATTTTAATTTTTCCCATTTCTTTTTGCCAGAAATTAAAAGATAGGGCTGTCCTGATCAAATAATTGGCGCCTTTTGAGATTGTGTCATCGCAAACAGCTGAGCTCTTTGAGCCTCAATTATGTAGCTGCTGTGATCTCCGTGCTGTTCTACATGATGCAGCCAGTCAGGGTTTGCTTGCTGGTGCCGTGTCCGCCACATCTTGCTGGATATGGATGGTCCTTCTTGTGCTGTATCATTCACTTGGCACTAAGCAGGCCCTAATTGAGATTACTGACAGCATCTCAAGGCTTAGGCTGCATGCATATATATATGCGGCCGGAGATGCGCAATGGCCGTTACTATAGGACATTGTGCAGGTATGTTAGAAGGACGATCCTGGCCGAGGCATGCAAGCCCTGCTGAGCTCTGGTCACCCAGCTACGTGCACTACAAGGGAAAGGGCCTTTAGTCCCGGTTGGCAACTGGCTTTAGTCCCGGTTGCCAAACCGGGACAACTTTTAGGTATGAACTTTAGTCTCAGTTTTTCCAACCGGGACACAAACGTTAGCACGGTGTAGAAAATATCTAAAAAATATGGCGAAGTCAAGACTCGAACCTAGATCCTCCTGCCACCACGAGACTTTACACTCACCCTAATAACCAACCCACCCAGCCACGCGTATTTACTAGACTAGGATATGCATTCCTTTTGAACTATGCTGAAACGAGGCTTTAGTCCCGGTTCTGCCAAAACGCTTTTCTATCCCGGTTTGTGATATAAACCGGGACTAATGTTGACGAAAAATCGTGCTTTTGGCCTAGTAGCTATGAACCGGGACTGATGCTACTATCAATCCGGGTTTGTAAATAACCGGGACTGACGTGCCGGTATGGAAGGCCCGTTCTCCAGTAGTGGTACTTGTTTTGTTGGGTTGCACATGCATATCCGCCGAACTACCAGGCTCACTACCAACCTGTATTTTCTTGCCTAGATCGAGTCTAGAGGTGTAGATAGGGATCCGATCCGACAACAGGATCAAAGTCGGATCGGATCCGAGGTTCCATCCATGTTGTGTTTAGGTTGACCACTGCCTCGATCGGACCTGACTCAACTCCATCTCTACTTACTGAGAAAAAGTCTATAGTGTCGAGTGCCTAAAATTGTCTCGACGGCCACATCGAAACCGTCGACCTAATGTGCTTACTCTTGACGGCCAAATTAAACGTTCCCATTGAGACACACCGTTAGCATGGCCCTTACTCTCGACGGCCCAAATGTTCCTGGCACCGTCGATACAATTCCTGTCACTACAGGAATCCATCTTAATTTCGTCGGCCATAAACCGACGAAAATGGGGGTCAAACCGACGAACTTAACATAATTTCATCGGTTTGCCAACCAAATTAACCCGATGAAATGTGCTAGACGAAAATAAGCACCTTTTCGTCGGTTGCCGACGAAATTACTATATTTTCGTCGGTATTATAGGCCGACGGAACAAATATCCCAATGGTTCTTGCCCTAGTGCGAGGGCTGATGTGGCAGATAATGTATCGAGCTATGCGGCCAGTATATGAACACCCTATCATTCAATTGCCATATATCCACAAGATCAAATTCATTGGCAGGTTTGATGCAGGTTTGATGTCATCAAGAAGGAAGCATCGACCATAGCATGTCATGAGTAATAATATATCTATTCCAATTCTTGTAGATGCATGACGCCAGAGATCAGTATACCGACCGCCGCCTCCTCCTACCCCTCTTCCTCCTCTACCTCGGGGGCGCCGTTGGCTTAGCCCCTGGCTGCCGCCACCTTCTCCTCTTTGTCCTCATAGTTGGATAGATCCAAGAGCGAGGAACCCCCCGATTCATCGGCGGACAGCGGCGTGAGGGGGTGGGGCAGCGTTGGGAAGTGGGCGAGCGGGCAGCGGCGTGGGGGAGTAGGGTGCGCGGGCAGCGGCGTGGGGACAGCGGGGTCTTGTATAAACCGACAAAATTGTTGATGTATTTTCATCTGTTTTAGAAAGGTGACAAAATTGTTGCCTTATTTTCATCGGTTTTCAGAACCGACGAAATTACTCTCGGCCGACGAAAACACTGTTTTCCTATAGTGTGTAGTGATTGTTTTATCAAAATCAAACGGCTAGGAGCCACATGCCCTCGCCTGTGATCTAACTCTTGCTTTGTTACAAGTTTAGAGAACAACAGTGTAGTTTACTCTTCGAAAAATTATGAAAAGGGAAAACTTCCTTGCTATTGGTCAACACTAATGAACGCATTCCAGAATTATGTACAGGGTAACCTGATCCTTTAACTCCCAGCTTTTTTTCGAAACTCCACTGACATGCAAATGCCGTTAATTTATTGCTTTAACTTTTGTTATCTATTATCATGGCAACATATTCTGTGTACACATTGGTTCCCGTGTAAACCCTGTGTGCAGCAACTAAAAAAAGTCATGAAAAAATCCAAAACAAAATGTAGAAGTTCTAATGATCTTGCTCTATTTATGTATAAGGTTTGAATATCAAATTCAATCTATATTAAGAGTCATAAAAAATAGAGTACACAAGATATGTTGCCCTGTATCAGGATACCGATAAACATGAACTATCTTGTATACTCCCTCATTTCGTTATGTTTATCCTTAACACACCATGTGCACCGATCAAGGAAATAATTGTTTCAAAAAAAATAATATACAAAGGCCATCCACACGCCTATTAAATAGTACTATTCGATATTATTAAATAATTTTTCTCTTAATGAGCATTTAATCAGGGGTAAAAAGTGAAAACATCGGAATAATTATACATTTGATATTTTTAATGGATAAATATTGTAAAGCATATTTTTCTGAGGTTATAGGCAAATACAGTGAATAGGAGGGAACAATAGATTAGGACTATACGGTGCCATGCAAAATACAGTCGAATAACTTCTTGTGCAATATTTTGAAATATTATTTCGGACCCAGATCACCGGAGTAGTCTTATCCGACTGAAGCTCAAAAGCCCAAAAGACAGATGATGTGTGAGGCCTTGATACAATACATATATTGCTTAAAGGGACAAAAAATTGGGCCACATCATTAATTATCACCTTTAACAAAAACTGTCTCTTCCAATACAAGTGTATATACAGAAGATCCTTAAATTGTCAAATTATCTTATTACTATTCGGTAAAACATTGTTCAAGCATCACTATTCGGTAACATTACCAAAGCATGATTAACTCATCATCTACATATTACTCGCCTATCAATATTAACCATAAAATAAATATACATATCATTTGTAAATAGCATATAGATAACATTTTCAATAGACTAGCTATAGTATAGACTATAAAATTAATATAAATCTATATGTAATAGTATAATAAATTGAAATAAGTCAGTCTTAGTGGTAGCAAGCTTAATTTTATCTCACTCTTCTATTTCTCTCCTTCGCAAAAGTAAAAAACTAACATAAAATGCTTCTTCCTAGCTGAGGTATCTTGCAGCAGATGCTCTTAGACCTGATTCTAGATAACGACAAATTACAATTGCCTTTTCATGCAAAGTTCGAAGCATATGTTGTACTGTACATATATAGAAGAAACAGAAAATTGCATTGTCACCCTCCGAACTTGCAGCGTTTCTCACTTAATTAGCACCCAAACTTGCATTTTACAATCTCGGTCCCCTGAAATTGTCTTCGTTTGCACGATTACCTCAAAACCGTTAGGGCAACCATTAAATGCTGACGTGGCAGTCTAGGTCACCGTTAGAGGGTTAGAGGCTGAGGTGAAAGCCACGTTGTAGTTAAATGCTGACATGGCTAGCGACATGCATGTGTATATAATCAAGGATGAGTGAAACTCACTTCAAAAAAATTTAAAAAATGCACATTTAAAAAATATTGATTTTTATGAGTTTGAACTTCAATTTTCAAAATACAAATCTAAATTTTTCAAACTTCAAACATCAAAATTCTGAAAATTCATTTTTAAATTCAAACTTTTAAAAATTCAACATTTCAAATTCTGAAATTCAATGTGAAATTCCAAAATTTGAATTTCCGCTTCATTGTGAAGTTCAATTTCAATACTTGCAATTTGAAATTCCGAAAATCAAAATTTGAATTTAATAATGAATTTCCGGGATCTCAAAATTTTGTCCATAGATACGCATGGCTTGGGTGCACCTGAGTGTAACACAACCAAGCCAAAATCAATTTATCTTTCCTCTTTAAAAAGAATCCTTTTTTTTTTAGAGAGCTAGAAAGAATCCGTATGAGAGTGCAAGATCTAGTGCCCGCCTCTTTAGCAGAGGATGAGTTATTAAATAGTGCCATCTTTTCAGCAGCTCTCTACCTGGCCCAATATATGTGGCACTCCAGGCTCCAGCTAGCTAAACTAGCGCCGTCACACTTACCAGCAAAAGTTGGTGAGATTAAAAGTATTTCAATATTGCGGCGATTTGCTTTTCAACGAGCCGGAGGCAGTGCAGGGCATTAAAGAGCAATATCAATCATCAATCAATCATCAATAAATAGTACAAAGCCAAGTATAGGTTTCGGTGGCTCGCCACATGGCTGGCCTCCCCGCCAACGCCCTTGCAAGCCGTCCGATCGCCCCTTAAATCGAATTCAGCCACCCATATTGAATAAACCTTAAAAAGCATTTCCGTGCGCACCCAACCGACATGGCATGCACTTTGCCAAGTTGGCTAGATGAGTTAGCTTTCGCCCAAGAGACCAGTGATCGAATGCTTGCTCCACCATTTTACTGTGTGTTTTTTTCCCGCCTGCTCGGCTCGCCCTGTATGCGCACTGTACTGCCTGCTCGCGTGGCCCGTACACATGTACAGGACGTGCACCTTGTATGCACGTACAGTACGTGCACTGAACTGCCTCTGCCTGCTCGTGTGGCGTGTACGTGCGCTGAACTGCCTCCGAGCGGCGCACTGTACTGCTTCCAACATTTAATTTTTTAAATTTAGTTTCCCTGGTTTTTTGTATTCTACAATTTGCTTCATTCATTTTTGTGAATCTTAGAGTTTTTGAAATTCTTTATTTTAAATTCCAAATTCCTAACCCGAATTCAAACAGAAATTTCGATATCTTCCAAAATCCTTTTAATTTATTTTAAAATTTCAAATTCGTGGATATTCAATTTTAAAACTTTAAACCTCCTAAAACATGAATTTTACAATCATCTATAATAAATAGCACAAAGTCGAGCTATGCTGTCTTTGGCTCGACACGTGGATAGTCTGCTTGCCTGTTTTGCGTCGGCGCCTGTCCAGGTCGCCCCGTCGGTCCGCAACCGTCCGATCGCGAGCGACGATTACATTCGAGCGTTTATTAAAACTTTAGATACAAAACAAATTCTTTCGGCAAAACAAGAACAAGGCGGGCAGATTGGCCAGTTGGTTAGGGGCGCTCGGATTTCGGATAGCAGGCGCGGGTTCGAATTCCAGCTCTACTCCCCTTTTACCGTTTTTCCTTCCCTCTCCTCTTATCTTTTCTTCAATTTTTTTCTAGGCCAGAGCATGAAATGAGCTTAGCTCACTTGGTGGACATCGCACAGCTTGTGCGATGGGTGCTGGGTTCGAATCCCAGCTCTCCCATCGCTTCGTTCTCTTTTTTCCTTCCCTCTCCTCTTCTCTTTTCTTCGGTTTTTGTCTAGGCCAGAGCATCAAATGAGCTTAGCTCACTTGGTAAGTTGTTCGCGTTTTTAGATAATTTTAGAGCGCAAAAAAAACTTGAAAAATTCTCTTTTTGTTCCTTCCCTCTCCTCTTCAAAAACTTGAAAAATTCTCTTTTCGTTCCTTCCCTCTCCTCTTCTCTTTTCTTCGGTTTTTGTCTAGGCCAGAGCATCAAATGAGCTTAGCTCACTTGGTAAGTTGTTCGCGTTTTTAGATATTTTAGAGCGCAAAAAAAACTTGAAAAAAAGGCTCATAGTATCATGGTGATGTCTATTAGAACGCAAAAAAAAACTTGAAAAAAAAGGCTCAAAGTATCATGGTGAGGTCTAAAAAAGGGTAAGCACTTATAAGAATTCTAGGTTTTGTTAAAAAAAAAAAGAGAGAGATGAGATAACACATTTTTCCATTTTATCTACCTTTTAGTGCCAAACTAAAAAAATTCTTATTTCTCAAATTTCTATTAAATAGAACCGCAATTTTATTGTGAAGTCACAAAAAGATTTAGACATTAAAGCTAAAAAATAAAAAGAAAGATTCAAATATGGAACCTTAACCATAGTTTCATGATAGGGGTGCATAAAAATATAATATTTAGACATTAGAGATAAGTAAGTTTCACTATAAAAATGAATTAAGAATAATGGATATGAAACAAATTTCATTGTAAGGGTGTATAAAAATAGTTGTTTTTAAACTTTTTAGCATTTATTGAAAACAAATTAACAAGTACCTTGCTCTTTCCTTTCATTCTGCCTTTAATAGTTAGCCAAAAAACCTTAAACTAAACCTTTATAGAGTTGAACTGCAATTTCATGATAGGGTTCCATAAAAAAAACATCATTGTAAATAGTACAAAGCCCATAGGGGGCGTAGCCAGGCCGACACGTGGTTGGCCTCCCTGCCTAGCGCCCGAGCTGTTTGCTGGCTATATATATAGGCTGCGTGTAGCATACGCCACGCTGCTCGATAGGGGCTGGACCTGTTCCACGCCCGGCCCCGTGCGCCGGAGGAGTCGATGTAGGCGCCTGCATACGTGGCGTGCCCGAGCCGGCCGACCGATTGCTTTTAACCCTTTAGATTTGCAGTTATTGTTTTAGTTTAGTGTGGTTTAAAAAAATTATCAATAAATATACTCACCTTTTCGGGTAACAATTTTTATTTTTTGGGCCTATGTGATTTTTTAAGATTATTTTAATACATTTGTTACCGTTGTGTTTATTTAATTTAAAAAATTATCAATAAATATACCGACCTTTTCGTGTAACAATTTGTATTTTTTTGGGCCTATGTGGTTTTTTAAGATTATTTTAATAAATTTGTTACCGTTGTGTTTATCTAATTAAAACCAAGCCAAAATAGGTCTTTTGCCGCCCGCTTCATCCGCGCCCATGCACTGTTCGACCCGGCAAGCCGCTCTATCACTTTTGATCATTTCGATGTGGCCCCTTGCCCTGCACATCAATCAATCTTCTATATCTATAAATAGTACAAAGCGTTTTTTTGCTGGACGCGTGAATAGCCTGCCTGGTGTGTACTGGTTTTGGCAAGACACATGCATAGTTTGCCTGCTCTGCAAACACAATCGTTTTGAGTCACCACGTTGGCCGTTTTGGCCCGCCACTTCACTTGGCGCGCCACTTCGCTCGGCACGCCAGGGGCGTGCAGTCTCAGCTAGTAACGATACAAATACAACAACCATTCTAGATTCCACATGCACCCGTCATGTTTCTTTGATAAAAAATTGGATAGTTGCCTCACTTGCGATGGTTGTGACCTAGCCGGTGCACTCCAGCAACGGCGCCGAAGCGTTTAGCGTGAAGGAGAAGGGGAGGGGCGGCCTAGCACGTGGAGAAGGGGTGACGACGTGTGGAGGAGGAGGAGAGGGGGCGATGCGCGTGGAGGAGAAGGAGAGGGGAGGCCCACCAGTCCGCCCCAGCCTGCACGCGAAACAGCCTCGCGCTAGCTTCCCGCGCCCGTTGGTAATTATGAGGACTGGTTTGTAAATTTTGTTAATAGTTACATCCACTCAGGGCAAAACATCAAATGCTCCTCAACTTTAGGCAATTTGATAAAAGCTAACTAATTTCGGACAAATAGGCAATTCTCCCTTCAAACGGCGTCTATATGAAAGTGCCAACGAGGAAAAATAACATTATCTTTGCACAACTGTCGTGAAATACATTGTTTTCCCATGTCATGTCTCCTTTCCCACATCCATTTAATCCTATATATTAGGACAACCGCAGCCATGGTGCTGCGCATAAGTTTGAAGGATTAAAATCTCGCTAACAATCAAGTTTTTCAAGTCGTCCCTTCGACAAATACTAATTAAGATCCAGTTCTCTCTGACTTATCTTATTTAAGTTATTTACTTATCTGACTTACCTCGTAATTTTGAGAGTTTTTCGAGGTGGACTCCAAAGTTAGGTTTTCATTGTTTGGCTTGATTTTAAAGAGTTTTTAGACATGCTTTCAAGATAAAAAAGATGGATTGAAAAAATATATCATTTTTACTTTAAACAAAGATAAGTATATAAGTCAAATAAATCAAATAAGCCGTAAAGAACTGAGCCTAAAATTGTGAAACTGGTTAGATGCTGGAGTAAGAAAGAGGGGGAGAGAGGCGACACTCGTAGAGGAGGCGGTGTAGGGGCCTTAGTTCGCTTGTTAGAGAAAGGAGGTGGCGGCGCGTGTCTTGCCATCCAAGAGGCACCATGGGGGCAGGAAAAGAGAAGTGGGTGAGGTATTTGATGATGCTAAAATAACAAAGATGTTAAGGAGAGATACATTTCGAATTTTGAAGTGTCACCCAACCGATGACATTTATTTGAATTGGCAGTTTTGGAGCGGCGTGATTGTAATTAATCCAATACTAATATTAAGAGTAATTTGGCAGAGCATTGCAGAATGGCTGTGTATCCCTACGCTCGGACCCCTAGCTCCAACTGATCCAACAACTCCCTCACATCTTTGGTGATTGGGCAACGTGCTACTCCCCCTGCCACCCAACCTTCTCGCTAGCTAGGAACCTAGGACCAACGTTATGATCATATATAGGAGTGATCTGGTACGTTTAGCTGGAACGCAATGCCAAAAATTTTCACTTGATCGAATGCCCACAATATGTGTTCATTGACCTACTTAAGAATGATCTCCATTTATGGGGCCAGTGGGTGTTAAAATCACCATTGTAGCATAGCCTTTTGTCTTCCGTGCCCCGGGCCTCCTTGCCCCGGGGTTGTAACCTTTCCCTTGTTCTTCACGATGTAACTCTCCAATTCTGAATACTAGATGTTAATTCTTCTTTCCTCTGCTAAAAGAAAAACTGATAATGCAGCTACCAAAGCTCCTAGTTGAATAGCTGAATGCAATTTGAAGCACGTTTTGCTGCTGTTAGATTAGCTAGCTGCCAGACAAATTAATGACAACACGTTAATCATTTGGTAAGTAAGAGGTACTTTCTCAGCCTTGCTTTCCCCCTCTTTCTCCTGGCTGTAACATCTACCACTCAAACAAATTAAAGGGAACGGGACATCAGAAATTCAGCACATGTGGTCGCTTGCTGGCCGCAGCATGTACGTCCATGTCCATTGTTACTTTGTGGTCTCCCCCATCAACTTAACGTGGTGTGGGTGCATATATAAACTTGACACTTTGGCGTTCCTCATATATCTTGGGGTCGTTGTGGCTGAGCCAATTGCCATCATTTGATTTCTGGAGGGAATTAAACGGGTAGAACAGGCAGCAGTGCGAAGCCATCCCTCTCCTTTTTTTTTTTGAGAAAAGCCATCCCTCTCCTATCTTGAGTGAAAGGTGCCATGATCAATAACTCGACAAGAAAGTAGCGAAGGTATCCAGAACCAGAAGTGGTTTCTTATTGACATGATCGAATAGATCGGATAGAGCAAGCTATGTATATATCAGGATATATAACTAGCTAGGTATTTGAAAGCTAGCTACATGACAGTACTTTTATGCTATTACATCACATGTATATAGTTACATGTGAATCATGTAGCGGTTGATAGTAGCGGACATGGTATGTTGGTAGAGCTGTAAAAAGAACTAGAGGCTTGTGAGCTGCTTTGAGCTCAGTGCAAGCTCTAAATGAGGTGGTGAGCTCCGGCTTGGAACTCAAGCTCACATCTAGGCTTAAGCGAGCCCAACATCTTGGTTCAAGCGGCTCTTGTTTGTAGACCTATGGAGAGATTTTTTCCTGTACTTAAACCGGTCTAGGTGCATGAATTGTGTTGATCACTTAATCGGTATTATTATTGCCAATTGTAATGTACTGCTTAAGCGTCTTTTAAATTTTGCCATATGCTAAAGTGCAGAAGGCAAATTGGAGATGATTGGACCTTTTTCTTATTTATACCAGCTCTGAAACCCTAGTTATTAAAATCGGATCTCCGATGGTTGGACTGAAAAAAGCGGGACGGAAGGCTATATTGCTTTGGTTCGTTTCACTTACCGTCCATGCAATTGGACCAAAAAAACCGACGAAACCAATGGTTTTGAGGAAGCCATTGAACCGGCCGGGTATTACAGAACCGAGCGGTCGCAGTATGCGTGTGATGTGTGCATCTGCGTCGGGGCGTACAGTTGATCGTGGGTAGGGGTGGAAATAAGCCGAGCCGAGCCTGACTCGGTTGAGCTCAGTTAAAAAGAGCCGAGCTAGGCTCGACATTTTAACAAAACCCTAAAAGTGGGCTCAGCTTGGGTTCGGCAACACCTCCAAGCCAAATCAAGCCGAGCCAGACTAGGCTCGGTCATAAACAAGCTGAGCCAGGCTCAGCTCGTTATTTTAACAAGCCCCAAAAGTGGGTTGGGCTCGGGCTTAGTAACACCTCCAAGCCGAGCTGTGAGCTATTTTTCTAGCCCTAGCCTAGCCATCACGAGTCACGATCCATCTGCGTGCATGTAAGGTGGGACCCATGGTGAGAGAGAGGAAGACATTGAAGCCACGGCCGTTGGGTTTTTTACACATGCATGGTGGACCCAGGTCGGTGTTTAGCATGAGGTGAAAGGAAGACGAAAATATACTGTCATTTTATATTTCAACCTTACTTAATTTTGAATCAACGGTTGAACCAATAAACCATGAACCGAGCCTATATATAATGTTCAATAACCGGTTCTGATTCAATAAATGTCTAAAACCTTTAGATCTTTGGTTGCAACGAATCATATGAATAACAATCTTAGTAAACTGGCTGGCCAGATTTATTTAATCATCTAGCTAGATTGTGCGCTATGTCTAGCATTCCTGTGGTTACATGGATCCTTCCCTGTTCTTTTAGAGACAAATTAATATTTACATGCTTCTATGCCCGGCAAAAAGGAATGGCGCTAGCTAAAACAAAACAGAAGTGTCTGTCAGTGCAACCCATGTTGCCATTTGTTTGAGTTTTTTGACTGAAACATTTAGACCATGATGAGATCGACACTAATATTATTATGAAACAAAAGGAGAGAATAATCCTACGGGGAGACACGTACAACCGTGTGATGCAGTAACTTTCTTGCATATATGCTATGGGGCATGCGCATATATTAAAGGCGAGCAACAGGTGTTGGACGTCCGTTCGGACGCGCCTGTGCCGGACCAACGCCGTCCGTCCGATCGCCGGCACCACGCGCATCCGACGAGCCCCGCACTCCCGCGTGCCGGGCGGAGTTGTTAGTCGTTGTCACGACCCCCTGCGTCACCACAGGGAATCCGGCACCATGATCTGATACTAGCCCAGACTAGTACCTCATGATGGACAATTCAACGACTATCATCGCTGGCATTCCATTATTATTCAAAATAACAGAGTGATACAAGGTAGCATCATAGGCTATTACAATAAGACAGATATTACCAAGTGTTAAGAACGAATAACAAGAACATCAGAGCAGCAACAGCCTTCAGCGACAATATCCAAGCAATTGACCCGGACACCCGCAGCTACTACGAGGAGACACGTACAGCCGTACGTGTGATGCAGTAACTTTCTTGCATATATGCTATGGAGCATGGGCATATATTAAAAGTCTTTTGACAAAAAGGTGAATCAATGGAAAACAATCTTCCAGAAATTATATTTCAAAAAAAGGTGAATCAATGGAAAACATTCTTCCAGAAATTATATTTCAAATCACCGGCCGTAAACACTCTATAGAGATCCTTGAATATGTGTTGTGGTGCAGTAAATATTTTTAAAGTTTTTAGGGGAAAATGAGTTCACCTTTTGTCCCTGTATTAGGATATGCGCCGATGCAAGATCACGAACGACACCAGAAGACACGATGTTTGATAACGTAGTTCGGCTTTCGCCTATATCTGCGGGGCTCTGATTATGGGCGCTCCTCTCCAATCCATAATACCGCAACACACTGGCTGACCTGGCCACGATCACATGCCGGCCGCTGACCTCCTCTTGCCTATGCTACTATTATGAAGTCGTTTACCTGGTTACACCAGGGCTACCTCCCTTTATATAGTGGAGTCCTGGCTAGAGTCCGACTTCAACTCTAAATCAACCCTGCCTTTTACAACACAGAGTCCATGTAACCTATTTGTACACATATTCGACATAAAACCTAACAAACTTCACCTTAAAAAATATGGTCTCTCCATCTTGAAGTCGTTCCAGCGTCTTGCGCGAACCTTGTATCCGACCTCTGGATGCTTCCTTCTTTGGATATTTGTTTGACTTCGATGAGGTGTTTTCTACGGCGCCCGTGTATGCATAAACCTCGTGTCTCCCTCTAAATCTTTCGCATGGCCAACCTTGTGATACCACTTGTTAGGATATGCACCGATGCAAGATCACGAACGACACCAAGAGACACGATGTTTGGTAACGCAGTTCGGCTTTCATCTACATCAGCGGGGCTCTGATTATGGGCGCTCCTCCCCTATCCATAATACCGCAGCACACCGGCTGACCTGGTCACGACCACATGCCGACCGCTGACCTCCTCTTGTCTATGCTACTATTATGAAGTCGTTCACCTGATTACACCAGGGCTGCCTCCCTTTATATAGTGGAGGCCTGGCGAGTCAGACTCCAACTCTAAACCAACCATGCCTATTACAACACAAAGTTCATGTAACCTACTTGTACACATATTGGACACAAAACCTAACACCCTGAAATGTGGCCTTGATCCTATCTTGGTTATTAAAAGTCAAAACCGAATTAACTAGGTTCCTCAATGGGTAAAACCAAACAAAAAATAGATTATTTTTTCGGTGATTTTCAATGCAGTTTTAGTCAATATGACAATCCACGGTGGTCAATGTGGCAGGTTTTGCTAACGTCGCGATCCAAGTGTAGCTAGCCATGTAATTCATTATTTGACTAAACAATGGACCATTTTTTACGGTTGTGCGTAGTTTTACTAACTATGAGACTGAGTTTTTTTTTTTTGGCTTTCATGGCCAAAATGGGGCGAATGTCAGATGACCTAATTGTCCTGTGGTCGCGCATGCACGTAGACGTGTTTTTAGCTTTTGTGGCTCGGACAGCAAGTCACCAAGAACGTCAGTCGCGTATTGGTATCTTGTGTATTTGACAACTGTATATGTACGCTATCTCATCTTGGTGACCAGTCTGACCCGGTGAGAATTCTTTAATTAGTTCATGTTCTGTAGTCAAAAGTATCAAACTTTTTTTTTCATGATAATTTGTAGACCGCTGATCACCATCTTGAAAGTCAGTTAGCCACTCGTGTTAAGGGCGATCAAATCAGACTTGGAATTAACCTCTCAGTTTGGAACGGGCGGTCTTGGTTTCGTGAAACTTCTGGCTTGTTCTTTTGTCCTGTCGAGATCTTTGCTTTTAGAATCATTTTGGGCGAATTAGAATATCAACAGAGCCAGATATAAATTACAGTTCACGTCAGTCAGATGGTGACAAGCAGTTACAAAATGGTCACTGACTCACTGTAAAAGATGGTCAAATTTGGAATATCAATCCGTCAGTTGGTCCAGTCTGTAGCAAGCACTAAGCAGTGGAATGATATCTAGTCCGTTTTTGTTTGGTTGGTACTTTTGACCATACACACAAATCGTTTAATTCGTAAGGGTAGTTTGGGGAAATGCCAGGTGTCTGTGAACAAAGGTTTTTCATTCGTAAGCACCGACAAAAACAGAACGGGCAGAGAATCCAGAGTAAAAATTGGAAAATCTCACGTTTCTTGGCATCTGAGCAACAAAGAGGCCCTACCTTCTTTCCAAAAAAAAAAAAATCTAGAGGTCCTATCTTGCAGGAGCATTGCTTGAGATGCTAAGGGAAGTATCTTGCTTTGCTTTGTTCGAGCTAATATATGTTGCCATCAAAAAAGAGAAGGAATAAGGAGGAGTTTTTTTCATCTTAACTGCTATTCGTAGACATTTTGTGAAAATTGTTGCGAACACTCATTGACATGTAGGTCCAAATGAATTACACAGCCCAGTAGGGGCCCAGCTATTTAGACAGTTTCCTGATGATTGTGTCACCTTGTGAACTTTGAGTGGTGTTTGTGACAGACTACGTCTGTTCTTTTCCATGATAGGGCCCGTCTATCCTTTTCTTCCTAGGCCCGTCATTTAGGTGCTTTCTTTCGCGAACAAGTTACCGTAGAGGATTCGAGATGATATAGAGGTGAGAAGAGCATAAAAAATTGAACCATCTCTTGTATTGTATTCGACCATAACATAGGAAATAAGAAATTTGCATATAAATACAAATATGCAATTTGTATAGACATACTCCCTCTCCGATTCGTGGTTGTGGTTTGGTTTTAGTTGTAGTTGAGAAAGTTGACATTCTTTGAAAGGAGACTCGGAAAGACTAAAATATTCATTTAAAAATATTTTTCAGATCTTCAAGAAAAAACCCACAAAAACTCAAAAAATTATTATAAAATATTACAATTAATGGTCTGTATAAAAAGACAAATTTAGTAAATTGAACCAGAACCATACCAGAAATGCAAACCAAAGAGGGTCATAGAGACAACCATTGTATATGCCCCAAGTGAAAGGAGGAAAACAAGGAAAAAGTAATGTTTATCTTAATGAGAGAGCAAGCTCAAATAGGGAGTTCTGATGGGGAGCAAATAAGACTGACCAAGGCGGGCACTACTTTGAGCACAGGGAACTGCATTTCAGACCACAGACTGCATACTTCCTTCACAAAGAAATTACAAGCAACAATCGTGATTTCTCTGTTATCCCTGAACGGCGAGCCCAGGCTCTCTCAGGTGCAAGTACCCTTTGCTTGAACTAGATCTGTACTGAAGAATTCTAGTTCGAACTTTAAATGTGATCCTTTCTTTACATGATATTTGTTCTGACATATAATATATTGTGTCCATTTGTAGAGTTCTAGACCGCTCTAAACATGATTGTAGAATAATCTGTTCAAATCATACAAGTGAGCATCCACAGGTCTTCAATCAAGTGAGCATCCACAGATCTTCAATCTTGATTCATCGGTATGAAAAGTCCATGGATCGAAGCAATTCTTCAGTTACCTTGTAACTTTGTTGCACACTGCATTCTCTTCAACTGATATATGGTACCTGCATATACACTGCATGCACGGTTTTTTTTTTTTTGGTTTCTTTATATGATACAACTTCTGTAATACAACCTTTGTAACCAAATTTTCATTTGCATACACAGATATTCTGGCATACATGCTGTCATCGTATGTTAAACTGAAAAAACAGAAATTATCATTGATCTCGATTATCTGGTACTCCTGCTTATAATTTTGAATCCATTCATTAGACATCAGAACTACGAAGGAGCAAGAAATAAGAGCAAGTATATGCATCTATTGAAGATTAAAAACATTGACTGAATTTAAGATTCAACATAACAGATATTTGATCTGTGTAGCCAGACAGGAAATCAAGAAAGCATAAAATTCAAAGCTCGCTTCGACCCAGACAAAAATATTCCATTCAAGAAATAATAAAAAAAAAAAAACTCATTCCAGAAATGATACATCCCAGAGTTAGCTGAATTACATGTTTTGGCTAAGCTAATTGATTCATAAACAATCAGACTTGAATTGATGACCATAAGTTAACTGCTCAAGTATAATCTACACTTGTTTCTTCTTTGAAGTTGTTGTACCATAGGGTTGGGGTGTAACAACCCATTTTAAGGTTAGGAGCGAATGGGTAAAAATCTTGAACAAATCATAACCAAATTAAAGTCAAAGAATTTAAATTTAAATTCAAAGGAAAACCATATCTCTTGCTTGCTCTTCTTTTGGGCATTCTACCGAACACCTTGCAGGCAACTCTCCCTTTCTCCTTCTCACTCCTTTCCACGTAGCCGCCTGCTCTGCTATGCTTTGCTATGCTCTGTCTCTGCCGCGCCGCTCGCGCTGTCCTCGCCGCGGCGCGCCGCACCCGTCGCGTCGTGCCGTGCTCTTCGCGTCGTGTCGTGTCGCGCCGATCACAGCCTCCTTGCTGCTTTGAGCTCGCCCGTGCTATACCCCTCGCGACATCCTATACCCTTGGGCCAGCCTCGTGCTCGCGCTCGGAGCCTTCCCCCAAGGTTTCCCCATTTTCCCCAAATCGGTCGCTGTACGGATACTCGTCGATTTGGTGGTGACCATTCTTCAATTCCTTTCGCCTAGAGCTTCTCCGCAAACCTCCTAACCATTCCGCACTGCCAATTTGGCCAGGCCATCACCGGAGAACCTTGGCGCCGGGAGCTCTGATTTGTCGGCCGCCGTCGTCTGCACGTCGACCAACCACCCTGGATTTCCCCGGCCTCGGGCGACCCATCGGTGAGCACCTACCGCCCCTAGGGATGCTTCTGCTCCCTCCATACTTGCATATGCATGTTTGATTTGTAGAAGCCGTGCCTCCCGAGCCTAGCTCCACCGCCAGATTGGGCGCCGCCGCTTCACGGCTCGGTTCACCTCACCGTGGGCACCGGTAGATGCGGACCGGGGTGGGGATTCCATTTTTCCCTATCTTCGCAAACCGCCGGGCTACGTAGCCCCGGCTAGCTGAGCTTTGCCGAGCCCCCATGGCCGTCCGTGCTGGAGGTAGACGAAGAACAGTGCTGGGAAGGGGTTAAGCCTCTGACGTGTGGGGCCGAGCTAGTGTGTCTCAGGAGTCTGAATGGTGGGCCCTGGTCCCGGTTGTTAATAAGTGGAAGCGTAATCTCTCAAATACACCTTCGTCTATGCCCTCGCGTAGCCAGGGAGTCACGTTCGGCCCAGCTTCGGCCCAGGTCAAGCCCAAGGCAAAATTTGGTAATTAATTCCGAATTTTCGTTAATTCATGTGCCCCAGCACGTTTGTAGAATTTATTTAAAATAACAATCGACCACAAAAAATTATGAAATTTTGTAAAAACATATTACAGAGGGTTTACTATCTAGGGAAAATACCACAATAAATAGTGTAGTGCGAAAATTAGAATAATAAATTCGTATTAAGCCTAATGGCAACCTTTTTCCTATTTTCAAGATTTCGTAATTTACTAAAATCCGTAGGCACCTCCTAAACTCTTAAAAAAATTATGATTAATACTAAATATTATTAGAGTCATAATAATATTATTGACCTAAGCACTGTTCATAGGTTTTCTCTAATTAAGCAATTAGTGATCATCCATAATACTTTATATATAGAAAATTAGATCGAAATGATTTTCATGTTCATAAAAACTAGAAATAAGTTTGAAAAAATGCCGGATAATTATATGAAATATAATATACTCTTATAAACTCAAAGGGAATGTTAGAAACCCTGGAAAGATTAAAAGGTACCGAATATGCTAGTACTAGACGAGAGCCACATTAATTAAGATCGTGAGCGGTTCATTAAAAACTTAAGGAAACATCTTTAGACATAAAACAACCTTTTGGACTAAGAATAAATCTATGGGTCGTATTCCGCCGCTGGGCCGCTCGTCGGTTGGCTCAGCCATTTAGATAAATGCCAAATTAACTACGAACGATTTTCCAGCGAATTAACTATTTAGATAAATGCCAAATTAGCTTTTGATTTACTAAAAATAACTAGAGACTCCCAAAAAACCCGGAAAAATTTAGAATAATACTAGATGCCATTTCTGATTTTATAAAAACATAAAAGGGAGGCACTATAAAGGGAAATTTGTACTGTTAAGTTGTAATGGTAGTTTTCTCTATATTTAAATAGTTAAATTGACTCTAGGGCTTTTGTTGGGTATAATAAATTAATGGTTATTACACCAATTGTCCCTTAGAAATTTTTGGTGAGGTTAATGCCTTAATAATTTTGGAATAACTTAAATTTGCATCCCAAATTAATATAATCTTAACGGTAGTTTATTAATAAACACCAACTAAATAGCTAGCCTTTTCTTTACTAAATTTATTCAAGAGGTGGAAATTCTAATAAGTCATCATTTCAGGTCGCCGAGAAACCCTAATCACCCTAATAGGACCTTATCGTATTTTGGAGTTTGTAGACGATTATTTACTAATAATATTATTTATTAATGCACTGCGTCATGCATAGCATATCATACGAAAAGTAGGTTCGTTAATTGATCTTAGGCTTTAATGACGAAACTAAGACCTAGGTCGTGCGTGCATCATGTTTCTGTTGCATTGGTAAGTACTTAGTGAACTTATGAAATATTTTTCTATATGGAAGGCAAACCAGAATAATTTGCTTGTTGACAGAAACTAGAACTACGTAGGGAAGGGTGTAGAATAATTATATATAAATTGCCATACACCTAGAGTTCATTAATAGCTAGGAACGATTCCCCCAACTAATATCGTGGCTAAGGTACGATACGCACTGTCTTGTAAGAAATCCATGACAACTATTGAGAAGGCTGATAATGGGTGTAAGTAATATAATCCAAAATTTAACGCGTACATCTATTTTCAAACGTAAGATTAAATCTCAGCAAGGGTAACTTAATTGGAATACCGCACCCGTGAGCCCTAAATAAAGTTTACCTCCTTAATGAAACTCATGAAAGTCTCTTGGTAGGAGTAGCGTAGAGATGCGAGGGTAGCCTAAGTAGACTCACTGCTATGCTTGTAGGTGCGATTGCATGTCGTGCATTATGCTTTCCCCGCAGCGTGGTGATTTTCTATGTCATTTGGTTTTTGTCGGTAGACCCAAGGGATTAAGGAGGATCTCGAGGCGAATCAAGATCCACGGTTGGGATACAAGTGGTCCAGGTGAGTTAACACTTACTCTTTAGATGTGATCCGTATTAGGGAGAGACAGCGACTTTCCCTAGTGCGGATTAACATCGCTAATACCATGTTCATTACCCAGTTTTTCTTAAACTATATTGTTTAATTATTAAAAATGCATGCTTAGTAGATTGCCTATTTGTTAATCATGTAATACTTATACATGCCCGTCTTGAAATGTTTAGCCTTAATGACGGCCATGACTGTCATTACTCTTGTTAGCCTATGATTAGTCTGGTAACCACTTTAACCCTAACTAATAGGTAAAACTTGCTTAGACTATCTTAGGATTAACAAATCTTCTGGCTAATCGTCACAGAACAGTGGACCGATATTCACCGGACATTCATGATTCTCATTCAATATGATTTGACATATGACAGTTTGGGCTGATAGATGCATGTTGGGCTGATTGAGTTTGTGGGTATGGTTATGTGGGTACTTGGTCGGTTCTGGTCAGTCGGTTGGGAAGGTCCAAGTGTGTGGTGTGGTCAATGACCGTGGAAGTAGAGAATGATCGGTGGGTTGCCCCTAGATGACATGTGATGGATGATTAAGGCATGAGATGCCTTGTGCTGGGTTTAGCCAGGGCTTACCCAGGAGGAGCGCGGAGTAACACGCATAGCGGAGAGTTCGCTGCCATTTGCGTGATGGTTCCAACATAATGCGTGGCCATCGCGTGGAGTACGGGTCTAGGATCGCCAGGAGTGAGCGCTCTGCGGAGGCGCTCTTTGGGACCATTCTCGATAGGGACCGGCATTGGTCATCACCGAGGGTGATAATGGCCACACATCCCCAGGGTGACGGTCAGCTAGTGAGGGCTGGCAACCCTACTAGGCCGGGGTGATCATGCCATGGCATGTGTGGTCCATAACAAGATTTGCCAAATCCTGGAATGATGGCAGAACTAGAAAAGGTTGGGGCAACCAGAAGAAAGTTGAGTTGAATGATTAAGCTGGACATGTGATTTGGATCAGCTTGAGTTGGTTACTGTAAGGTAGGTCGTCAAGTTCTATCGGTTGGACTTGGGATTGTGTGCCTGAGTTTTGTTTGTTCTTGTGCTGAACTCCGTGTTGACTACAAAAGACATTAATAACTTATGCTAGATAGGGTAATTTGAAACTCATCTTAAAACTGGCTTTACGCAAACAAAATAACCCTTACCTCCAAATAAAGCCTTATAAGCACTATATGCATTAAGGGAAGTGTTAACTAGCCAGCGTTTGGATGACGCTGATCTCGCATATCTCCACTCTTTTAGATTTAAGTTAAGGAGAAGGGTTTGCTCCAGTCGCCTGCAGGATTGCATAGCTGTTGGTGGTTATTGCGGATAAACTTATATGCTCTGCTGACTCTGATGGTTTACCTATAACCATCGTCAGGCCCTTCGGCTTATTTAATATTAAGCATGCGTCATACAATCAGGTATGTAATTCTTAGAATAATGAAACGTATGTCTGTATGATACTCGGCTATGTATTGCACGCACTAGAATACTGATCCAGGGTCTAGTGCATGTGTACAGCGGCCCTCCTTGAAATGATAAAATGCGGGCTGACATGGGGGTACCCCATCTTTTGGACTGCTCAGAGCAATGGGTTGAAATTAAATAGATCACTTGTATAGGAAGGCCCATGACCCATCATGTAAATAACAAATGTATCAGAATGTCCACCGGGCATCTAGAGTTCAGGGGCAAGGAGGGGATTTCCCATTTGTCTACACTCTATATAAACAAGCCACCATGGCTCTTGTAAAGGGATTTCCCAATCATTCATTCATGAGAAGCACCAGATTCATCTTCTCCCCCCAGAAAGCTCTCCTCCTCTCTCCTCTCTAATGGAGGTCAGTAGAGGATGCCCCCTATTGTTGTGGACACCACGCCACAACAGAAGTATTAAGCTTGGATTACCAATTCTTATATCACAAAGTATAGTTTTCAATAAAATGTTCTTTTAAGATCAACAACTTTTCTGCCATAAAAACTGAACTCCAGAGGGGAGATGGTGAAATAGAATAATCAAGTCCACGTTATAAAGGATTCGGGTAAAACTTAGTCTGAATCCACAAAAACATTGTAGCACACAATATTATGATATTAAATATGATATATCAAAACAATGTAATAGCATGAAAGAGAAAACACAAGTCTAGAATCTCTTCTATTTGCTAGACATATTGTTGAACAAAGGATTATTTTTAATTTCCTACGGTGCTTGTTTGAGCAACAAACCAAGGAAGACAACATGAAAGTGATGGAAGGGCCAGACCAATTTTACAGCTAGTCAGATTAAACCACTCATTACACTCAAAAGCCCGCAAGATGTATTTATGTTGAAGACATGGAGATGTTCTCAGGTAGGAACATATATAGGCAACAAAAAGAATAGATAAATTATTCAGAGACCTATGTGTCAAACTATCATTTATATGAAGCCATACAACATAACACAAAAGCATCATATGATAAAACTTTAGCTAATCACCTGGTTAACAGCAGTAGTAGTGTTCAGCCAGACCACCTCTATTTCTTCTGCCTGTGGATGCTAACATGTTCTCTCATGCTTCATGACAACGACATTAAACTGGAAGCTTAAAATTGCATTATGGTCTAAAAATCAATAATCAAGCTTCATTAGCAAATACAATTTTAAATTTGCAAGGAAACTAAAAAGAGAATCATCTGGTATACTTACAAAATGTACACCATTTCCCATCCCATTAAAGAAAAGGCTATTGAGAACTTAGGTAGATATGAGGAGCTGGTTTGACCATGTGAATATGTATTATAAACTAGCCAAAAACACTCCTAACAATCAACATGTGTGATGAGTCACTTCTAAGTTCTTAACCAATGCAGCACACCTCAACGATGTTGCCTCTCTCACACTCCAATCTCCTGCGTTTGAGCACCCCTATTAGTTACAAGACTAAAACAACTTCATTGGAACAATCCTATTAGTTAGAAGACTAAAACATGTAACCTGGACTATCTAACAATAACAGAAGATCCCAGGAAAAACATTTTTTCTATCTCCACAGCTTCTTGTTTGGGCTATAGAGAACCAAGCAATGATTGATCCATAATTTTGCATCTACATTCGAAGCAATTTTATACTTTTGTGTTCTGTTCATTATAAATCCAATAACGGAACATGTTTTAACAAATAGCTATGGTTCAAACACTTTGTAATTGGAATAAGTTTATCTCCTTCTAGATTTTTTGCTAGGATGTGTGACAGATGGTTGAGATGTTGTTCTAAAATGCATAAAAATACTAACTTCGCCATTGTCCGATCGCCAGCCTTTATTTTTTAATTTTCTTTAACAATAAAACAATACATTCTTTTTCTGCAAAACATTTGGTTTCTACGGATCTAGTAGCCGTGTGTTTGTGCCCAACAGTGAGACCATGATTCACCAAGCAAAAGAAAAAGGCTACATCGAGGAATTAAAAATTGTCAAGGAAGGTGAATTAGCGTGCCAACCAGTATTACAAGACAAGATCTTTAATGATATAACAAACTAAAGTACAAGCTAAATGTGTGGAAATATATACTCCTTTGTCGTGGTAATGACAAAAGATCAACCTTATCAAGGTTAACATGTTCGAAACTTTCATTGACGTGATGATCTTTGTTTTTAAACAAACGCACCCTTTTATTTTTGGTTCCTGTCATATAGCAACCTCAGCATCACGACCATTATGTATTCATGATTTTCTCTCTTTTACGCAGCACTTCTCTAAACTAATGGCTGATGTAAGTTTATTCGGCTTCGCAACAACAACACTCACAAAGGTTGCCACGTTTGCTATTGATTATGCAATCGACGACATCAAACTAGCCTGCAATGTTAAGAGTGAGCTGGAGAAGTTGTCGGACTCAATGAAAGCTATTTGTGCTGTTCTTAAAGATGCTGAAAGGAAGCAATCTACGTCTGGTTCACTCAAGCTATGGTTGGAAAATCTCCAAGATGCTGTTTACGACATAGACGATGTTCTTGATGATGTTGGAACACGGGCCTTACAACAGAAAGTTGAAAAAGGTTCTATATGTACTTTGTTTGCTCAGCTGTTCATTTTTCCTTTTCAATTAGGGAGAAAAATAAGAAAGGTTCGTGAAAGGCTAGATGAAATAGTAGCCATTAAACGCAAGTTTGCATTGACAGAAGAGCCAATAAACCCAACCACGGACAACATTGTCCAGAGAGAAACACACTCAATTGTGGATGAACGAAGCATTATTGGAAGAGATAAAGCAAAAAATGATATTGTGGACATGGTTTTAGAAGCTGCTCAATCTAATTCTGATACTCTGTCAGTGCTTCCACTTTTAGGAATGGGAGGTATAGGCAAAACCTCACTAGCAAAATTGGTATTTAATGATAAACGAACCAACACAAATTTTGATAAGATTCTATGGGCATGTGTATCTGATGTGTTTGATATCAAACAGATCTTGGATATCATAATACAATCAGATAGTGGAGAAAGCAATAAGCAATTAACTCTTGAAGCACTACAAAAGAAACTTCATGAACTTTTACGTGACAAAAAATACTTGCTAGTGCTAGATGGCATGTCAGACGATCATGTCAATAGATGGGAAGACTTGATAAACCTACTTCCAAGTGATAGAAATGGAAACGTAGTTTTAATCACCACACGTAGTGCAATGCTTGCATCGATAGTGAAGACCATGGAGCCATATCAAGTGACAGAACTTCCACTGCAAGAATGCATGCGAATATTTGTTCGGTATGCATTCAGAGATGACAAAACAAAGAATCCCGAGTTGCTGGAAATTGGAAAAGCCATTGTGGAAAAATGTGGTGGTCTTCCTTTAGTAGCTAGGACACTGGGATCCCTGTTGTTTCATACTCGAGACATTTTGGTATGGCAACAATTCAAGGGAAAAAATTTGTTTAGTCTTGATGGAGATATCTTGGCAGTATTAAAATTGAGCTATGATGCACTGCCATCAAATTTGAGGGCTTGTTTTTCCTGCTTATCGGCTTTTCCAAAAGACTATGAGATATTTAGAGAACTGTTGATTATGTATTGGATGGCACTGGGTTTGTTGAGTACGAAAACCATGGGAGAGATATACTTTAGTGAGCTGGTTGGAAGATCTCTTTTCCAAGACTATGTTTTCAGTCATGATGGTACTATTTCACATTGTAAAATGCATAGCCTTGTTCATGATCTTGCAATTTCTGTGAAACAAAAGGAGCATGCCATTGTTAGCAGTGAAAGCAGTAATGCCTCTAAAAGCGTTAAGCACATAGTGTGGGGCAACAAGGATTTATCATTAGAGCTCAAATTTCCAAAGCAACTGAGAAGGGCAAAGAAGGCGAGGACATTTGCAAGCAGATATAGCTATGGTACTGTGAGCAAATCCTTTCTTGAAGATCTCCTATCAACCTTTACACGCCTACGTATCTTAGTTTTTTCCGAAGTTGACTTTGAGGAGCTACCAAGTTCAATCGGAAATTTGATACACCTAAGGTACCTAGATCTACAATGGAATGCGAAAATCAAATTCCTACCGAATTCTCTGTGTAAGTTGGTGAATTTACAAACACTTCAGCTTGCTTGGTGCAAAGAACTAGAGGAACTACCAAGAGATGTGCAAAGACTTGTCAGCTTGAGATACTTAATCCTCACATCAAAGCAGCAATATTTGCCAAAACACGCCCTCAATGGTTGGACATCCATGGTGTTTCTACAGCTTAGTGGATGCCCAATGTTGACATCACTAACAGAAGGATTTGGCAGCCTAAATGCACTGAAAGAGCTATTTGTCTTCAATTGTCCAAAGTTGCCTTCTCTACCCGATAGCATGAACCGGCTTGTCACCCTCCAGAAATTGGTTATTCATAAATGTGATGAATTGGATTTAATGGATTCAAAGGAAGCAATGGGTGGGTTGAAGAATCTTCAATCAATTGAACTTGTTGGGCTTCCAAAGTTTGTGACCTTTCCAGATAGTTTTGAATCAGCTTCTTCCTCTCTTCAGTATCTGAGAATTAGTGACTGCGAACAATTCGAGAAGCTGCCAGATTTCGTTCAGAGGTTTTCTTCTCTGAAGAAAATCGATATTCCTGAAAGATCTACAACTTCCACGATTAAATGGGCATAAAAGTAAGTGGATTTTGGCTCTAGAGCTCCCCACAGTCAAAAAGATCATCCATTTACTCGTTTGCACTTTTTATTTTATTGTTCACTTGTTTATAACACATTTTTCTGATTGCAGATGAGATTTGTTTCTCAATCAGCCAGCCGCGTATTTAAAAGTGGTGCAAGAAGCATTTCATGAATTATTGTGTGAATAATAACATCAGATCAGATATTCCGTGTGTTGTTTATTATTATTTGTTTTAGATAAACGGATGTCTATTATGTGTGCTTATATGCATATGCTATACTGCCAAGTTATAATGTGTGTCGGTACAAACACCCACCGGACATGAGCGTTTGCAAGTTCATTGTAATTAATCACGTTTACTCTTCTGAACGTGAATATGTTTCTGTAAAAAACCATAAATAAGTGTATTTCAATCTGAACAAAATTCCTTGAGAAGGCTACATGCTACAGCGGTGCACGCTGCATTGCTACGATTGGTTCTTGTTTTAATCTGATTATACCCTTACAACTAGTATATCCTTTTTTACGTTTTCTTTCGGATGCCATTGATGTTATGCCATTAAATCACCCTTAAATCAACAGGAATGCTAACGGACGGTATACCGTGGCAACGGTATATGTGTTTCACATGGTAATTCACGTGTTTCATGCCATGTTTCCTACCATGTTTCATAAGCATTTTATATTTGTTGTGCTTCATGAGTGTTTCAAATGGTGTTTTATAAGTGTTTCACACGGTGTTCTCCACGGTGTTTCACGTGAATCACTTATACCATTGCAACGGTATAACGTCTGCCAGCAGCCCACTAAATCAATGGTAAATCGGACGCTCAGAATGTGGTTGAGCAATTTAGCCACAGTATGGAATCGATTTAACACTAGTATGCCGCATGTTCTTCGATCTACAATCATCTCATCCTATGACATTATGAACGGCATGTGTAACCGGACTTTCATGATGCTGATTGCAAGAGCGGGAGGGAGGGTGACCGAGGGAGGCAAACCGTTGCAGCCGTGTGCAAGGCCGACGCTGCCGGCGGTTCCATCTTCGGTTGACATCGGTGCGCTCCGTCTCCCGTTGGCTGGGGTTCCTGCACCTGAAGGGAGGAGTGAGCCTGCCGGCGCCGCTCATGAGCAGGAGGAACCGCCACCCGACCCACCTCCATGCCGCCGGCGAGCCCAACAGAAATGAGCTCTCAAGAAACCCACCAAGAAATGCCGCATCTGAGGAAGTTGGCGGCGTTTCAGACGCCCTCTCTTCGATTGTAATGAAAACCTGTAACTGGCTCTGGTGGCTGGTGGCTGCTCCGACGAGCTCCCTGCGAGCTACTGAGTGAAGATGGAGAGTCAGGAGAGAGATCGAGAGAGAGGAACGAGCAAAGGGTGAACGGGGGAAGTAGCCAAACAGGGGAAATTTAGGCCTTGTAAATTCGAGCTTAGTGTAGCATAGTGTAGTGTTTCATAAAATTTGAAAGTCTTTAAAAAAAAAGGTTTAGGCTCAGTTCATTTCAGCTTAACAGCTTAACGACTTATTTACGTTTTGAAAACACATGTGCTTTGAGTTTTTTTAGTCCGTTTTTTCGCTGTTTTGAAGATGGATTCTAACGCTTTAAAAGCAAATCAAACGAAATGTATCCAAATCTCGAGACTACCTCAAGAAGCTCTTGAAATTCAGTCATTTCAGCCGTTCAGCTGTTCATATCAACTCAAAAGAACAGGGCCTTAAATGTTATAGAAAATAATTTAAAAATAGTTTTAGAATCTTTAAGAGGACTACTAAAAACCTGAGAAAAATCATTACAAATTATTATACCAAATATAGGCTATATAAAAATATAAATTATACTGAAACGCTACGCCACGCTACGGTAAGCTGGAATGTACAAAGCCTTAGCTGTACAACACCCAATTTAGCAAAATTGACACTCAATTTTTTTTGCTTTTTGTTCAGTAAACCACGAATTATTTCGGCACATGACATCCCGAGACTTTTAACCTATCTCAGCATAATAATCTTTCCATTTTGTCCCTTGGTCATCCCACATGCCACAGCTCGCTGCCTTGCTGCCGCTGGTTGCTGGCTTGCTGCTGCCTGCTTGCTGCTGGCTAAACGCAGAAGCAAGCATTCTGGAGTATATGTACGGGCAAGATCTCTCTTCACGTAAACAGGAATGCAACGCAAAGTAATAAAGCAAGTGTGGTTGATATTTCCTAATAAATGGAAGCAACTATGATGCTTGGACAATTTATGGAATATAGTCATGAAACCAATATCATCAGACTGGTCAGGCATCAAATTTTCTGAACATCATCAACAGGTTAGTTGATGATTGAATAACCCAAAATACAAGGCAATATACATTACAAGCATTGCCCACAAGAAGACATAGTTTGCTGTCCAAAATACAAGGTTTGCATACAGCTAATTAGAAGCATTGCCCACACACAGGGGCGGAGCCAAGGCCCGGCCACCTCGGGCCCAGGCCCAGGCTCCCGGCCCAAATACCACTTACTAGTACCTTGGTATATAGAGCTGAGTTGTATTTCGGCCTTTATAGCGTGGGCCAAAAGGAGAAGGCCCGCTCGGCTAGAGGCCAGCCGCCGGCCGAGCCACCGAATAGGCACGGGCGCACCGCGCACGCGCCCCTCCTGTCCAGGCCCAGCCCCGCACGCGCCCTCCTGTCCAGCACAAACAGCAGCACTCCAGCGGTCAAGCCCTAGCCGCCTCGCCGCCTCGCCTCGCCGCCGGCGCCTCCTCGCCGCCTCGCCGAGACGCCGACGCCGCCTCGCCGCCTGGAAGACGCCGCCTCGCCGCCTCTCGCATCACCGGCTACTGCATCGACGTGTTCAAGGCGGTGATGCTGAATCTGCCCTACCCAGTGAGCTACGAGTTCGTGTCGTTACCCGACAGCTGGGAGGCCTACGACGAGCTCTTGGAGCTGGTGCCCGATCAGGTCGGTCTCTTCAGGATTCAGATGAATTGATTCCATGATTCAGACGAAATGGGTTCAGGATTGAATTGCGGTTGCATCTGCAGAGAGCCGACATCGTCGTCGGCGACGTGACTATCACGGCGAGCAGGATGGAGAAGGTGGACTTCATGATGCCGTTCACGGAGTCCGGGTGGTCGATGGTCGTCGCGGTTCAGCGGGACATGAAATTTGGGTCAACTATGACTTGCTGAGAGACGATTAATGGGTGCATTCCTAGCTAATGCAATTGGCTCGGTGCGTGACACGACTTCAGAGTTCATAGAATCCAAGATGATGATAACTGAAAGCAGGCTGGTGGCCATTAGGATGGGCCAGCAGCTAATGGCTTTGTCCTCTTTACTCTTTAGGCAATTAGGCTTAAAGCCTTAAACTCCCCTAATTTGAATGGATTTAGCCATTTAGGGTTAATTTGTAGTCTTGCTCTTGCAGAAATGAGAAGATATTTGGCCATTATCAAAACCAAATTGCGAAACAAGATGGCTGATGATTGGTTCAACAATTTGATGGTGTGCTACACAGAGCGAGAAATATTCAAGAAACTTGATGATGATATCTTCTTGCAAAGATTCCAAGGCATGACGACTAGAAAAATGAATTTGCCTCGTCGCAGACATGAGTAGCTTCTTAGTGGTATGTCATTTTTTTTAATATACTGGTTGTGATTGTAATTTTAAGTTATACGATGTGAAAATGCTAAGCCATATGATTTTTATTGCAGAGTTTTTATTTGGACTTGTTCGGTGCCTCTTTTATGTGGTTGGCCTCTACTAATTTAGGTATTTATCATGTTTTTTCTCATTTTATTTAAGTGAAACTGTTGTTAGACAATGATTTGAGTGAAAATTGACTATTATGTGCCTCAAATTCGCTTGTGTTATATATATGATGTGGTAGCATTTTTTAGTAGTCCACGCGTTAGTTTAGGTCGTGCCCAGGCTCTTCGAAAGTCCTGGCTCCGCCACTGCCCACACATGCCAAAATACAAGGTTTTCAGATGACATTGTTTGCTGTCTGAGAAGATTACATAGCACAAAAGGCAAACTACAATGCCCACACAGCATAATAGAAGACCATCACATATGAGTCTTCTTCTACCTAGCATCTTCTTCTTCTTCTTCTTCTGAGTTATTTTCTTGGCAGCCACCTCTTTGCCCTTGTTGCATGCAACGGTCCTGGGTGGTGTTGATTGGGCTTGGCTTGTGCATGTCAGGACTTGGCTTATGCCTTCTCTAGATGGTGAGCTCATTGCCTATCTCTTGAGCAATAGATACAAGAATTGCATTGCGTCAGTTACTATAAGTGGGATAGTACAATTTTTTTAAAAAATTACCTTCATGTCATATGGCCAGGGCTGCTACTACTGGCCATTGCATTCTTCTGACCCTTGGGAGTGCTAATGCATGCACTACGTGGCCTCCCTTGCTTGGCAGTTCTCTTTCTGTCATAGCACAAACCCTAGTAAACTATAGGACATAAGAAATCAAAAGTGACCTATTTTTAGTTCTGGATATAGATATACATTTTCTTTGTACCATTGAGGGAGCGCTTGGCCGAGGTCTGCCTATGACCCAACTCCCCACACCTCTTACATTTTACCTTCCACTTGCCTTTGCCCTTCTCTAGACATCCCTGGATCCTATTCTTCCTTTGTCGCCCAACTGATCTTTTCCCCATTGGTGGAAGAACCTTGAAAGCAAGTTCCACCATGGACCATTGGGATTTGTCCATCAATGGTTTAATGATACCTGCATAAGCCAACTTAAAGGACCTCACAAAGAAGCACTGGTGCAAAAACTCATCCATCTTATGGTTCTCATGCTAGTTATGAAGGCCAATGCATGAGGGCAAGGTTTTCCTGAAACTTACCATTGCCTGCAAGTGCACTCATTGTGACATTCTAATAAAAACTTTATTAGATGTCCCAATATGTTTCAAGAGAAAAACCAAGGTAAGTGTTTCATTTTACAGCTAACCTCAGCTTAGATGCAAATGGGCCGGAATAGCATGTAATTAGGGCCCATATCACTTGTATTAGCACTTCGAGCCCACTCAAGAAGGTCAAAGGCCCCTCCCCTGCGCCCTAGACACTATAAACTCCCTCCCACACTGTTCCCTGTCGGCTACCCACTCCCCACCCCTAGACCTAAATTCTACGGCACAAGACTCCCCATCCCGAGGACGTTTCTAAGATAAAATCCATTTTCCCGTAGGCTAATCAGTGCGTAGATGGTACCAATAGCTAGATCTCTTCGAGACGGTCAAAATGCATATGCGGATCGCCTAAATCGGTGCTGTTTTCGCCCGGTAGAGCTCGCCGTAGTTAGCCTTCACCATGGTCTTCGGCGATCCTCGGCGTTCGCACCACCGGCGGGAGATCCGGAGCCAATCCTGGCGCGCCACGTCGCCCCAGAGCCGCCGCTCGCCGCACCGTGCGCGCGGGGGGCACACGCGCCGCACCACTCGCGGGACGACGTAAATCCCGGCGGGGCCCGCAAAACACGTCCGCGCAGAACATGACCGCACCGGCGACACCGCAAATCCCGCGTCACAGTGGGGCCCACTTCCCGCGTCGACCCCCGACAGCGCCGCCGTTTTCGCCCAATCCCGCCGTGACACGTGCCCATGGGTCCCGCCGCTGTCGGCGCCCCCCGACCATTCCTTCGCCGCCGGCCAATAGGAGAGCGACGTGTGTCCCCATGGGACCCGCCGCTGATGCCGGTGCCGTTTTATTTCACTGTCCCGGATCTAGCCTCGGTCACTGACAAGCGGGCCCGGCTAAGCCTTGGGCCCCGCTTGTCAGAGGTAGCCGTTTCATCGCCGCCTCGCACACGACGCGTGGCACCACGTGCCACGCGCACGCGCGTAAATCACACCACGGTCATTGACCGACGGCCCGCCCGTGCCGCGTCAGCCCGAGAGCCACGTGGCGTGACATGTGTCATGCCACGTCACCCATAGCCAGCACCCACTACCACGTGGCCTGCCACGTCAGCAGCCACGTGTCATGCCACGTCAGCACCACACCGCCCCTGAGTGCCACGTGTCCCTGCCACGTCACGCCACGTCACTGCCACGCTAGCACCGACCCGTCGCCTCTGTCCCGTGGGTCCAGTTTGTCAGTCGCTGGAAGTCACTGTCCAGTGGGCCCCACCTGTCAGCCGAACACCGCCGCTCCGGACTGGGCCTAGCTGGGCCGTGCGCGTGCAGGGAAATTGGGCCGGTTCCGTCGATTCGGCCTGTTTAAGGGTTAATTGGGTTTTTCTTTTTCCTAAAATTTCCTATTTAGCCGAAACTTCCCCGAATTGTTTAAAAAGGTCCGTAACTCCAAATTGGATGATTTTGGAGCCTAAAAATCATATTTAAATCCTAGATTTTTTCTGTGTATTTAATAATTATTTTCTCTATGTTTATCTTGCTATTATGTTGTTGTTGTTCTTCTGTTTAGATAGTGGGTGCGATTGTTGCTCGGATTGTTGCACGGAAGCGGTGTGGGACGCTCAGTGCGCGGAGTTTTTCGAAGGCAAGCATAGTAACATATTCTCTCCTAGTTTTATAATATAACTTAATGTTTATCTTTCTGAATTATATGCATGCATGGAAGTTAGGTGTGTGTACCTAAGCATGTTAATAATCTATTAATGTGTTCTAACCACCTTTGCAAACCTATTATACTTTTCCTAGCCTATCCTTGACTAGATGTGTAGGATTGCATTTGGGATTCACTATAAAATTGTGCCTTGTAAGGCGTATACCTCATAGTGGTGATTTTGGATGAAATCTAATAAACTAAAGTAGTGTAGATGGCCTAGGGGAGACCCGACAGAGGTGTTTTCCGGGATTGAGGTGGTGTTGAGATGGTCTCCTCTAATAAGGACCCAAGCTTGTGTACTACTGGACCAAACCTTACCGTACAGCCACTTGTGCCTTCGGCCCTGGCTTAGTACACTACAAAACCCAATAACCACTTGCTCGTAGGTTGTCCGGTTACGTTTAGTCACTGTTGCCCTAGGAGGAGGCTTGCAATCTCCTCTGAGGGGTAGGTGCGTCCCTGAGACCGAATGGCTTAATTGGGGAACACCCCCAAGTGGTGTCCAGACGTAGTAGGCGCCCTACTGTGGCGGACACCGGCGGGGCCAGGGAAACCAAATGAGAGGACAGGTGAAGTGGTGGGTGGAGTAGGCTGGAAAAGTCTTGTACCGTTTCTCGTAGTGGATGAGACAGGGCTTGTGGGGAAATTTGTACACACTCTGTAGAGTTAAAACTATCATGATAGCTGTGTCCACGGTTATGGACGAGTTTGGCAGGTTTGCGCTTGTAGATTCGCCTCTTTTCATAATAAACCTGACTAGAGTAGGCTGGGATTGGCATAGTGCAAGATGCACCTTCTTTTGGATATCAAGAGTCTCTATTGATGATCATGCATTCACCAAACTAAAACTTGAACAACTAAAATATGACTAGAAGTAGGATTTGTGTAAAATAACCTAATCCCCTCTTTGATCCTGCACTCATATTTAAGGAATGCTTGCTAGCCGTGTACTCATTAAATTGCTCGCGAACATTTTTATTCATGTTACGGTCAGGACCAGGAAGACCCTGACGAGGGAGCTCAAGGCTAGTTAAGGTGTTCAGGTCGACACCTTGGAATTCATCATAGTTATTTAATTTAAACACTCTAATGTTTTTATGCTTATTGTTTAATTGCGCTTGGACTATCAACTGGTATGCTAGTTTGCTTTTTGTAATAAAATGCTCGTATTTCACTTTAATTAAATATACTGTGATGATTCCACCACATTGTCCATCACGAGATACTAAACTGGGATTAGTATCGACTCATGGTGCTGGATTCCCATTACAAGTATTGGGGTCACGACACTCATGCCTTCCTAAGTGCACCACATGCCTCATCACCTCTAAGTCCTCATTGCTCTCACTCACCTCTGTAGTATCTTTACCATCATGTGTAACCTTCAAGTGTGACAATGCTCTAGTTTGTGCATTCAGCTGTTGTATCACAACCGGGAGCATGTCACCTTGCAATCTATCACCTATGGCCCTCCTTCTATCATACAACTGCATGATCATTGACCTGATAGTGTCAGCAAGCTCTGTAACTGGTAGGTCTTTTATGTCTTTGATCCAGCTATTCCATGCCTCAGCAAGATTGTTTGTAATGTAATCACACTTGATGTTTTCACTGAACTTGCATCTCATCCAAAGCAAAGAGTGATACTTAGCCAGCCATGGCTTCACTGTAGGGGATGCATCATATACCTTGTTCATATAGTGAGTCCATCTGTCTTCTATGAATGGTCTAGAAGCAGGGTACATGTTTCCAAAAACTGGACCATGAAACTTCTTTGCAAAGTTATCTATCAAGTGTCTAAAACACTCCTTGTGCTCTGTTGATGGCTAAACTGCCTTCACTGCAGTCTCAAGGCCTTTGCATGCATCTGAGCTAATTGCCAAGTGTGGGGGTTCCCCTATTGCCTTCTTGAGCTGCTGCATGAAGCAGGTCCAGTTATATGTTGTTTCAGCCTGGAAGAAACCAAATGCTATAGGAAACATACAGTTGTGGCCATCCAAACCAGTGGCAGAAGCAAGATGTCCATTCCACCTACCATTTAGAGTTGTGCTGTCTATGCTCAAATATGGTCGACACCCATTCAAAAACCCATCTATGCTTGGTTTGAAACAATAAAAGGATCGGTTGATGCACACAAGTGCTCGAACTTATTCATAGTTACCTACATGACAACATGACATTGGTTAGTAAAATAGAATATTGGAACACACACCAAGAGCAAAATATAAATTAGTCAACACACACCCTGACCGATTTTCCATCACGCGACAACCTTGCCACTATGGCCCATGGACAACCCTCAGCTTTGCAATACCCTTTGAACCTATTTGATGAAGCCTTCTTTGTCACCACCTTGAATTGACCCATAATGGCATGTTGTCTCAATGCTATTCTGAACTCAAACATAGTTGGGTATGAACTTCCCACTGCCATCGGAGGGTCCTCCTTATCTTACTGCACATGTGCTTCACCAGGGAGCACATCATTTACTTGGAAGGTTTCCCCTTCCGTGTTGAAGTCATCAGCATCCGCATTGGCATGTTCATCCTCCTGATTTACCGCATGTCCATGCCCATGAAATGCAGGATCCCCATCAGATGCAACACCAGTTTCAGTGTTGAGCTTGTCTACCTCGTCTCTATCTCTATGTCCAATAAGCTTGTATGTGTTGTCTTTACCAATCAGCAGACCTACATGTCCAAACTCATCTTCCTGAACTTGAGATATATGAAAGCTTTCCCAGTCTACCACATATGGCACATTCAGTTTTACCACAGTTGGCGCATCACCCTTGACTTGACTGGTTGCGGCAACCTCCTCTGTGACCACGCTGGGAATCACCTCGCTTCCCCTTGATTTAGTATAGCATAACCTATGATGATGTGATCACCACTAAAAAGCTCGTTATTAGGTTCATCGTTGTTAGGTTCATCATCATCGGCAATCCTACCAACATAACACGATAAAGAAGAAATGGCAGAAATCAGCGCTCATATAGATTGCACACATCTTCTTAGCTCATAGTGATCTGTCTGCCGAATCGGCCTCTCAAAGTGGGGAATTAGCGTGGACAGGAAGTCGCGGCCTAAATCACGCGGGGCCGGGGGGATTCGTTGCCCTCGCTTCACCGCGGCCGAAGGGGAAGTCACCGCCGCCAGATCATTGTCGCCATGAAAAATAACGGCTGGGAGGCGGCTACAGGGTCGGCGAGGCTAGCGAAGCGGGCAGACGAGGCGATGGCAATAGGTTCTAGGGTTTAGGGTCGGCGAGACTGCCAAGGCAGAGTTTGCGAGGCGGGCGGAGGAGGTGGCTGGGTCGGCAAGGCGAGCGGAGGAGGAGGAGGCGACGACGATGCGGGAGGAGAAGAAAAGTTGTGGGCGTCTGGAAGAAGGAATCCCATCGAATAGAAGGGAGCAAAGGAAGAAAAAGTTGCGGGCCTCTAGGGGCAAAATGGGAAGATCACTGTGCTGAGATGGGTTAAAAGTCCCAAGATGTCATGTGCCGAAGCAATTCGTGGTCTTGGTGTCAATGAACGAAAGCGAAACGAAATGGATTTCATACAGCTAAATTTCCCGCCAAGTAGGGTAGGGAGCACTAGCAGCAGCCAGCAACGACGATCGGTGCACACGATTACATGAGCGAGCGATGTGGGCTGTGGGCCGTGAGGCGGACCAGTAAAATCGCGAGCCACATGAGAAGCAACGTCCGAACGCTCGAGCATATGTAGGTAAGAGCTTTCATTATTTTTGATAGGAATAAGTCCATTTTACATATCTGAACTATCGACAAAGTCCACTTAACCCCCCAAATTATAAAAGGGTCACATAGCTCAACTATGAAAACTAGAGCAAACATCAACATATGATGGTTTTAAAGATGGTTTTGCTATTTATAAATTGAATAACTTCATTGTACACTTCTGAATTAATTTTTTTAAGCAACGATATAAAGGATACGACAATTTGATCCACAACTTAAATTGATGTTTAGGATGTGCATTGGACTTATTTTGAATTTTATTAATAATTTGAGATTGTAACATAGTTTTATTTAAATTAATAAAATAGCAAAACCAGCTCTAAATCAACATATGTTGATGTTTATTTTGATTTTGGTAGTTAAGGTATACTAGTTGAGTGCCCGTGCTTTGCAATGGAATTTAAATAATCTAATGGAAGCTCAAACATGTGTAACCTTAAATATACATGTTTGGTGATTTCCTAATCAATTTAATATGAGGAGCAAATTTTTCATAAAAACAATGCTATATAAAATTAATTGTTTTACATCAACTTTACATTTTTTACCTTGTAGACGATAGAATCAATTATGTTATTTCAAACCAAGGTTCAAGAAATCGCTAATCGCTAGTCGGGTGGTGAGCTAGGGATAAGTGGCCAGAAGGGGTTAATCGGTAAATAAATCAACAACAATCGAGACTAATCATAAATCGTTCTGAACGGAAGATAATGGATTAGGATTAACCAAGAATTAATTAGGGATTAATCATGATTTTTAGAACCATATTTCAAACAGGTTCATGCTTTGTATTTTCCAAATTAGTAATGCATAAAAAAAGAAATTTAACGTTTCTTATGGTTAAAGTGTTCCATGTAAATTTCTATATTATAAGTGGGTTATCCATGTTTGTGTTTGCACATTCTTAACCGGCAAATTGATCTTATAACTATAGTAATGAATATTTTTTGAACCCATCTATCAATCCGACCCATTCAATGGCCAACCCACCTATTCCATCCATTGAGTACCCATCGGTCAACCTTCTCTATTTCTCCGACTCACTCTCTCCCAGTCCCAAATCCCTCCCAACCATCCTCACTCCTCACTCCTTACCGAAATGACCACATCTAGCCTCTCCTCTACCGCGTGGCCTGCCCTGGTGCAGATTGGTAGCAACGACCCTCCAAGATTTCGGCATGGCGGCGGTCTTCGAGCTCCCCTATACTTTGCAGCCTCCATCCTCCTTGCACGGATCGTTAGTAGTGACTCCTAATATGTTTTAGCATAGTGGCAACCATGTTCAAATCCACGCGACGCTTCCTGTGTGGCGGTAATTCCTGGCACACCAGCCTCTTGGCTTCATGTGGCTCTAGGCTTGATCACTTCGTCCTCGTCGGCTAGGCAATGACTGTCATACTTGGATATGGCGCCATGTGTCAAAGTCTCGTTATTTCTCCCTTGTTGATATTTCTTTTTGTTGCATTTTTGGAGGGTAAAAAATGCTCGCAAGATTCGAATGTCATTGTCTAGGATTTCTTTTGATTCAAATGTTGAAAAAGAATATTCTAATATTTTTTTCCATATGAACGTTGTTTGGTTCGTGTATATTTTCCAATCTGATCAAGGTGTAAATATTTTCGATCTGAGTCGTTTAATTAATCTTTTTACCCCGTTTCAAACGAATTTTCCTCCGCTGTTCTTAACATTGAAAATATTTTATGGGATGTTTATGAGCTTGTTTTTTTTCAGAAACATACCTTCTTATTAATCAACCCAATAATGCTCTTTTTTCCCTCTTTTCCTCCATGTCATTGGATAGGTCCCGGCATCCTAGGGAGTAAACATGCATGCCATCTATGACCGAGGGCAAGCAACGACCAGGCTGGCAGCATGGGAGAATTCAAAATTTGGATTGGCCAACAGCCAAAGCTCAGTGGCCTGCAACAACATGCGGTGTGGATTGGTTGGCCTGTGCAGGCAGCACACGGACCGCGGCTAAAGAAAAACCATGGCGCTACGCTGCTACGTCCAGAGTATCAACCGTTTGATGTATTTGAATGGACAAGATTAACTTAATGAGCCATCACTCATCACCACTACATGCTTTTTAGGAGTAGAGATAGAGATGAAATAGACCATTTTATAATTTGGAAGGCTAAGTAAAATTTGTTGATAGTTCAGATATGTAAAATAATCTTAATCTTTTTTTTATATACGCCGAGTTTTTTGCTGGATTAATCTAATAATCTCTGTCGAGGGTTCATCACTGTAAACTATTTTTGCATTTCAACGGCGTCGCGGCAAGGAACAGCCGCCACTGCCCATTCTCTACGTTCCGGTGGCCCACCCCTGCGGTTCGCATAGGCAAAAGACTCAACAATCTGAGCACAGAGAAAGACGCGATCCGCCAACGCTGAAGAAGACGCAGTGTGCAGTGGATCATTAGTCATTAAGATTGACTGATTCAGAGTCTGCTTCCTGGATTTGCAGGACCCGCACGGCAGTGTCGACAACGGCGGCGACCTCGCAGTCCATTGGCCTCCTTTGGGTCTCTTTGCCTTCTCTCTTGTAGTCTAATAGTCTTGTTCCCCTGTGTACAGCGGTGGCTGCAGAGAATGGTTGGACTAGTTGGAATCTATGAGAATTTGAACCGTTCGTTAAAGATTTAGACATGATCACTAGTGTACCAACATAGATTTACAGGTGAGGTCCTTCCTATATTGAATCGTTCGGAACTATCTTTTCTTCAGCAATGGAGAAAACAATGGAAAATGTGAGAGCCGCCATCTTTTCTTCAGCCAACGAGAGAGCTCAAGGACCTGTTGATGCAGGGACGCTGCTTTGGCCAGCGGCGAAGGCGCCTGTCGTAGAGGAGATTAGGGTAAGCCAATGAAAGGGGTAGCGAAAATTATTCTCACTGCCAAATTACTTTTCATCCTATTTCATTGCCAGACACGCTTTCATAATAAATGTTAATTCTTTCAAAGGCAAAAACCAGGAGAGCCCAGCTTTTTGGTTAAACGGGCTCAACTCTCGGCTCGTTGGAATGTCGGGGCAAAAACAAGGCTTGTTGGGTAGGGGTGTAAACGGGTAGGGTACGGGTCGGGTAGGGGTCATTCCGTACCCTACCCTATTAATTTTTCTCGGGTACCGGTACGGGTACGGGTAGTTAAAAACCGGGTAGGGTACGGGTACGGGTAACGGGTATTAACGGACGGGTAGAAAACAGCTTTCGGGTATTATACGAACGGGTATGATACGAACAACGGGTACTTAGCGGACAATATATATGCGAATTACCTAGAATCAATAACATGTGATAGAAAATTTCATCTTACCTAAAATCATTGTCTTCACAAAGGGTTTAGGTAGCTACATTCCTAGAACCTGAATATATTGCTGACCTGACCAGTGACCTGAAAATTTCACAATGCTTCTTGGAATATATTCAGCATCAGGGCGTAACATAGTTCCAGAGAAGCATGGTTCTGCTTGTTTTTCTGCTACAGGTAAACAGCTAGCTAGCTATAAAACATATTCAGGTACCAAAAGGACAGTGATTTATGAGCAAATCTGTAACCTTAATTTATGCATAAATGTGTGCAAGCACAGGTGACAAAGTGAGGGGAAAGGCTAACACCAACAATCACCCAAGAGCCTTCATGTAAATCTTGGTAAGACTGAGGAGGAGGCGACGGCGCTGGACTGAGGAGGGGGCGGCGGCGTTGGACCGAGTCGGCGGCGGCGCGGGACTGAGGAGGGGGCGGCGGCGCTGCCCCGAGGTGGGGGCTGCGGCGCTCCGGCGCGAGAACGAGGAGAGGGCGGCGGCGTTGGCCCGATTCGGCGGTGTCGCGGGACCGACGACGGGGCGCGGCGCGGGTCCGAGTCGGCGCCGGCGCGGGACCGAGGAGGGGGCGGTGGCGCTGGACCGAGGGGCGAGGAGGAGACGGCGGCGTCACACTAGGGTTGGCCGCCGTGGGACTATGGGAGCTTGAGAGAGAGGTGAGTGAGAGAGATAGGCAGACAGGAGCTGGGCCTGGGCGCCTGGGCCGGACTGGGCTGTCTGTTGCGGAGTGCGGACGGCCGGACTGGGTTGTGTAAATCGGGTACCGGAAATTACAAAATAATCGGGTACCCGTACC